>JAGSMR010000004.1:5430000-6030000 GCA_029286605.1 Sericinus montela
GTCCAACTCAACGATTTTAATACAAAACTGACGTCGAATGCAGTCAGATGGTTACCACTGTGCATATAAATAATTCTTTGTGAAAATTTATACCTGGAATATTTCCAGTAAATAAACTTAGGATAACGACATGTTTTATAAAGTAAGTACTAAAATTATAACAAATCAAACATATTACGTTAGCGAAGTTTTCATCCAAAACAAAATGAATGTTGAAAATTTTAATTTTAAGTGTTTCTTGATAAATTTTCAGATAATTTTTGCATTTGCCTTAGTTGGATATATTACCGAATCTTCATCAAAATACGGGATTTCTGCTCAAAAATTTAATGAAGATTATTTGACTAATTCCAATAAATTTTATTCGGTACAGTTTCATACCTCATCGAAGCCATTTGAACCCATGTATGAACAAATTTTTGAAACGGCTGCTGCTATTAAACCAGAAACTAATTCAATTAACTACGGAAATATACAATATGCACCTCTAGATTTAAAGACAGATGATCAATCAATTTATACAGACAATAAAATAAAAAAAGTGACTTCACCCGTAACACAAAGTGAAAACTCCTTCTCTAATTCAAATTCAGAAGGTGAACAAATAAAAAAGAATAACATTGAACCACGTTTCGAAAGTGAAAGTAATAATGAACAAAAGGATTCTGTTGTGTATGGACACAACATTCAAGTACCACAGTCGGGTAATTCCTACCCGGCATATAATATATTATACAGAGATGATAATGAGTATACGACGAAGGATAAACTAAATCAGGTATTGTGAATTACACCAAATCTTTTTGAATTACATTTTATATATTTTAATTATTATTGATTACTTTTATCATGGCATTTCTAAATAATACGATAATTTCGTACCAAATTAGACAAAGAAATGTCACTTAATGTACATTTTTTTTAAAAAACAAGCTTTATTAAAAAAAAAAGTCACAATAGCCGAGTGGTTAGGTGGTCAGAATTTCGAGTCAAGAGACCCGAGTTCTATCCCCAGGTGGCTGGCTCATACCAATGGGTTTTTCAAAACCTTATGTACGAATAATATCGTTGGCTTGGACATAAAGACGGTGACAGGCTCACCACCTATCACGTTGTCTAGAAAATATATTCGGTAGAAGGTGGATCGAAGGGACATAATTGTATAGACTAGACCTCTCTCTACCCCTGTATTTGGAATGGCGTGATGATATTTATTATTATTATTAAGCTTTATTATTGAAATATTATATAATTTTTCTTTTTTAAGTATATGTTTGTAATTTCAAATAGCCTGTTCCTATCCTACAATCTAAATTTTATACTAAATTTTATTTAATGAAACTAAATAAATAATTATCATAACAAATTATTTTACAGGATAATTTTGTTAATCCCTATTCGATTTATCATAAAACTGAAATCCAAAGGGAACTAACGTCATTAGAACCAAATAATGCTGAAGTTGTCAATCATCAGCTTGTAACTATTCCACCGCTAATAGAACAGTTGTATAATGTCAGAACTAAACAACACAACGTTAAATCAGATATGTATGTTACTTTTACTACGATTTTATAACACTTATAATGTCTATTCTAATCAATATAAAATAAAATTAATTGTTTTCAGTAAAATAGCCGAAAGGGTTTTGTCTGAAAAGGAAACGCCGCTCATACAACCACAATTACTTCATGCCAGACCATACAGACTACATCTGAATGTAGCTCGTGCTTATAACATTGTGCACGCACCCAGTATTAAAACTAGGTTAATAAATAAACTTCCATCACCTTCTCAGACCTTACTACAAAAATCTGATTCAACTGAACTACTGGCATCATCGGATAAAAGAACCAAATTAGTCTCCATACAGAATAAATATTTTAACCGAAGGTTATAAGTCGAGAGTCTTTAAATAGTATATGAAGTAAATATGGTTTGATATATATTAGGTAATTTATAACAATAGTTATTAAAGATATAAGAGACATTAGTAATTTATTAAATTATTTCAGAAGAATATTTCACTTTATTGATTATTTCCCTTTTTACAATAAATCCCCGTTTTCTATTTAAATTGGCCTGAGAGGAAAAAAAGCACTTTAACCCATTTAAAAAAATACCTTCCTGTCTTTTTAAACTGAGGTCTGAGTTAAGTCCTTTTGGCCAACCAAAGCCTTTTTTTGGCCAAACGTGACAGGTGGTAAGGTTGTTGCGGTCTTTATGCCCATGCGAACGATATAAATCGTACATAAGTTTTGAAAAAAACATTCGGGACCTACGACCTGGGAATCAAACTCGGGCCTCTTGGTTCGAATTCCGAATACCCAAACACTCGGCTATCGAGTAAACCAGTTAATACTAGAAAAATGTTTAAAACTCGTTTAACAGTTTCATCAGCTTGGCATGAATCTGTTGATTCAAAGAGAAATTTAGCAATCCTGTCGCAATTTTTGATCGAATATTGTAGAACTACATCCTGATAAACTAATTAGAACTTAGCTAAAACAATCTAGTTATATATATAGTTCCGTTTTATTTTTTAACATTTTAAAAACTACTCTGTAAGTAGATTATAAAACCGTAAAGAAAACAGATGTTGGTACAGACGTATCAGATTGCGTTGTTTTATAACAGGCTCATGCCTCACTTGATTTTTAGCTTTCATTGATATTTAAAAACTAATAATTATCTTTAGGTATCGTGAGTCATTTTATAGGAAATAAACATATCGAAATTTCCGACCTTACGGACCAAATTATGTAAAACGGTTTAATACTAATATACTCGACAAGAAACAGTAATTAATTTGAATCCATTTATTAATCAGAGAAACAAAATCTACATAACAGAAGAATAAATGTTACAATGAAATGATTTATAATATTAATACAATATAACTAAATATAATAAAAAAATATGTTACATTACAAACACATTAATAACTCCGCACATTATTAACTCATGTATAAATTATTCAGAATGTATCAAACTCTGGTAAACAATACAAATTAATAATCAATATAAATAAATAATAATAAATATCTTCACGCAATTCCCAATACAGGGGTAGACAGAGGACTAGTCTACACAATCTACACAAAAAGTCCCTTTGACCCACCTTCCACCGAAGATATTTTCGGGACAACGTGACAGGTGGTGAGCCCGTCGCCGTCTTTATGTCCATACCAACGATATAATTCGTACATAAGTTTTTGAAAAACCCATTGGTACGAGCCTGCCACCTGGGGATCGAACTCGGGTCTCTCGAATCTGTCAATAATCAAAATAATAATTTAATATGGGTTATAGTAAATACCACCAACTTTCTTCCGTAATTAGAGGCGACTAAGTCTTAGAAACATCGTAAATACCATAGACGACCTCCATCGAAGTGTTGGTTACACACCAGTCAGTCATGTTGCCGTCAACTCTGAATTACAGGGTACAATTCAATACAGAAGGGTCAATGAATAAAACCACTTTTTCTACATTTTTGCGTATCTGGCTTTTTGAGTTACCTACTTGTATCTGATTACATAACACAACTGCTGCTTGAGATACCTGATTTGGGATCAGAACAATGTATATGTACCATTGGCTTCCGAAACACAGCAGTATAACCATTTTGAAAAATACATGACCTATAGCCAGCGGAACAGTGACGGACAGTAACGTCTAAGATGCGGAGATCTGGTACTGTAATCACCAACCCGGTTACCTGGCGTACCGATTATGTAAAATTCTCCTTGAGATCCTTGGGAGATTTGGCAGATTTATTTCAAACTAAAATTTGAAGCGGAAATTACCAGTCTGGGTGTTTCAGGCAAATTCTACTTCGAGGAGTCAACCTTCTTAAAAAGGTGGACTTACTTTGTACATTTTAACTTCTTATATATGCATTGATGAAATGCAATCCGAATTGAATAATTTAACTACTGCTTAAAAATATCACGATAGCCGCGACGTTGGGTGATCGGAGTTCGAGTCAGGACACCCGGATTCGATTCCCAGGCCGGGCCGGCTTGTAACAATGGGTTTTTCCAAAAACTTATGTACGATTATATCGTAGCTTGGACATAAAGACGGCTACGGAACATAACATTTTTTTTAAACTTAATCTTAGGCTCACCACCTGTCACGTTGTCCTAAAAAATGTCTTCGGTGGAAGATGGGTCGAAGGGACTGAATTGTCTTGACTAGACCGCTCCCTACCTCTGTATTGGGAATGGATTGAAGAAATTTTTTTAACTACTGCTTAATTTGCCATTAGTATCAAGTCAAGCTAACCAGTTAATTGACGAGTTTAGAAATATTTGTAACAGAAGTTAGAACACCAGATAAGTAGTTTAGACGGTAAAGAATAAACGGCGACTTTCAGAATAGACTCGAAAATAACTTTGGCAAATGCAAAGTCAGCAGACCAGTAATCCGATCACCAATCCATTTTCCAGGCGAGACGATTATGGACATGAAGTCCTAAAATACCAGTCGTATAGTAAGGAAATATGACGCATTATGAAATATTACTTTGAAATAAGTGTTTTATCGTATGGGTATTTATCCTACTCAAACTCTTATTATGAATGAACTTCACCATTTTAAAGCCTACTTTATGTTAGCGAATGGATTGACAACGTGACCTACGACTTAGCTTGTTTGACAGCTTCCACTACATTCTAGTCGAACAAATTGATGCAATCGAATAGTATAAAATGAGATACTTAGTATCACAGTCATTAGTTACGATTAACCATCCTCGACAATCAAAATTCAAAATGTTCCGTTGTGTAAGTGCCGTTGTGTATAGAATTCTTTTATTGTACGTAGTCTAAACTTGAAGTTTTTATTTTAATAATTATAAATGTATCCAGATTGCAGTTTTGTGTGCCGTTGCGGCCGTGTCTAACGCTGGTCTCGTGCCCACCAATGTGCACTACTCACCAGCAGAAGCCGTCTCCTCACAAAGCATCGTGCGACACGATCAACGTCAAGTACTTGCAACTAAGTATGTCGCTCCAGTAGCCAAGCTCGCCGTCTCCGCTCCTGTCGCTTACCACGCTGCGCCTGCCGCCGTTACATATCACGCCGCGCCCGCTCCCGCTGTTTACCGTGCAGCCCCCGCGGCCGTCACATATCACGCCGCTCCCACCCCAGCAGTATACCATGCCGCCCCCGCTGCTGTCACTTACGCTGCGCCCGCACCCATTGCTCACTATGCTACACCCGTAGCTAAAGTTCTTTCCCATCATGAAGAAGAGGTTGTGAGTAAAATTTATATATTTATTACTACTTATACATATCATCGAAAATAAAAAATATATTTAAACAACTCTTTTGTTCACAGGCCTACCCAAAATATGAGTACTCTTATTCCGTTGCTGATGGTCATACCGGAGACCACAAGTCGCAACAAGAGACTCGCGACGGTGATGTCGTGAAGGGATCGTACTCATTCCAAGAGGCTGACGGATCTGTCAGGACAGTAGAGTACTCCGCAGATGACCATAACGGTTTCAACGCGGTGGTCCATAACTCAGCTCCAAAAGCCGCTCCGGCCCTTATCAAGTCTCCAGTCTACGCTGCCCCTGCACCCGCCCTATACTACAAACATTAAACAAGAGTATTTCTAGTCGATTCGTTAAAATGTTGATAGATTACTTATATTTATTGAAATAAAGTCTTAGCTTCCACAAAATCTTTTAATTTTTTATCTCGATGAGTGACGGTCCTGGTACCTGACGATGATGTCATGATCTCAATACTAATACATTTATATATATATATATATATATATATATATATATATATATATATATATATATATATATATATATATATATATATATATATATATATATATATATATATATATATATATATATATATATATATATATATATATATATATATATATATATATATATATATATATATATATATATATATATATACTTATTATTCGAGACATTTATGCTCGATAATAGCCACTACTAAAAAGTCTAACACAGTTTCGTCGTAATAGGTTGAAAATCGTATTAGGCACGATCATTAAAACATTGTTTTTTATTTTAACAAAATATAAATTATAAATAAAAAGACTGAGACAAAATCACATACAATGTTCTGATCCCAAAGAGTGTACGTACTAATGTCTACATTAACACCTTGAAGACTGGTGTGTGCGCTGTAAAAGAGTGCATGACGTATTTCTTCTTTTACTTACTTGCGGATCTTGCCTTTTGGAATTCTCATTCGAAGCTGTAAAGACCTCAGTGCTAAATGCGGAAAACGTGAAATATTTGAATATAACATGGTAACGTGGTAAAACCTCCTTCATACATGCAATTCCATCACTTACACCCCATTGTGGAGAGGGTATAAACCCCGTCTAACTAAATCTCAATAAGGTTGCATGAATAATATTTATTGTAAAAAACATTTTTTAAAAACATTTACTTAAAGAGTCACGATATCCGAGTGGTTAGGTGATCGGAAATCGATTAAAAGGCCCGAGTTCGATCCCCAGATGACAGGCTCGTACCAATGGTTTTTTCAAAACTTATGTATGTTTTATATCGTTGGCATGGTGATAGTTTTACCACCAAGTCACGTTATCAAAAATGTCTTCTATGTATCTGATATACATAAAAGTATGTGCATAGACATTTTTGACCAAACAACTTATAAACCCTACAGAAACAATGAACAGGCAAAAGACGGGTTGAAGTGTGCGTTATATTTAAATAATATGTTGAGGTAAATATAAATAAAAAAATCATGTATATAATCTAGATGGAGGATAAAATACCTTGAGAGGAAAGCGTACAAAATTTAAGCGGCGAAGGCCTTTTAGTTCAGGGTACGAACTGCGAAACGTAAGGTCATAAAAAAGTTAATAACCAAATTACGTACATACACAGTCAGGTCATGAGTATTGTCACACAGTAAAAACTTTTCTTTTAGAATGCTGGCCACAAAAAAGTTTATTGAATTCGAATTTCGAATTGTTCATGAAAATAAAACTACATACTTTTTAGAATTTTACTCACTTTTAAATATGGAGTGGACGCTTAAAAAAGACCGTGTTGCAGTTATTGTGTTGCATCGTTGCGGTTACGCGCCAATTCAAGTTTTTGACATACTGAAAAATTTGAATATAACCAAAAGATTCGTTTATCGTACCATCAAACGATACAATGAAGACTCTAGTGTAGATGACAGGTCAAGAAGTGGTCGGTCTCGGTCTGTTAGGACTCCAGCAGTGATAAAAGCTGTGAAGGTTCGAATTCATAGAAATCCCAAACGTAAGCAGAAACTGTTGGCCCTTCAGATGGGGTTAAGCAGAACCACGGTGAAAACGGTGTTAAATGAAGACTTAGGGTTTCGGGCATATCGAAGAAAAACAGGACATTGTTTGAATGCTCGTCTAATGCACCTGAGACTGAAGAGTTGCCGCGCTTTGTTTAAGCGGTACGCGGGAAAAAAATATCGGGAAATTCTTTTTTCGGATGAAAAATTGTTTACCGTAGAAGAGAGCTACAACAAACAAAATGATAAGGTGTACGCATACAGTAGTGAAGAAGCGAATAACCGTATTCCGCGTGTCCAACGAGGTCATTTTCAATCCTCGATCATGGTATGGTTGGGAGTTTCTTATTGGGGCTTAACATAGGTATATTTTTGCGAGAAAGGTGTAGAAACGAATGCAGTTGTGTATCAAAATACAGTCCTGACGAACCTTGTGGAACCTGTTTCTCATACCATGTGCAATAACAGGCACTGGATATTCCAACAAGATTCGGCGCCAGCTCATAGAGCGAAGAGCACACAAGCAGTCTTGTGTGCTCTTCGCTCTACTATAAAATTTACTTGAAGTCGATTTCACGCGCAGCCAGTGCTGGCGGCGCGTGAAATCGACTTCATCGGACACGAAGACTGCCTTAAGATCAGGTTCATTAGATCAGGACATTCCGTCAAAGTGATAATAGATATACAACCTTTCATGTCCTTATAATTAAAAAACTCTCTACTATGAAAAATTTACAAACTTCAACCACACCGAAATTTAAAAAAAAATGGTATTTCAAAAGGGTTCTAACGATACATCTAATTGTGTACGAGTATTTAAGAATTATTATGGAGTAAAGGACATCGGCCTCTCTCGTACAGGAGGCTTTGCCATTATCATCATCACAGATTGGCAATCGCCTATTCGCATTGTACCCATTCTATATAAGCAAATGCGTTAAAACCTGGAATAATTAACCTGGAAAAATTAAACCCAAAATAATTATAATAATAAAGTAAATATTAATATGTATTATATTTTAATTGAGTGAATTTTTGTTAGTATTCGACAATAATTCTTTTATACCTAGCATATAACATTTTCTTAGTACATGAAAGTGAACTTACACTTACTGAAATGATTAATTACAACATTTCTAGTCTGTTACTATTTGGTAAGTACTCAAACGCACCTTTGCCAGATTTTGCCTGAAGCAAGGTCATTAAGCTGGTTTTGGACTAGCTTGTGACCACCGAAGGTAACGGTTGAGTATATAATCGGTGCACTATTGATGTAATTTGTCATTCGGATTAGAAACAAGAAAGGAACCATGTTCTCCAAAGTGAGTTGCATATTATTCAAATTTAATCCATTTCAATTATTATTAAGAATTAAGCTAGTAATTAAGTTGAAAAGCTTTTTTGTATAATATTCTAAAAAATCAGATGAGAGGAATATACTTCCAAATCACTGTGTCTCACTGTGTTCCAAATCTGTTTTTAATTTTTTGAATTATTTAGTATTAATAATTGTCATAAATATTTTAAAATTAAATGTTAATTTCAAGTTTTATGGTTTTTTAATATTCACCATTTTATATATATATATATATATATATATATATATATATATATATATATATATATATATATATATATATATATATATATATATATATATATATATATATATATATATATATATATATATATATATATATATATATATATATATATATATATATATATATATATATATATATATATATATATATATATATATAAGTTGAATAAATATTTATTACAGATTGTAGCTCTTTGCGCTGTCGTGGCGGTGTCCCAGGCAGGACTTTTGCCTGCGGCTGTACACTACTCGCCCGCTGAAGCAGTTTCCTCTCAAAGCATTGTACGCCATGATCAACCTCAGACGTATGCCACCAAGTTGGTAGCTGCAGCACCGGTAGCCAAGGTGGCCGTCGCTCCCCTGGCCTACCACGCCGCCCCCGCTCCCATTCAATACCACGCCGCACCCGCCCCCGTTCAGTACCACGCTGCCCCTGCCGCTGTCACCTACCACGCAGCGCCCGCACCAGCGGTCTACCACGCATCCCCAGTACACTACTCTGCACCCGTCGCTAAGGTTCTTGCTCATCCTGAGGAGGAGATTGTAAGTAAAATTGTAAAATAATATTTAAAGTAATATTGATACAACAAAAAAACATGAGTATGGTATAATCTACATTTATATTTGTAAACATATTTATTTAGATTTATACTTAAATTTTAGTGTTAAAACAATAAGCATTTGCTCACATTATATTTAAAACTGTCGGTTTGATAAATATCAAAGGGTCTGTTTATTTAACAGGCCTACCCTAAATATGAGTACAACTACTCTGTTGCCGATGGTCACACCGGAGACAACAAGTCGCAGCAGGAGTCTCGCGACGGTGATGCCGTGAAGGGATCGTACTCATTCCACGAGGCCGACGGATCCATCAGGACCGTGGAGTACTCCGCTGACGACCACAACGGTTTCAACGCGGTGGTGCACAACACCGCTCCCACTGCCGCTCCCGCCGTCATCAAGACTCCCCTATACGCTGCTCCAGCACCAGCACTTTACTACAAGCATTAACTAGCCAACGAGTTTTAATTGTTAATTATTTATTTAATTAAAGTATTATGTCTTCTCAAACTTAAACGTATATTTTTTTTAATTACTTTATTTTTACATTATTAAGTATACAAATAAGATATAAAATCTAACTCTCCACATGCGGTGATTTCTCACATGAACTAGCTTCCTAGTGAAGCCAAATTACGAACTGACATATAGATAACTCTAAACTGACGATTTTCTTTGTTATTTCCCTGGTCACGATAGTCGACTCGAAATTCCGACCACCCAACAACTCAGCTATCGTGACGTGAACAATGCAAAATATAAAAAATGTAAGCTGGCATCAGCATCAATATAAATTTTGTATATGCAAAGATTTCGTCAGGGTTAATTAATAAGTCTCTTTTATTTCACTAATATTTTAATAGCTCTCGATTGTTTATATTAAGAATAAACATTAAATATACAGAAAATATCGTGAAGATTTATCTCATATCGTGAAGATATTCAAAATAAATATACTTAAGAAAATATAAAGGAAATAGACACTTTCAAATGAATCATACGTTACAGATGCGGGTCGAATGATAAATAAAACCCTTTTTATTACTTAGTAGTGTCATATTTGAGCAGCGTAACGGTAACAGCAGTTTCATACAGCTAAATTTGGCACTATAAGTCGAAATAGTCATAACAATACATCATATAATTCTATTATTGATTTAAAAATCCTAACCTCTGTGCAATATATAATCGTGACACTTTCTGATCTGTTGTGTCAGGCTACCCCGTTAGGGAATGTGCAGCAAGCATTTCTTTTATTAAAGAACAATTATTTCTTTATTTATAATTAGACTCGAAATTATTATGTACGTTTAATGTTAATTATTTAAATCAGTGGTGAAGGTAGTATTTAATGTATACTGCTATATGCTATAATAGCTCTTACCTTGTATGATTTAAGATTGGTAATAGTTTAATTTAAGCCCTTCATTCAACTTATGGTACTGTCCCCGGCAACTCGGGTAAAAAGAACTAACATAACAATGCATTCCAAAGACCTCCGTGGACGATTGAAGTTCACACCGGTTTTCAAGGGGTAGCTAGCTCAAAGGTGCCTGGTTCGATTCTCGGTCGAGTCTATGTAGAAAAAAGACTTTCCGTACATTTTCTGGGGTCTGTGTGTTTTGGTAGCTTCGTTGTTTCTGATTCCATATTACAAAAGCTTAAGCTGCTTTCTTTGGGATCAGATCAATGTATGTGATGTTGTCTTATCTATGTATCTATGTATATATCTATATTTCTAAAAAATATTTATATTTATATTAGTTGTGTATTTTACTTAGTACTTTATAAGTCAGTTGTGTAAATAACTAGAATCCTTTTAGAATTTTAGAGACCAAAGTACATAATAATATATAGATATAATTCCAAGGCAATTCCAAGACAGAGTTCCAAGCCATTGGGCTTCGCCTTGAGACTTCGTCCACGCATTATGAAGAAATTTCTACAGGATCCTTTAATTCTTCGGAATAAAATGTAGCCTACGTCTTCCTACAGAACCACAACATTAAAATTACTATACCCAGGTTCATATGAATCATGATCCAGACCCATCCACGAAAGTGTTAAATTTTTCGGGATAAAAAGCAGTCTTTGTGCTATTTCAAACTATATTTTATCTCTATGACACATATTACACAGATCTATTCAACCTTAAAGACGTGATGAAATAAAATATTAATCCATAAATCCAAGCTTGCGCATTTACAACATAAGAAGGATACGTAAGATTTAAACGAACATGGAAGGTAAAAACTGAAATAACCCGGAATTTCAGTCAAGTTTTTATTTAACGTTAGCTATTTCATTGATTTTTTAAAAATAAAAAAATAAAATATCTTCACGAAATTCCCAATACAGGGGTAGACAGAGGTCGAGTCTAGACAATTAGGTCCCTTCGACCCACCTTCCACCGAAGATATTTTCGGGACAACGTGACAGGTGGTGAGTCCGTCGCCGTCTTTATGTCCAAGCCAACGATATTCGTACATAAGTTTTTAGAAAAACCCATTGGTACGAGCCTACCAACTGGGGATCTAACTCGGGTCTATTGACTCGAAATTCCGACCACCCAATCACTCGGCTATCGTGTCTTTTTTTACCCTGATAAAATGACCTATAGTCTACAAACTCATTAACACTTACCATCAGTCTAAACAAAACTAGCACTAGTCGAATAAAGGCTGTAAAAGTAAAAGCAATTGTAAAAGTTAATAGCCTAATGGCTTAAAGTACGAACAGGGAAACATGACTTTATTGGTACGAGCCTGTCAGTCGACTATAGTCTAGAACCACTCCAAAACTAGCATTACATGTTAATATTTATAGCTTTTTTTTTATAGAAAAAGGGAGGCAAACGAGCAGGTGGCTCACGTGATGGTGATTACCGCCACCCATGAACACCCGCAATACCAGAGGCTTAGCAGATGCGTTGCCTCCTTAGAATACCCCCTCCCCATAGTTGGGGGCGGACGGTGTGTGGGCCGGTTACCTGCACTCACCAGACGAAACGCAGAAGTTTGTTAGACTTCTACTTTACGCCGGTATTCTGTGAGGTCGTGGTACTTCCCCGGTCGAGCCAGCCCATTCATGCAACAACAAAAGTTGATGCGTGGCTCTACCACTAGAGCAGAACAAACAATTAACAAACATACTCGTAATACTATTAAGTATTGCAATTGTTTTAAGATTTTGTTACCAAAACTCAATAGATCAATGTAACAAGAGACTCGAGTGGGAAGTGATAGGTGGACCCTATATAGGGAATGACGTAAAGTTTTTTTAAACATATATATTGAGCTAATTCACATAGATATATATAGATATATACATATGTATTATCTACCTTATCTTATCTATCTATCTTACCTTCGTAGGCTCTTACATCACTCATGGGAAGTGATGGCATTTACTTGTCATGCCGATGCCACCTCCTTCGGAGCTACGGGTTGAGGGTTCAAATACCGCAAAGGACAAACTTTTGTATGATGAATAATGTTTATACTCGAGTTATGGGTGTTTCTTTAATAATTCATCCAATTAAAAACCTCAACAAAAGGACTCAATGTAGTGTTGTGAACACATCGAACTACTTCTGCATAAACAAATGCGTTAAAATAATTACAATATTAAACTAAACATTAGTATGTATTACATTTTAATTTAAAATTATAAACAAAACAATTTTGCTAGAAGACCAATAAAATGTACTCCATTTGGTCTTCGACCAAAATTTATTTTGTATATAATTTTCATGTACTTACTGAAATGTATACTGAATAATTACAAAATTCCTAGTCTGTTGCTATTTGGTAAGTACCCAAACCCACCTTTGCCAGATTTTGCCCGAAGCAAGGTCATTAAGCTGGTTTTGGGCTAGCTTGTAGCCGCAGAAGGTAACGGTTGAGTATATAAACGATGTACTATTGATGCAATTTATCATTCAGTTTAGAAACACGATAGGAACTATGTTCTCCAAAGTGAGTTGCATATTATTTTGTTTTATTCAAATTTAATAACTAATAAAAATTGAGATTATAATTAATTTTCTTGTAAATAATTTATTATTATCAATAAAGATCAACTTGTTACATCTATTAGTTAAAATTATTTAAATTTAATCCTGTTCTGATACGAAAATCGAGACAACAGCACATACATTATGTTACTTTCTATTAGATTAGATATAAATCTTTTCTTGAAACTTTTTTACACAATTCAGTAAACTAAAGTAATTATTATGTGCGATTGCATTAAGCGTTTCTTGTGTACTGTGAGGGATATTGCATATCTTCGCGCACAGTTTGGGAAAAAAATTATGTGATGTAATAATTAAAAAATTATGTTATAAATGGAAGAATACTTAATTTTTATTAATTTTTTTAATACATAGCACGTTCCAAATAATATTTCAATTGTAACCAATCAATATTAATTACAGATTGTAGCTCTTTGCGCTGTCGTGGCGGTGTCCCAGGCAGGACTATTGCCTGCTGCCGTACACTACTCGCCCGCTGAAGCAGTTTCCTCTCAAAGCATTGTACGCCATGATCAACCTCAGACGTATGCCACCAAGTTGGTAGCTGCAGCACCGGTAGCCAAGGTGGCCGTCGCTCCCCTTGCCTACCATGCCGCCCCCGCCCCTATTCAATACCACGCCGCTCCCGCCCATGTCCAATACCACGCTGCCCCTGCTGCTGTTACCTACCACGCAGCGCCCGCACCAGCTCTCTACCAAGCTTCCCCAGTACACTACGCTGCACCCGTCGCTAAAGTTCCTCCTCATCATGAGGAGGAGATTGTAAGTAAAATTATAAAATAATATTTAAAGTAATATTGATACACCAAAAAACATGAGTATGGTATAATCTACATTTATATTTGTAAACATATTTATTTTGATTTATACTTATATTTTAGTGTTAAAACAATGAGCATTTGCTCACATTATATTTAAAACTGTCGGTTTGATAAATATCAAAGGGTCTGTTTATTTAACAGACTTTTAACGAATACTTCAAAGGTGCTGTATGCACCTTTGAAGTATTCTTTAAAAAGTGCCGCTAAAATCTATTCCATAATAATAAAGATAAATATGAAGCACTAATTTATATTTTTTATACAGGCCTACCCTAAATATGAGTACAACTACTCTGTTGCTGATGGTCACACCGGAGACAACAAGTCGCAGCAGGAGTCTCGCGACGGTGATGCCGAGAAGGGATTGTACTCATTCCACGAGGCCGACGGATCCATCAGGACCGTGGAGTACTCCGCTGACGACCACAACAGTTTCAACGCGGTGGTGCACAACACCGCTCCCACTGCCGCTCCCGCCGTCATCAAGACTCCCGTATACGCTGCTCCAGCACCAGCACTTTACTACAAGCATTAACTAGCCAACGAGTTTTAATTGTTAATTATTTATTTAATTAAAGTATTATGTCTTCTCAAACTTAAACATATGTTTTTTTAAATTACTTTATTTTTACATTATTAAGTATACAAATAAGATATAAAATCTAACTCTCCACATGCGGTGATTTCTCACATGAACTAGCTTCCTAGTGAAGCCAAATTACGAACTGACATATAGATTCTGAACTCTAAACTGACGATTTTCTTTGTTATTTCCCTGGTCACGATAGCCGAGTGGTTGGATGGTCGGAATTTCGAGTCAAGAGACCCGAGTTTGATCCCCAGGTGGCAGGCCCGTACCAAAAGGTTTTTCAAAAATGTATGTACGCATTATATCGTTGGCTTGGACATAAAGACAGCGAGGGGCTATATATTTATTTCCTAGTATTATATCCTAATTAAATTAAAACAGAGATGTGTAATCCATAAGCTATTGACACACACATTTTCCTACTTTCAAATCCAAAAGTGCAGTCTACAGTCCAGAAAATTTTAGCTGCTCATAGTCAATCTTTAAGTAGTTTAATAGATTTCGTGATTGAAGAGTAAGTGTAGGAATAACTGACGTTTCATTATGAATGGCAAAAAGTGTCGGTTAGAAAACCGATACATTGGTTCATGTTCATGATTTTTAATACTATTAGCTGTCTCTTCGAGCCCACAATACTGCTCTTATGACAATTGGTAAATTTTCTTCTGGGTTCTTGAAACAATGCTGCGTAATAATCAGCCATTTCCCTATTAAAAGCTTCTTTCATTTTAACGTAGCGTGACTGACGGCTGATTCCGCTAGCGTACAAGTCATACAAGTCATAGCGTACAGCTCATTCATATGATACCGACTTCTTGAAAATAGGCAAACGCTATGTGAACAATGCAATTTAATTTTGTATATGTAAAGATTTCGTCAGGGTATACAGAAAATATCGTGAAGATTTATTTCATATCGTGAAGTTATTCAAAATAAATATACTTAAGAAAATATAAAGGAAATAGACACTTTCACATGAATCATACGTTACAGATGCGGGTCGAATGATAAATAAAACACTTTTTATTACTTAGTAATGTCATATTTGAGCAGCGTAACGGTAACAGCAGTTTCATAAAGCTTAATTTGGCACTATAAGTCGAAATAGTCATAACAATACATCATATAATTCTATTATTGATTTAAAAATCCTAACCTCTGTGCAATATATAATCGTGACACTTTCTGATCTGTTGTCTCTGGCTACCCTGTTAGGGAATGTGCAGCAAGCATTTCTTTTATTAAAGAACAATTATTTCTTTATTTATATGACTGAAATTATTATGTACGTTTAATGGTAATTATTTAAATCAGTGGCGAAGGTAGTATTTAATGTATACTGCTATATGCTATAATAGCTCTTACCTTGTATGATTTAAGATTGGTAATAGTTTAATTTAAGCATTTCATTCAACTTATGGTACTGTCCCCGGCAACTCGGGTAAAAAATAACTAACATAACCATGCATTCCAAAGACCTCCGTGGACGATTGACGTTCACACCGGTTTTCAAGGGTCGCTAGCTCAAAGGTGCCTGGTTCGATTCCCGGTCGAGTCTATGTAGAAAAAGACTTTCCGTACATTTTCTCGGGTCTGTGTGTTTTGGTAGCTTCGTTGTTTCTGATTCCATATTACAAAGCTTAAGCTGCTTTCTTTGGAATCAGATCAATGTATGTGATGTTGTCTTATCTATGTATCTATATCTATATTTCTAAAAATATTTATATTTATATTAGTTGTGTATTTTACTTAGTACTTTATAAGTCAGTTGTGTGAATAACTAGAATCCTTTTAGAATTTTAGAGACCAAAGTACATAATAATATGTAGATATAATACCAAGGCAATTCCAAGATAGAGTTCCAAGCCATTGGGCTTCGCCTTGAGACTTCGTCCACGCATTACGAAGAAATTTCTACAGGATCATTTAATTCTTCGAAATAAAATGTAGCCTACGTCTTCCTACAGAACCACAACATTAAAATTACTATACACAGGTTCATATGAATCATGTTCAAAATGACCTATAGTCTACAAACTTATTAACACTTACCATCAGTCTAAACAAAACTAGCACTAGTCGAATAAAGGCTGTAAAAGTAAAAGCAATTGTAAAAGTTAATAGCCTAATGGCTTAAAGTACGAACAGGGAAACATGACTTTATTGGTACGAGCCTGTCAGTCGACTATAGTCTAGAACCACTCCAAAACTAGCATTACATGTTAATATTTATAGCTTTTTTTTTATAGAAAAAGGGAGGCAAACGAGCAGGTGGCTCACGTGATGGTGATTACCGCCACCCATGAACACCCGCAATACCAGAGGCTTAGCAGATGCGGTGCCTCCCTTAGAATGCCCCTCTCCCCCATAGTTGGGGGCGGAGGGTGTGTGGGCCACCGGTTACCTGCACTCACCAGACGAAACGCAGAAGTTTGTTAGACTTCTACTTTACGCCGGTATTCTGTGAGGTCGTGGTACTTCCCCGGCCGAGCCGGCCCATTCATGCAACAACAAAAGTTGATGCGTGGCTCTACCACTAGAGCAGAACAAACAATTAACAAACATACTCGTAATACTATTAAGTATTGCAATTGTTTTAAGATTTTGTTACCAAAACTCAATAGATCAATGTAACAAGAGACTCGAGTGGGAAGTGATAGGTGGACCCTATATAGGGAATGACGTAAAGTTTTTTTAAACATATATATTGAGCTAATTCACATAGATATATATAGATATATACATATGTATTATCTACCTTATCTTATCTATCTATCTTACCTTCGTAGGCTCTTACATCACTCATGGGAAGTGATGGCATTTACTTGTCATGCCGATGCCACCTCCTTCGGAGCTACGGGTTGAGGGTTCAAATACCGCAAAGGACAAACTTTTGTATGATGAATAATGTTTATACTCGAGTTATGGGTGTTTCTTTAATAATTCATCCAATTAAAAAAATCTCAACAAAATGTAGTGTTGTGAACACATCGAACTACTTCTGCATAAACAAATGCGTTAAAATAATTACAATATTAAACTAAACACCAGTATGTATTACATTTTAATTTAAAATTATAAACAAAACAATTTTTGGTAGAAGACCAATAAAAATGTACTCCATTTGGTCTTCGACCAAAATTTATTTTGTATATAATTTTCATGTACTTACTGAAATGTATACTGAATAATTACAAAATTCCTAGTCTGTTGCTATTTGGTAAGTACCCAAACCCACCTTTGCCAGATTTTGCCCGAAGCAAGGTCATTAAGCTGGTTTTGGGCTAGCTTGTAGCCGCAGAAGGTAACGGTTGAGTATATAAACGATGTACTATTGATGCAATTTATCATTCAGTTTAGAAACACGATAGGAACTATGTTCTCCAAAGTGAGTTACATATTATTTTGTTTTCAATCAATTTTAATTACTAGTAAAAATCGAGATTATAATTAATTTTCTTGTAAATAATTTATTATTATAAATAAAGATCAACTTGTTTTGTTACATCTATTAGTTAAAATTATTTAAATTTAATCCTGTTCTGATACGAAAATCGAGACAACAGCACATACATTATGTTACTTTCTATTAGATTAGATATAAATCTTTTCTTGAAACTTTTTTACACAATTCAGTAAACTAAAGTAATTATTATGTGCGATTGCATTAAGCGTTTCTTGTGTACTGTGAGGGATATTGCATATCTTCGCGCACAGTTTGGGAAAAAAATTATGTGATGTAATAATTAAAAAATTATGTTATAAATGGAAGAATACTTAATTTTTATTAATTTTTTTAATACATAGCACGTTCCAAATAATATTTCAATTGTAACCAATCAATATTAATTACAGATTGTAGCTCTTTGCGCTGTCGTGGCGGTGTCCCAGGCAGGACTATTGCCTGCTGCCGTACACTACTCGCCCGCTGAAGCAGTTTCCTCTCAAAGCATTGTACGCCATGATCAACCTCAGACGTATGCCACCAAGTTGGTAGCTGCAGCACCGGTAGCCAAGGTGGCCGTCGCTCCCCTTGCCTACCATGCCGCCCCCGCCCCTATTCAATACCACGCCGCTCCCGCCCATGTCCAATACCACGCTGCCCCTGCTGCTGTCACCTACCACGCAGCGCCCGCACCAGCTCTCTACCAAGCTTCCCCAGTACACTACGCTGCACCCGTCGCTAAAGTTCTTGCTCATCATGAAGAGGAAGTTGTAAGTAACATTTAGTATTTATAACAGAAATACATGAACATAATATAATCTACAGACACCTTTGTAATTATAATAATTTTTTATTTATACTTTTAAAGTACATACATTTTTACACACAAAATATTTTTTAGGGATAAAACAAATGCTATCTGAAATAATATTTAAGACTGTAGAATTGTTAGTCAGTTTATTGAATTGACTGTTTAACGAAAACGTTTGTTCTGTTCTAAAATAAAAGAAATACTAAGTGTTTTCTTTAATAATTCATCCAATTAAAAAATCTCAACAAAATGTAGTGTTGTGAACACATCGAACTACTTCTGCATAAACAAATGCGTTAAAATAATTACAATATTAAACTAAACACCAGTATGTATTACATTTTAATTTAAAATTATAAACAAAACAATTTTTGGTAGAAGACCAATAAATGTACTCCATTTGGTCTTCGACCAAAATTTATTTTGTATATAATTTTCATGTACTTACTGAAATGTATACTGAATAATTACAAAATTCCTAGTCTGTTGCTATTTGGTAAGTACCCAAACCCACCTTGCCAGATTTTGCCCGAAGCAAGGTCATTAAGCTGGTTTTGGGCTAGCTTGTAGCCGCAGAAGGTAACGGTTGAGTATATAAACGATGTACTATTGATGCAATTTATCATTCAGTTTAGAAACACGATAGGAACTATGTTCTCCAAAGTGAGTTACATATTATTTTGTTTTCAATCAATTTTAATTACTAGTAAAAATCGAGATTATAATTAATTTTCTTGTAAATAATTTATTATTATAAATAAAGATCAACTTGTTTTGTTACATCTATTAGTTAAAATTATTTAAATTTAATCCTGTTCTGATACGAAAATCGAGACAACAGCACATACATTATGTTACTTTCTATTAGATTAGATATAAATCTTTCTTGAAACTTTTTACACAATGCAGTAAACTAAAGTAATTATTATGTGCGATTGCATTAAGCGTTTCTTGAGTGTAGTGTATTGCATATTTTCGCGCATAGTTTGGGAAAAAAATTATGTGATGTGATAATTTAAAATTATATTATATATATGGAAGAATACTTAATTTTATTTTTAAATTACTTAATTTTATTTTTAAATTACATAATTGATATTCAATATTACTATGTACGTTTAATGTTAATTAGCGGTGTAAGTAGTACTTAATATATGCTACGATATGACAATGATTTCACAGTTCGTACTTTAAATGGTTTAAGGTTATTACTAGTCTAATAATTTATTATTATCAATAAAGATCAACTTGTTTTGTTACATCTATTCGTTAAATTTATTTAAATTTAATCCTGTTCTGATACGAAAATCGAGACAACAGCACATACATTATGTTACTTTCTATTAGATTAGATATAAATCTTTCTTGAAACTTTTTACACAATGCAGTAAACTAAAGTAATTATTATGTGCGATTGCATTAAGCGTTTCTTGTGTACTGTGAGGGATATTGCATATCTTCGCGCACAGTTTGGGAAAAATTATGTGATGTGATAATTTAAAATTATATTATATATATGGAAGAATACTTAATTTTATTTTTAAATTACTTAATTTTATTTTTAAATTACATAATTGATATTCAATATTACTATGTACGTTTAATGTTAATTAGCGGTGTAAGTAGTACTTAATATATGCTACGATATGACAATGATTTCACAGTTCGTACTTTAAATGGTTTAAGGTTATTACTAGTCTAATAATTTATTTAAGTCGTCCATTCATCTTATGGCACTATCCCCGCCAACTACGGTAAATGAAAAAATGCAAGGCCGTATATTATGTTTCTGAAAACGATTTAGGACCTTTGTCTTTGGTCATTTGTGCATATAACTAGAAACCTTTATTTTAGAAACAAAAGTACCAATTAATATGGAGCTATATACAAAAAACCTGTGTGCCCCTCATCCACGGAGATCATCACAAATGTCAAATTTAATAAAATGTACATAATAATTATCATAGAATTTAATCTTGATTTATGACTACAATATAAAATTGCATCCTACGCAACTTTAGTATCTGCCAAAATTTATTATTATTATTATGTATTTTTGTCTATTATCAGTCAGAGACTGCCCTGCGACTTCGTCCACGCATTATGAAAAATCCCTTCCTTTATATACCTTCCTGTAATTTTTGGAGTAAACTGTAGCCTATATTCAATACACTCACATCATTAAAAATACAATACCCAGCTTAATATGAATTATGTTAAAGACCCCTCAACGAAAGTGTTAAATTTTTGAGATTAAAAGTAGTCTGTGTGCTAATCCAGACTATATTTTATCTCTATGACACACACAAAGACCTCCGTGGCTTTCACACCGGTTTACAAGGGGTCGCCAGCTCAAAGGTACTCCACGAGGCCGACGGATCCATCAGGACCGTGGAGTACTCCGCTGACGACCACAACGGTTTCAACGCGGTGGTGCACAATACCGCTCCCACTGCCGCTCCCGCCGTCATCAAGACTCCCGTATACGCTGCTCCAGCACCAGCACTTTACTACAAGCATTAAGGACAAAAATTCTAGCTAACGAATTTTAATTGTTAATTATTTATTTAATTAAAGTATACTCACATAGTTATCAAACTTAAACGTATGTTTTTTTTAAATTACATAATTGATATTCAATATTACTATGTACGTTTAATGTTAATTAGCGGTGTAAGTAGTACTTAATATATGCTACGATATGACAATGATTTCACAGTTCGTACTTTAAATGGTTTAAGGTTATTACTAGTCTAATAATTTATTTAAGTCGTCCATTCATCTTATGGCACTATCCCCGCCAACTACGGTAAATGAAAAAATGCAAGGCCGTATATTATGTTTCTGAAAACGATTTAGGACCTTTGTCTTTGGTCATTTGTGCATATAACTAGAAACCTTTATTTTAGAAACAAAAGTACCAATTAATATGGAGCTATATACAAAAACCTGTGTGCCCCTCATCCACGGAGATAATCACAAATGTCAAATTTAATAAAATGTACATAATAATTATCATAGAATTTAATCTTGATTTATGACTACAATATAAAATTGCATCCTACGCAACTTTAGTATCTGCCAAAATTTATTATTATTATTATTATGTATTTTTGTCTATTATCAGTCAGAGACTGCCCTGCGACTTCGTCCACGCATTATGAAAAATCCTTCCTTTATATACCTTCCTGTAATTTTTGGAGTAAACTGTAGCCTATATTCAATACACTCACATCATTAAAAATACAATACCCAGCTTAATATGAATTATGTTAAAGACCCCTCAACGAAAGTGTTAAATTTTTTGAGATTAAAAGTAGTCTGTGTGCTAATCCAGACTATATTTTATCTCTATGACACACACAAAGACCTCCGTGGCTTTCACACCGGTTTACAAGGGGTCGCCAGCTCAAAGGTACTCCACGAGGCCGACGGATCCATCAGGACCGTGGAGTACTCCGCTGACGACCACAACGGTTTCAACGCGGTGGTGCACAATACCGCTCCCACTGCCGCTCCCGCCGTCATCAAGACTCCCGTATACGCTGCTCCAGCACCAGCACTTTACTACAAGCATTAAGGACAAAAAATTCTAGCTAACGAATTTTAATTGTTAATTATTTATTTAATTAAAGTATACTCACATAGTTATCAAACTTAAACGTATGTTTTTTTTTAAATTACTTAATTTTATTTTTAAATTACATAATTGATATTCAATATTACTATGTACGTTTAATGTTAATTAGCGGTGTAAGTAGTATTTAATATATGCTACGATATGACAATGATTTCACAGTTCGTACTTTAAATGGTTTAAGGTTATTACTAGTCTAATAATTTATTTAAGTCGTCCATTCATCTTATGGCACTATCCCCGCCAACTACGGTAAATGAAAAAATGCAAGGCCGTATATTATGTTTCTGAAAACGATTTAGGACCTAGTCACGATAGCCGAGATGTTGGGTGGTCGGAATTTCGAGTCGAGAGACCCGAGTTCGATCCCCAGGTGGCAGTACCAATGAGTTTTTCAAAAAACTTATGTACGAATTTCATCGTTGGCTTGGACATAAAGGCGGCGACGGGCTCACCACCTGTCACGTTGTCCCGAAAATATCTTCGGTGGAAGGTAGGTCAAAGGGACTTAATTGTCTAGACTTGACCTCTGTCTACCCCTGTATTGGGAATTGCGTGAAGATATTTTTTTATTTTTATATTTATTTAGGACCTTTGTCTTTGGTCATTTGTGCATATAACTAGAAACCTTTATTTTAGAAACAAAAGTACCAATTAATATGGAGCTATATACAAAAAACCTGTGTGCCCCTCATCCACGGAGATCATCACAAATGTCAAATTTAATAAAATGTACATAATAATTATCATAGAATTTAATCTTGATTTATGACTACAATATAAAATTGCATCCTACGCAACTTTAGTATCTGCCAAAATTTATTATTATTATGTATTTTTGTCTATTATCAGTCAGAGACTGCCCTGCGACTTCGTCCACGCATTATGAAAAATCCCTTCCTTTATATACCTTCCTGTAATTTTTGGAGTAAACTGTAGCCTATATTCAATACACTCACATCATTAAAAATACAATACCCAGCTTAATATGAATTATGTTAAAGACCCCTCAACGAAAGTGTTAAATTTTTGAGATTAAAAGTAGTCTGTGTGCTAATCCAGACTATATTTTATCTCTATGACACACACAAAGACCTCCGTGGCTTTCACACCGGTTTTCAAGGGGTCGCCAGCTCAAAGGTACTCCACGAGGCCGACGGGTTCGATTCCCGGTCGGGTCAATGTAGAAAAAACACTTTTTATACATTTTCTCGGGTCTGGGTGTTTGTGTTAGCTTCGTTTTCTTTTCATATTACAAGAGTTTAAGCTGCTTACTTTGGGATCAGAGTAATATACGTGATTTTCCCCTATCTATGTATCTATATCTATATTTCTAAAAACTATTTAGAACGTTCTTTATAATTTAGTTGTGCAAATAACTAGAGACCCGGGGCAATGGCTTCGTCTTAAAACATCGTCCACGTATGTTGGATTACATTATAAAGAAATTCCTACATGATCCTTTAATTTTTCGGGATAAATAGGAGTCTGTGAGCTATTTCAGACTATGTTCTATCTCTGTGACACATTAAACACTGTTTCATTTAACCTTAAAGAGGTGATTAAGTAACAAATATTAATCCATATATCCAAGCTAGCGCATTTACAGTATTAAAAGGATAAGTAAGATTTAAACGAACAAGGAAGGTGAAAACTAAAACTCCCGGAATTTTAGTCAAGTTTTTACTTAACGTTAACAAAGCTATTTCATTGTTTTTTTTACCCTGATAAACATGATTAATAATCTGCAAACTTATTAACACTTACCATCAGTCTATACAAAACTAGCACTAGTCCAATAAAGCCTGTATATACGCAATTATAAAAGTCAATAGCTTAATGGCTTAAAGTACGAACAGGGAAAAAGTACTTTGTTGGTTCGAGTCCGTCAGTCGACTATAGTCTTAAACCACTTCAAACACTAGTCAAGTTTTCCAAAAAAGTGGATATATATTTAGTATCTACCTTATCTTATCTATTTTATCTATCTTGCCTTCGTAGGCTCTTACATCACACATGAGAAGTGATTGGGTGGCATTCACTGACGCCGGTACCACCTCCTTTGGAGCAACGCGTTGAGGGTTCAGTTAAGTTTTTATTTAACGTTAGCTATTTCATAGATTTTTTTACCCTGATAAAGTTGACTAATAGTCTACAAACTTATTAACACTTACCATCAGTCTAAACAAATCTAGCACTAGTCGAATGAATCCTGTAAAAGTAAAAGCAATTAATTGTAAAAGTTAATAGCCTGATGGCATAAAATACGAATAGGGAAACATGACTTTGTTGGTTCGAGCCTGTCAGTCGACAATAATCTAGAACCACATCAAAACTAGAATTACATGATAATATGTATAGCTTAACAGACATACTCGTAATACTATTAAGTATTGAAATTTTTTTAAGCTTTTGTTACCAAAACTCAATAGATCAATGTAACAAGTGACTCGAGTTCGATCCCCTGGTGGCAGGCTCGTATCAAACAGGGTTTTTCAAAAAACTTACGTACGATTTATATTTTTGGCTTGCACATATAGAAGGCAACAGGCTAACCACCTGTCACGTTGTCCCAAAAATATCATCGGGGGAAAGTGGACCCTGTCTTTTCTTTACCCTGATAAAGATGATTAATAAT
This sequence comes from Sericinus montela, assembly GCA_029286605.1. Classification (NCBI taxonomy): domain Eukaryota; kingdom Metazoa; phylum Arthropoda; class Insecta; order Lepidoptera; family Papilionidae; genus Sericinus; species Sericinus montela. The sequence goes on from JAGSMR010000004.1 coordinate 5,455,456, forward strand.
CTGCAAACTTTTTAACACTTACCATCAGTCTATACAAAACTAGCACTAGTCGAATAAATACTATATATAAGCAATTATAAAAGTCGTAGTCACGATAGCTGAGTGGTTGGGTGGTCGGAATTTCGAGTAAATAGACCCGAGTTCGATCCCCAGTTGGTAGGCTCGTACCAATGGGGTTTTCAAAAACTTATGTACGAATATTGTTGGCTTGGACATAAAGACGGCGACGGGCTCACCACCTGTTACATTGTCCCGAAAATATCTACAGTGGAAGGTGGGTCGAAGGGACTTAATTGTCTAGACTCGATCTCTGTCTACCCCTGTATTGAAAATTGCGTAAAGATTTTTTTAGAAAAGTCAATAGCCTTATGGCTTAAAGTATGAACAGGGAAAAATAACTTTGTTAGTTCGAGTCCGTCAGTCGACTATAGTCTTGAACCACTCCAAACATAAGTCAAGTTGTCCAAGAAAGTTGATATATATTTATTATCTACCTTATCTTATCTATTTTATCTATCTTACCTTCGTAGGCTCTTACATCACACATGGGAAGTGATGGGGCGGCATTCACTTACGCCGATACCACCTCCTTCGGAGCAACGCGTTGAGGGTTCAAATACCGCAAAGGACAAAATTTTGTATGATGAACAATGTTTGTACTCGAGTGATGGATGTTTATTAATTAATTCATCCAAGTATTTATAAAATTTCAACGAAAAGGACTAAATTGGCGACACATCGAACTACTTCTGTATAAACAAATGCGTTAAAATAATTACAATAGTAAACTAAACATTAATGTATGTATTTATTATATTTTAATTAACTGCATTTTTATTGGTCTTCGACAAAAAATCGTTTTGAACCCAGTGTAATAATCATGTACTTACTGAAATGTATACTAATGAATTACAAAATTCCTAGTCTGTTTCTATTTGGTAAGTACCCAAACCCACCTTTGCCAGATTTTGCCCGGAGCAAGGTCATTGAGCTGGTTTTGGACTAGCTTGTAGCCACAGAATGCAACGGTTGAGTATATAAACGATGTACCATAGATGTAATTTATCATTCAGTTTAGAAACACGATAGGAACCATGTTCTCCAAAGTGAGTTGCATATTGTTTTAATTAAATCCAATTCAATTATTAATAAAAATGGAGATTATATATAATTTTCTTTTTAATAATCTGTTAATTTTAATAAAGATCAAATTGCTTCGTTACATCTACTAGGTATAATTATTTAAATGTAATCCTTTTCTGATACGAAAATAGAGACAACATCACATACATTATGACTTTCTATTAGATTAGATATAAATATTTTCTTGAAATTTTTTAACACATTGCAGTAAACTAAAGTAATTATTATGTACGATTTCATTAAGCGTTTCTTGAGTGTAGTGTATTGCATATTTTCGCGCATAGTTTGGGAAAAAAATTATGTGATGTGATAATTTAAAAATTATATTATATATATGGAAGAATGCTTAATTTTTAATAATTTTTTATTTTTTTAATAAATTTAAAAAAAATATATTTATTTTTAATAAATAGCACGTTCCAAATAATATTTCAATTGTAACCAATCAATATTAATTACAGATTGTAGCTCTTTGCGCTGTCGTGGCGGTATCCCAGGCAGGACTATTGCCTGCTGCCGAACACTACTCGCCCGCTGAAGCAGTTTCCTCTCAAAGCATTGTACGCCATGATCAACCTCAGACGTATGCCACCAAGTTGGTAGCTGCAACACCGGTAGCCAAGGTGGCCGTCACTCCCCTTGCCTACCATGCCGCCCCCGCCCCTATTCAATACCACGCCGCACCCGCCCATGTCCAATACCACGCTGCCCCTGCTGCTGTCACCTACCACGCAGCGCCCGCACCAGCTCTCTACCAAGCTTCCCCTGTACACTACGCTGCACCCGTCGCTAAAGTTCTTGCTCATCATGAAGAGGAGATTGTAAGTAACATTTAGTATTTATAAGAGAAGTACATGAACATAATATTATGACCGTGTGGTAACGGTGTAAGAATATTGCTAAGGTAAACAGCCTTGAATGTCGTAATGGCAACCGATAGATGTCGGGATAACCATCTCTAAAAATATCATACCAAAATAATCAGACCGAAGATGGGCAGCAATATCTGAGGTGCGAGTGGTGTGGTACTGCGATTGCCAGTCCGCCTGCCAAGCGAGGCTATTATGGCAAATCCTCCTCATGGGAGATGCCTATGGCCTGCAGTGGATTTTAACATGCCGTTATGTATGTATGTGTGCATGAAAAATAATCTTCAATTACCTTTGTAATTATAATATTTTTTTATGTATACTTTAAAATTACATACATTTTTACAAACAAAATACACTTCTTAGAGATAAAACAAATGCTAACTCAGATAATATTTAATATTGTAGAATTGTTAGTCAGTTTATTGAATTGACTGTTTAACGAATACCTCAAAAGATGCATGCAAATGCCATTAACATCTGTTCTAAAATAAAAGAAATACTAAAGGTTTACTTTTTTTTGTGAAACACAAGTCTCTGAAATTAACAATCAGATTTAAATAAATTCTATTTTAATTTTCCTTTAACACTGAAATTCTCGTTGAATATATATAGGACGTTTCCTATCACGGTAAAACTAGCCATGAGAAAAACAATCAGTGGTTTAAGTTGTTGAAGGATCCGGTTTCTTTTAAATGAAACTATAGGAGGTTAAAAATAAAAGAGTGAATGTAATTTACACTGCATAGGATACATAAATTAAAATATGGTTAAATAAATGCTCAATAATAATTTTTTGTACAGGCCTACCCCAAATATGAGTACAACTACTCTGTTGCTGATGGTCACACTGGAGACAACAAGTCGCAGCAAGAGTCTCGAGACGGTGATGCCGTGAAGGGATCGTACTCATTCCACGAGGCCGACGGATCCATCAGGACCGTGGAGTACTCCGCTGACGACCACAACGGTTTCAACGCGGTGGTGCACAACACCGCTCCCACTGCCGCTCCCGCCGTCATCAAGACTCCCGTATACGCTGCTCCATCACCAGCACTTTACTACAAGCATTAACTAGCCAACGAGTTTTAATTGTTTATTATTTATTTAATTAAAGTATTATGTCGCATCAAATTTAAACGCAATTTTTTTTAATTATTTTATTTTATTATTGGGTATACAAATACGATTTGTGATATCAAGTCTGACTCTCCGTATGCGGTCTTGCACTCGTTAACCGCCTGCTTAGTGAAGCCTAATTACGACCTGACATACACATAACTCCAAACATACGATTTTCCTTGTTATTTCCCTAGTATTATATCCTAATTAAATTAAAACAGAGATGTGTAATCCATAAGCAATTGACACACACATTTTCCTACTTTCAAATCCAAAAAGTGCAGTCTGCAGTGCAGAGAATTTCCATAAGTCCGTTTTTAGCTGCTAATAGTCAATCTCTTAGTAGTATATTGGAGTGTAGGAATATTTGACGTTTCATTATGAATAGCAAAAGAGTGTCGGTTAGAAAACCGTTAGATTGGTTAATAAAATTCATGAAAATTCATGATTTTAGTACTTTGAGCTGTCTCTTCGAGCTCAAAATACTGCTGTTATGAGAATTAGTATATTTTCTTCTGGGTTCTTGAAACAATGCTGCGTAGTATTCAGCCATTTCCCTACTAGAGCTTCTTTCATTTTAACGTAGCGTGACTGGCGGCAGATTCCGCTGGCGTACAAGTCGGCCCAGTTCGTTTTATTCCCATAATACCGACTTCTTGAAAATAGGCAAACGCTATGTGAACAATGCAAAATAGCAAAACATAAAAAATGTAAGACAGGACTAGCTGGCATCAGGATCAATATTAATTTTCTATATGCAAAGATTTCGTCAGGGTTAATTAATAAGTCTCTTTTATTTCATTAATATTTTAATAGTTATCGATTGTCTCTATTAAGAATAAACGTTAAATATAAAAAAATATCGTGAAGATTTATCTCATATCGTGAAGATATTTAAAATAAATATACTTAGGAAAATATAAAGGAAATAGACACTTTCAGATGAAACATACCTTACAGATGCGGGTCGAATGATAAATAAAATACTTTTTATTACTTAGTAACGTCATATTTGAGCAGCGCAACGGTTACAGCAGTTTCATACAGCATAATTTGGCACTAATAAATCGAAATAGTCAATATAACAATAAATTATATAATTTTATTATTTATTTTAAAATCATGACCTCTGTGTAATAAATAATCGTGACACTTCCTGGTCTGCTGTTTCTGGATACCCCGTTAGGAATTGTGTAGTAATAATTTTTTTATGAAAGTACATTAATTTCTTTTTTTATATAACTCGAAATTATTATGTAAGTTTAATGTTAATTATTTAATGCTGTGATGACGGTAGCATTTAATGAAATAGCTCTTTAGTAGCTAGCTTCAATAGCTCTTACCGTGTATGATTTAAGATTAGTAATATTTTAATAGTTTAATTTAACTTAAACTACTATTCTTTCATTCAACTTATGGCACTGTCCCCGGCAACTCGGTAAAAGAAACAAAATAAAACAAAGCCTTTCAAAGAACTCCAAGGCTTTCACGCCGGTTTTCAGGGGTCGCAAGCTCAAAGGCGCCGGGTTCGATTCCCGGTTTTGGTAGCTTCATTGTTTCTGATTCCATATTACAAGAGCTTAAGCTGCTTACTTTGGGATCAGATGATGTTGTCCTATCTGTGAATCTATATCCATATTTCTTAAAAATATTTAGGACGTTCTTTATAAGTTAGTTGTGTAAATAACTAGAAACCTTTTATAATTTTAGAGACAAAAGTACATAATAATATGTAGATATTATTCCAAGGCAATGGCTTCGCCTTGAGTCTTCGTCCACGCATTATAAAGAAATTTCTACAGGATTCTTTAATTCTTCGGAATAAAATGTAGCCTACGTCTTCCAACAGAATCGAAACATTAAAATTACAATACCCTGCTTAATAAAAAAGTCATGATAGCCGAGTGGTTGGGTGGTCGGAATTTCGAGTCGAGAGACCCGAGTTCGATCCCCAGGAGGCAGGCTCGTACCAAAGGGTTTTTCAAAAATTTATGTACGAATTATATCGTTGGCTTGGACATAAAGGCGGCGACGGGCTCACCACCTGTCACGTTGTCTCGAAAATATCTTCGGTGGAAGGTGGGTCGAAGGGACTTAATTGTCTAGACTAGACCTCTGTCTACTCCTGTATTGGGAATTGCGTGAAGATATTTATATATTTTTTCCTCCTTAATATGTATCGTGTTCCAGGCCCGAAAGTGTTAAATTATTCGGGATTAAAAGCAGTCTGTGTATAGTACACAGACTGACGTTTTATCCCGAAAAATTTAACTATTCTTCACTATATTTCAGACTATATTTTATGTCTATAACACATTTTACACAAATCTATTCAACCTTAAAGACGTGATGAAGTAACAAATATTAATCCATATATCCAAGTTAGCGCATTGACAATATTAGAAGGATAAGTAAGATTTAAACGAACAAGGAAGGTAAAAAGTAAATGATCCCGGAACTTCAGTCAAGTTTTTATTTAACGTTAGCTATTTCATTGATTTTTACCCTGATAAAGATGACTAACAGTCTACAAACTTATTAACTTACCATCAGTTTAAAGAAAACTAGCACTACTCGAATTAAGGCAGTAAAAGTAAAACCAATTGTAAAAGTTAATAGCCTAATAGCTTAAAGTACGAACAGGGAAACATGACTTTGTTGGTTCGAGCCAGTCAGTCGACTATAGTCTAGAACTACTCCAAAACTAGCATTATACGATAATATGTATAGCTTTACATACATACTCGGAATATTATATTACGAATTGCAATTTTTTTAAGCATATGTTACCAAAACTCAATAGATCAATGTAACAAGAGACTCGATTTCGATCCCCAGGTGGCAGGCTCGTATGAAACAGGTTTTTCAAAAAACTTACCTACGATTTATATTGTTGGCATGCACATAAAGAAGGCAACGGGCTTACCACCTGTCACGTTGTCCAATAATATCATCGGTGGACAGTGGACCGTAGGCTCTTACACCACTCATGGGAAGTGATGGCGTGGTATTTACTTACGCCGATACCACCTCCTTCGGAGCAACAGGTTGAGGGTTCAAATACCGAAAGGGACAAACTTTAGTATGATGAATAATATTTGTTTTTTTATAGAGAAGGGAAGTAAACGAGCAGGCCACCTCGTGGTATGAGTATGAGTATGGTGATGGAGTACCATCTTGGTAAGTGATTACCGCCGCCCATGAACATCGGCAATACCAGAGGCATAGTAGATGCGTTGCCGGCCTTTGAGAAAGGAACAGGCTCTTTTCTTGAAGGTTCCTAAGTTGTATCGGTCCGGAAAAACCGCTGACGATAGCACATTCCATAAAGTGCAAGTGCGTGGCAGAAAATTCCGCGAAAAACGCACTGTGGTGGAATACCAAGCATCAAGGTACGATGGTGAAATTCAGTGGCTGGGATTAATCCGAACAATTACTCGGAGCACTCCCCGTCGTAAAACTTGTAAAAAATGCAAAGATATGCAACGTCTCTTCGCAATGCCAGGAGATCTAGCCTATCAGATAGAAAATGGTCGTCGACGATTCGAGCCGCTCTTCGTTGCATACCGTCAAATGGAAGGAGCTGTGTTTGTACTCGAATTATGGATGTTTATTTAGTTATTCATCCAAGTATTTATAAAACTTCAACAAAAGGAGTAAATGCAGTGTCAAAACATCGAACCACTTCTGTATAAGCAAATGCGTTAAAATAATTACAGTAGTAAACTAAACATTAGTATTTATTACATTTTAATTCAGTGCATTTTTATTGGTCTTCTACAAAAAATCGTTTTGTACCCAGTATACATAATTTTCATGTAATTACAATATTCCTAGTCTGTTGCTATTTGGTATGTAACGAATCTCACCTTTGCTAGATTTTGCCCGAAGCAAGGTCATTAAGCTGGTTTTGGGGTAGCTTGTAGCCGCAGAAGGTAACGGTTGAGTATATAAACGATGTACTATTGATGTAATTTATCATTCAGTTTAGAAACACGATAGGAACTATGTTCTTCAAAGTGAGTTGCATATTATTTTAATTTAAGCCAATTCAATTATTAATAAAAATGTAGATTATAAATAATTTTCTTTTTAATAATCTATTAATTTTAATACAGATCAAATTGTTTTGTTACATCTATTAGTTTAAATTATTTAAATGTAATCCTTTTCTTATACAAACAAAGAGACAAAATCACATACATTATGTTACTTTCCATTATATAAGATATAAATCTTGTTCTTGAAATTTTTTCACACATTGCAGTATACTAAAGTAATTATAAAATAGTAAAGTAATTATGTACTATTGCATTAAGCGTTTCTTGTGCACTGTGAGGGATATTGTATATCTTCGCGCAAAGTTTGACAAAAAAAAGTAATGAATTAATTATCAAAATGATATACAAAAAATACGGGTATTTGTTATTGGTACAAATACCTGTTCAAATACCCGTTGGGTACATGTGCTTTTATTTAGTTTCTTTTTATTTATATACTTTTTTTACTATTTCTGTATTTTTGTATTTTATGCCTTTGTGTCTGTGTTAATGAATTAATCATTCATGCAAATGAAACAAAACTTTAATGTATTTATTTTTAAATATATAACGTTTAAGTATATCACACGTTTCAAATAATATATCAATTGTAACCAATCAATATTAATTACAGATTGTAGCTCTTTGCTCTGTCGTGGCGGTGTCCCAGGCAGGGCTATTGCCTGCGGCTGTACACTACTCGCCCGCTGAAGCAGTTTCCTCTCAAAGCATTGTACGCCATGATCAACCTCAGACGTACGCCACCAAGTTGGTAGCTGCAGCACCGGTAGCCAAGGTGGCCGTCGCTCCCCTTGCATACCATGCCGCCCCCGCCCCTATTCAATACCAGGCCGCTCCCGCCCATGTCCAATACCACGCTGCCCCTGCTGCTGTCACCTACCACGCAGCGCCCACACCAGCTCTCTACCACGCTTCCCCAGTTCACTACGCTGCACCCGTCGCTAAAGTTATTGCTCATCATGAAGAGGAGATTGTAAGTAACATTTAGTATTTATAAAAAGAGTACATAAACATAATATAATGACCGTGTGGTAATGGTGGAAGAATATTGCCCATTCTTCCGTGGGTGTCGTAAGTGGCGACTAAGGGAAACAGCCTTGAATGTCGTTATGGCAACCGATAGATGGCGGGATAACCATCTCTAAAAATATCATACCAAAATAATAAAAAGTAGTGCAGCAATATCTGAGGTGCGAGTGGTGTGGTACTGCGATTGCCAATCCGCCTGCCAAGCGAGGCGATTATGGCAAACCCTCCATCCATGAGGAGGATTTGCCATGGCCATAGGGCCTGCAGTGGATATTAACAGGCCGTTATGTATGTATGTATGCATGAAATATAATCTACATTTACCTTTGTAATTATAATACCTTTTTTATTTATACTTTAAAATTACATACATTTTTACAAACTAAATACACTTCTTAGAGATAAAACAAATGCTAACTCAGATCATATTTAACATTATAGAATTGTTAGTGAGTTTATTGAATTGACTGTTTAACGAATACCTCAAAAGATGCATGCAAGTGCCATTAACATCTGTTCTAAAATAAAATAAATACTAAAGGTTTCTTTTTATTATGAAGCACAAGTCTCTGAAATTCACAATCAGCTTTAAATAAATTTTATTTTAATTTTCCTTTAATACTGAAATTCTCGTTGAATATATAGAGGACGTTTCCTATCACGGTAAAACTAGCTTTGAGAAAAACAATCAGTGGTTTAAGTTTTTGTAGGATCCGGATTCTTTTAAATGAAACTATAGGAGGTTAATAATAAGATAGTGAATGTAATTTACACTGAATAGGATACATAAATTAAAATATGGTTAAATAAATGCTCAACAATTTTTTATTATACAGGCCTACCCCAAATATGAGTACAACTACTCTGTTGCTGATGGTCACACCAGAGACAACAAATCGCAGCAGGAGTCTCGCGACGGTGATGCCGTGAAGGGATCGTACTCATTCCACGAGGCCGACGGATCCATCAGGACCGTGGAATACTCCGCTGACGACCACAACGGTTTCAACGCGGTGGTGCACAACACCGCTCCCACTGCCGCTCCCGCCGTCATCAAGACTCCCGTATACGCTGCTCCAGCACCAGCACTTTACTACAAGCATTAAGGATAACAAATTCTAGCTAACGAATTTTAATTGTTAATTATTTATTTAATTAAAGTATTATGTCTTCTCTAACTTAAACGTATGTTTTTCATTTACTTAGTTTTATTACAAGTTATTTTTTATCCTTTTTGCAAATACCATTTTTTATATCAAAGTTAACTCTCAACATGCGGCCGTATTCTCTAATAAAGAGAAAAGAGCTATTTGATTTTGATGAAATTATTTCATACAGCTTATTTTTATTAAAAATATAAATTATATTATTCAATTAATGATTTAAAATATAATTCTCTACAGAATACATAATCGTGACACTTGGCGATCTGTTGTCTCCAGCTACCCCCTAAGGGATTGAAAATAAATAGAATGTAAACAGTAGAACAATTATTATAAAAATATAAAAATACAAAAAAAAATATCTTCACGCACTTCCCAATACAGGGGTAGACAGAGGTTGAGTCTAGACAATTAAGTCCCTTCGACCCACCTTCCACCGAAGATATTTTCGGGACAACGTGACAGGTGGTGAGCCCGTAGCCGTCTTTATGTTCAAAAACTTATGTACGATCTACGTACATAAGTTTTTACGTACATAAGTTTTTGAAAAACCTCAATGGGTACCAATGTACGAGCCTACCAAATGGGGATCGAACTCGGGTCTATTGACTCGAAATTCCGAACACCCAACCACTCGGCTATCGTGACATAGAACAATTATTAGTAAATAGAAGAAATATTTCTTTTGTGTGATTAAATTAAAGAGAAAAAATGTTTTTAAAATTTCAACTGACACGAGCGGGATTCGAACCCGCCACTTCCGAGCCACCGTGTCTTACACGCTTCAGTTGAAATTTCAAATCTGTTTTTTTCTCTTTAATTTAATCACATTAAAGTTCAGCAAAAATTTGTTTTAAAAATCAATCAAATTGCGTAAAAAGTATTTCTTTAATTTAAATGAATTATTTTTTTTTATTTGTATAACTCTTTCAATATTACTATGTAAGTTTATTGTTCATTAATTAATGTAGCGGTGTCGGTAGTATATGCTACGATACGACAATGATTTCACAGTTCGTACTTTAAATTATTTAAAATTATTACTACTTTAATAATTAAATTAAGTCGTTCATTTACTTCATGCCAATGACCCCGCCAACTCTGGTAAAAGAAAAAAAACAAAAGCAAAGATGTATCTTATTTTTCTAAAAAGATTTAGGACCTTTTTCGTTGGTTGGTTATGCATATAATTTTATTTTAGGAACAAAAGCACCAAAATAATATGGAGCTATATACAGGAAACCTGTGTGCCCCTCATCCACAGAGATCATCACAAATATCAAATTGGATAAAATTGTACATAATAATTTTCATTGAATTTAATCTTAATTTATGACTACAATATAAAATTACATCCTACGCAACTCAAGTATCTGCAAAAATTTATTATCATTTCGTATTTTTGTCTATTATCAGTTAGAGACTACCCTGCGACTTCGTCCACGCGTTATGTAAAATCCCTTCCTTTATATACCTTCCTTTAATTTTCGGGATAAAAAGGAGTCTGTGAGCTATTTCAGACTATGTTTTATCTCTGTGACAAATTACACACTGTTTCATTTAACCTTGAGAGGTGATTAAGTAACAAATATTAATCCATATATTCAAGCTAGCGCATTTACAATATTAGAAGGATAAGTAAGATTTAAACGAACACGGAAGGTAAAACTAAAACTGCCGGAATTTCGGTCAAATTTTTATTTAACGTTAGCTATTTCATTGATTTTTACCCTGATGAAGATGATTAATAATCTGCAAACTTATTAACACTTACCATCAGTCTATACAAAACTAGCACTAGTCGAATAAATACTGTATATAAGCAATTATAAAAGTCGTAGTCACGATAGCCGAGTGGTTGGGTGGTCGGAATTTCGAGTCAATAGACCCGAGTTCGATCCCCAGTTGATAGGCTCGTACCAATGGGTTTTTCAAAAACTTATGTACGAAAATCGTTGGCTTGCACATAAAGAAGGCAACAGGCTAACCACCTGTCACGTTGTCCCAAAAATATCATCGGTGGAAAGTGAACCCTATGTTTTTTTACCCTGATGAAGACGATTAATAATCTGCAAACTTATTAACACTTACCATCAGTCTATACAAAACTAGCACTAGTCGAATAAATACTGTATATAAGCAATTATAAAAGTCGTAGTCACTATAGCCCAGTGGTTGGGTTGTCGGAATTTCGAGTCAATAGACCCAAGTTCGATCCCCAGTTGATAGGCTCGTACCAATGGGTTTTTCAAAAACTTATGTGCGAATATCGTTGGCTTGGACATAAAGACGGCGACGGGCTCACCATCTGTCACGTTGTCCCAAAAATATCATCGGTGGAAAGTGAACCCTATGTTTTTACCCTGATAAAGATGACTAATAGTCTACAAACTTATTAACACTTACCATCAGTCTATACAAAACTAGCACTAGTCGAATAAAGGCTGTAAAAGTAAAAGCAATTCATTGAAAAAGTCAATAGCCTAATGGCTTAAAGTAGGAACAGGGAAAAAGTACTTTGTTGGTTCGAGTCCGTCAGTCGACTATAGTATTGAACCACTCCAAACACAAGTCCAGTTGTCCAAGAAAGTTGATATATATTTATTATCTTCCTTATCTTATCTATTTTATCTATCTTACATTCGTAGGCTCTTTTCGGAGCAACGGGTTGAGGGTTCAAATACCGCAAAGGACAAAATATTGTATGATGAATAATGTTTTTACTCGAGTGACGCATGTTTATTAATTAATTCATCCAAGTATTTATGAAACTTCAACAAAAGGACTAAATTGAATACTTCTGTATAAACAAATGCGTTAAAATAATTACAAATGTAAACTAAGCATTAGTACGTATTTATTATATTTTAATTGACTGCATTTTTATTGGTCTTCTACAAAAAATAGTTTTGAACCCAGTGTATATAATTTTCATGTACTTACTGAAATGTATACTAATGAATTACAAAATTCCTAGTCTGTTTCTATTTGGTAAGTACCCAAACCCACCTTTGCCAGATTTTGCCCGGAGCAAGGTCATTGAGCTGGTTTTGGACTAGCTTGTAGCCACAGAATGCAACGGTTGAGTATATAAACGATGTACCATAGATGTAATTTATCATTCAGTTTAGAAACACGATAGGAACCATGTTCTCCAAAGTGAGTTGCATATTGTTTTAATTAAATCCAATTCAATTATTAATAAAAATGGAGATTATATATAATTTTCTTTTTAATAATCTGTTAATTTTAATAAAGATCAAATTGCTTCGTTACATCTACTAGGTATAATTATTTAAATTTAATCCTTTTCTGATACGAAAAAAGAGACAACATCACATACATTATGTTACTTTCTATTAGATTAGATAAAAATCTTTTCTTGTAATTTTTAACACATTGCAGTAAACTAAAGTAATTATTATTATTATGTATTTTTGTCTATTATCAGTTAGAGACTACCCTGCGACTTCGTCCACGCGTTATGAAAAATCCCTTCCTTTATATACCTTCCTTTAATTTTTCGGGATAAAAAGGAGTCTGTGAGCTATTTCAGACTATGTTTTATCTCTGTGACATATTACACACTGTTTCATTTAACCTTGAGAGGTGATTAAGTAACAAATATTAATCCATATATTCAAGCTAGCGCATTTACAATATTAGAAGGATAAGTAAGATTTAAACGAACAAGGAAGGTAAAAACTAAAACTCCCGGAATTTCGGTCAAGTTTTTATTTAACGTTAGCTATTTCATTGATTTTTTACCCTGATAAAGATGACTAATAGTCTACAAACTTATTAACACTTACCATCAGTCTAAACAAAACTAGCACTAGTCGAATAAAGGCTGTAAAAGTAAAAGCAATTCATTGAAAAATTTAATAGGCTTAAAATACGAACAGGGAAACATGAATTTGTTGGTTCGAGCCCGCCAGTCGACAATAGTATTGAACCACTCCAAACACAAGTCAAGTTGTCCAAGAAAGTTGATATATATTTATTATCTTCCTTATCTTATCTATTTTATCTATCTTACCTTCGAAGGCTCTTACATCACACATGGGAAGTGATGGGGTGGCATTCACTTACGCCGATACCACCTCCTTCGGAGCAACGGGTTGAGGGTTCAAATACCGCAAAGGACAAAATTTTGTATGATGAACAATGTTTGTACTCGAGTGATGGATGTTTATTAATTAATTCATCCAAGTATTTATAAAACTTCAACAAAAGGACTAAATTGAATACTTCTGTATAAACAAATGCGTTAAAATAATTACAAATGTAAACTAAGCATTAGTATGTATTTATTATATTTTAATTGACTGCATTTTTATTGGTCTTCGACAAAAAATAGTTTTGAACCCAGTATATATAATTTTCATGTACTTACTGAAATGTATACTAATGAATTACAAAATTCCTAGTCTCTTGCTATTTGGTAAGTATCCAAACCCACCTTTGCCAGATTTTGCTCGAAGCAAGGTCATTAAGCTGGTTTTGGACTAGCTTGTAGCCACAAAAGGCAACGGTTGAGTATATAAACTATGTACCATAGATGTAATTTATCATTCAGTTTAGAAACACGATAGGAACCATGTTCTCCAAAGTGAGTTGCATATTATTTTAATTAAATCCGATTCAATTATTAATAAAAATGGAGATTATATATTATTTTCTTTTTAATAATCTGTTAATTTTAATAAAGATCAAATTGCTTTGTTACATCTGTTAGTTACAATTATTTAAATTTAATCCTTTTCTGATACGAAAATAGAGACAACATCACATACATTATGTTACTTTCTATTAGATTAGATAAAAATCTTTTCTTGTAATTTTTTAACACATTGCAGTAAACTAAAGTAATTATTATTTACGATTACATTAAGCGTTTCTTGTGTACTGTGAGGGATATTGCATATCTTCGCGCATTGTTTGGGGTAAAAAATTATGTGATGTGAAAAGTAAAAAATTATCTATATGGAAGAATACTTAATTTTTTAATACATAACACGTTCTAAATAATATATCAATTGTAACCAATCAATATTAATTACAGATTGTAGCTCTTTGCGCTGTCGTGGCGGTGTCCCAGGCAGGACTATTGCCTGCGGCCGTACACTACTCGCCCGCTGAAGCAGTTTCCTCTCAAAGCATTGTACGCCATGATCAACCTCAAACATATGCCTCCAAGTTGGTAGCTGCAGCACCGGTAACCAAGGTGGCCGTCGCTCCCCTTGCCTACCATGCCGCCCCCGCCCCCATTCAATACCACGCCGCTCCCGCCCATGTCCAATACCACGCTGCCCCTGCTGCTGTCACATACCACGCAGCGCCCGCACCAGCTCTCTACCACGCTTCCCCAGTACACTACGCTGCACCCGTCGCTACAGTTCTTGCTCATCATGAAGAGGAGATTGTAAGTAACATTTAGTATTTATAAAACTTCAACAAAAGGACTAAATTGAATACTTCTGTATAAACAAATGCGTTAAAATAATTACAAAATTCCTAGTCTCTTGCTATTTGGTAAGTACCCAAACCCACCTTTGCCAGATTTTGCCCGGAGCAAGGTCATTAAGCTGGTTTTGGACTAGCCTGTAGCCACAAAAGGCAACGGTTGAGTATATAAACGATGTACTATAGATGTAATTTATCATTCAGTTTAGAAACACGATAGGAACCATGTTCTCCAAAGTGAGTTGCATATTATTTTAATTAAATCGGATTCAATTATTAATAAAAATGGAGATTATATATTATTTTCTTTTTAATAATCTGTTAATTTTAATAAAGATCAAATTGCTTTGTTACATCTGTTAGTTACAATTATTTAAATTTAATCCTTTTCTGATACGAAAATAGAGACAACATCACATACATTATGTTACTTTCTATTAGATTAGATAAAAATCTTTTCTTGTAATTTTTTAACACATTGCAGTAAACTAAAGTAATTATTATTTACGATTACATTAAGCGTTTCTTGTGTACTGTGAGGGATATTGCATATCTTCGCGCATTGTTTGGGGTAAAAAATTATGTGATGTGAAAAGTAAAAAATTATCTATATGGAAGAATATTAAATTTTTTCAATTTTTTTAATACATAACACGTTCTAAATAATATATCAATTGTAACCAATCAATATTAATTACAGATTGTAGCTCTTTGCGCTGTCGTGGCGGTGTCCCAGGCAGGACTATTGCCTGCGGCCGTACACTACTCGCCCGCTGAAGCAGTTTCCTCTCAAAGCATTGTACGCCATGATCAACCTCAGACGTATGCCACCAAGTTGGTAGCTACAGCACCGGTAGCCAAGGTGGCCGTCACTCGCCTTGCCTACCATGCCGCCCCCGCCCCTATTCAATACCACGCCGCTCCCGCCCATGTCCAATACCACGCTGCCCCTGCTGCTCTCACCTACCACGCAGCGCCCGCACCAGCTCTCTACCAAGCTTCCCCAGTTCACTACGCTGCACCCGTCGCTAAAGTTCTTGCTCATCATGAAGAGGAGATTGTAAGTAACATTTAGCATTTATTACAGAAATCCATCAACATAATATTTGCAAAGCTTTGAGAGAAATAATCAATGGTTTAAGTTTTTGAAGGATCCGTTTTCATTTAAATGAAACTATAGGGAGTTAATGATAAGAGAGCAAATGTAAGTTACACTGCATAGGATATATAAATTAAAAAAAAAATATCATCACGCCATTCCCAATACATGGGTAGACAGAGGTCTAGTCTAGACGATAGAAGATATTTTCGGGACAACGTGACAGGTCGACTTGAAATTCAGACCACCCTACCACTCGGCTATCATGATTTTTTTTATATTTTATTTTATATAAATTAAAATATGGTTAAATAAAAGCACAACAATTTTTTTGCACAGGCCTACCCTAAATATGAGTACAACTACTCTGTTGCTGATGGTCACACCGGAGACAACAAGTCGCAGCAGGAGTCTCGCGACGGTGATGCCGTGAAGGGATCGTACTCATTCCACGAGGCCGACGGATCCATCAGGACTGTGGAGTACTCCGCCGACGACCACAACGGTTTCAACGCGGTGGTGCACAACACCGCTCCCACTGCCGCTCCCGCCGCCATCAAGACTCCCGTATACGCTGCTCCAGCACCAGCACTTTACTACAAGCATTAACTAGCGAACGAGTTTTAATTGTTAATTATTTATTTAATTAAAGTATTATGTCGTATCAAACTTAAACGCATGTTTTTTTATTATTTAATTTTATAATTGGGTTTTTGATATCAAATCCAACTCTCCGTATGCGGTCTTTCATCCGTGAACCGCCTGCCTAGTGAAGCCTAATTACGAACTGACATATACATAACTCCAAACTGATGATTTTCCAAAGTAACCTTTCATTTCCATTGCTATTTCTTCCTTAATCTAATTTAGATAAAAGAACCGCAAAAAAGGATCGGTTAGAAATCGGGAGATTGGTGAAAACAATTCATGAAATATTTCTGTTTTCATGAATTTTAGTACTTTAAGCTTTGAGCTGCAAAAATGAGTACTGCTGGTATGCGATTTGGTTTATTTTCTTCTGGGGTTTTGAAACGATGCTGCGTAATATTCAGCCATTACTCTCTTAAAGCTTCTTTCAATTCACCTAGCGTGACTGGCGGCGGATTCCGCTGGCGTACAAGCCGTCCCAGTTCGTCTCATGCATATGATACCGACATCTTGTAAATAGGCAAACGCTGCATGAGCCTAATGCGAGCTGGCCCTGTCTTGCATAAAAACGACATTCTTAGTTATTAATCAATACTATTTTGTTTATGAAAAGATATCTTCCGAGTTCCATAAGTCTCTTTTATTTCACTAATATTTGAATAGTCGACGATTTTCTGTATTAAGAATCAACATTAAATGTAAATAGCATGAAGATTGATCTTTGATCTAAACTGTAGCCTTACTATTGCTAATTTATTTCAATAAAGTATAACACCGTATTACTTTATTCAATTTTAATGTTTTTTTACATCTTGCTTCTGGATCGGTTTACAACAGTAGTGGATTTGAACTTTGAACCTCTTATTTCGTAGTCCGATGTCTATAAGACGTAAGAAATATTATTTCAGTACAAGTTATAATTAGTACGTTAGGATGAAAAGAAAGTTAGCAACCTACTCTATAATAACTACAAAACTATTAGTCTTGTTAGTTGGACTTGTTACTTAAGTTCACGACTTCACGACTGTGTATTACTGGCGAACACACCGGTTTTTATGGTGTCGTCAGCTCTAAGGTCCCGGGTTCAATTCCCGGTCGGGTCAATATAGAAAAAGTATTTTCTGTATGTACACGTTTTCTACATTTTTTTAGTTCTACGTGTTTTTGATACCTTCGTTGTTTCTGATTCCATAATAAACGAACTTAAGTTGCTTAATTTGGGTGTTGTCCCTATCTTTGTATGTATCTATCTATCTATGTATATAGTTTTAAATAACCTTCTAAACTTCAAAATATTTGGAAAAAAATACATACTTTGCGATGTTTCTTAAGCAGGTTTTCGTTGAGTCTGTGAAACTAAATAATTACATACATTCAAACCAACATTACATATGCCAAATTTTTATATCATTTACTTTGTAAAGTATTGAAAATGTACTTTTTATTTATTATAACTATGAATTATACATTCCTTCGCGTGTCAGTGCTTCAAAGAAATAAAAATTTTACACAGAAAGCGACATCTTGTTCAGTTGTCATCAACCAATTTGTATTTTGGAGCCTTGTTGATTGATAACTTTTTCTCATTTCATCTTGCGCTTAATAGATGGCGTTAAACCAATCTAGATTATTATATTAATTGTAATCGAATATTAAATATCTGGGTAAACAAAAAAATTATAACTTGGTGTTTACGTTAAATAAAAACTTGACTAAAATTTCGGGATTTTAGTTTTACCTTCCTTCTCCGTTTAAATCTTACTAATATTATAAAAGCGCGAGCTTGGATATATGGATATATGGATTTATATTTGTTACTTAATTACGTGTCAAATAAGAGATAAAATATAGTATAGAATAGCACACAAACTACTTTTAATCCCGAAAAATTTCACACTTTCGTGGATGGGTCTGGAACATAGTTCATATTAAACAGAGTATTGTAATTTTAATGTTGTGAGTGTAATGAAAAACATAAGCTACAGTTTACTCCGAAAAATTAAAGGAATGGATTTTTCATAACTTGTGGCCGAAGTCGCAGGGTAGTTCCTGACTGATAAAAGACGAAAATACAAAATAATAATAAACTTTTGCAGATACTAAAGTTGCGTAGGATGCAATTTTATATTGTAGTCATAAATCATTATTATGTACATTTTATGAAATTTGATATTTGTGACGATCTCCGTGGATCGGGGCACACAGGTTTCATATTATTTGAAACTTTTGTTTCTAAAATAAAGGTTTTTAGTTATATGCACAACCAACCAACGAAAAAGGTGCTAAATCGTTTTCAGAAATATTAGATAAAGCCTTGCTTTTTTTCTTTTACCGTAGTTGGGGATAGAGCCACGAGAAGAATGAACGACTTAAATAAATAATTAGATTAGTAAAAACCTTAAAACATTTAAAGTACGAACTGTGAAATGATTGTCATATCGTAGTATATTTTAAACACTACCGACACCGCTGCATAAAAAATTTACATTAAACATACATAGTAATATTGAATGAGTTATACAAATAAAAAAAATGATGCACTTAAAAGAAATACTTCTTTAATTTATTAATAATTGTATTACTTCAAGTATAATTCCTAAGGGGGTAGCTAGCGACAACAGATCGCCAAATGTCACGATTATATATTCTATGGCGAATAACATTTTAAATCATTAATTGAATAATATAATTTATATTTTATATTTGGGGGTCATTGTAGAAGCGTGCTCGTCGCGACCCCTGCCAGCCCTTTTCAGGGCTGCAATTCTACACAGCTGCGCACCCATGCCAACGAGGGTTAGGGCGTCCCCCCAAGGCGACGCACACCAGTTCGTCCCCGTTGGTGTGAAATACAGCGCGCAAAGCGGCGATGGGGACCGCCACCCGTCACGCACAGCCCGACACGGCGGAAGGTGGAGGACGGAGTGCAGAGTTGGCACGTGGAATGTTAGAGGAGGCATGAGAGATAAGACGAATGAGTTGATTGAAATAATGAAAGAAAGAGAATTAGATGTCGTGTGTTTGTCGGAGACCAAGCGGAAGGGCAGTGGTACTGAAGAGCTCCCTGGCGGGGCGTTAGCTCTATGGTCCGGAGTCCCGGAGAGCGAGAGCGCCTGCCAGGGAGTGGGGGTGCTGCTGTCGTCTCGGTTGGTCGATGTTATGACTGAATATAAGGTTGTGAACTCGAGACTTCTCTGGGTTCGCTTTAAATTGGGACTGACGAAGTTATTCCTTTTGGCTGTTTATGCGCCGGTGGCTTCGTCGTCAGAGCTGAGCTGGAGGAGTTTTGGGAGAATGTAAGAGAAGTTCTAGACTTGGTTAGAGGTAACGAAAGAATTGTTGTATGTGGTGATTTGAATGGATGGGTTGGTACCGCTCGGCCAGGGTACGAGTCGGTGCTTGGAATGTTGGCGATAAAAGGGTTAACGATGCTGGCAAGCTTATACTGGCTGTATGCAAGGAAAAGGGTCTTCTTGTGACAAACACTATGTTTAGTCACAAGAAAATCCATATGTATACTAGAACAAGAGAGAATGAGAGAAGTATGATCGATTTATTCCTGGTGGATGACCGACTGCGAAAACAGGTGATGGATACGCGAGTGTTCCGAGGTGCTGACCTGGGAACGGATCACTACCTAGTCATTACTAGATTTAGGGGTCTGTTCGCGGGTTGGCGCCACCGGACAGCGATACCAGAACCACAGTCGGTCGGCAGCATCCGAAACTGGAAGCTTCAGGAAGCGGACACTAGGAATAAATATCAAGCAAGGGTAGCCGAAAAGCTGGACAGCATTGATGTCAGGAAAGAATGTGTGGAAGAAATATGGCAGAGCCTTAGAGATGGAATGGTTAGTGCAGCGGAAGACGTGTGTGGAAATGTGAAAAGAGGTAGTAGTAAAAGGGTGATGCATGGTGGAATGACGAAGTGAAAGAAGCTGTAAATAAGAAGAAGAAAGCATGGTTAGACTACTTGGCCTCTAGTAATGATAAGGATATGAGAGAGAAGAGGAAAGAAAGATATAAGCTTCAGAAAGTTCACACGAAAGCATTGATTGAGGAAGTGCGTGAAAGGAGTAGAATGGAAGCGGACGAAAGGTTGTCGCACAACTTCAAGGAGAACTTCAAACTCTTCTGGAAAGAGGTTGGAAGGACCCGGAGTGGTGCGACAGCCTTAAGAATGAATAAAGTGCTTTCAGGAACCAATGACGTCCTCTCAGAAAATCGGACGTCATGCAGCGATGGAGCGAATTTTATAGAGAGATGTATGCGTGTGATGATCTTAGTGGGGGATCCGGGGGTGACGCCGTGACTGGTACGCCAGACTCGGACCTCGAT
Organism: Sericinus montela; assembly: GCA_029286605.1. Classification (NCBI taxonomy): domain Eukaryota; kingdom Metazoa; phylum Arthropoda; class Insecta; order Lepidoptera; family Papilionidae; genus Sericinus; species Sericinus montela. Next base: position 5,476,393 of record JAGSMR010000004.1, read on the forward strand.
GACACTGAGGTCATCAGTATGAAAGAGATTGAATGTGCGATTAGAAGTTTGAAATGTGGTAAGGCTGCGGGACTAGACAGAGTTACTGCTGAAATGGTCAAGTATGGTGGGCCACGCGTCTGGGACAGCTTTCATCTGCTGTGCAATTTTTGCTGGCGAACGGGGGCTGTTCCGGATGATTGGCGATCCGCGGTCATTGTGCCTTTATATAAAGGTAAAGGTTCACATTATGACTGCGGGTGCTATCGGGCGATCAGCTTGACCAGTTTAGCAAGTAAAGTTTACACGAAGGTTTAGACACGTAGGATGCAAGAGAAATCGGAAAGATTTCTATGGGAGGCACAATGCGGATTTAGACCTGGAAGAGGATGCACGGATCAAATGTTTTCTCTCCGCATGATCACGGAGAAGCTTCTGGCTGCTAACCATAAGATTTTCTGTGCTTTTGTGGATCTTGAGAAAGCATTTGATAAGGTTGTAAGGAAGAAAATGTGGGAACTGTTGCCGGGGTATGGTGTGGATGGTCGATTGCTAAGGGCTGTGCAGTCACTTTACTGTGACTGTAAAGCCTGTGTGCGGGTAGGGCATGACCTGTCACCCATGTTTAGCGTCCAAACGGGCGTAAAACAGGGTTGTGTCATGTCTTCCTGGCTATTCATACTGTATCTCGACAGCTGTTTACAGAAGCTGAAAGATAGCTGTTTGGGTGTGAAATTGGGTGACATAAAGTAAATTGTCTGCTTTATGCTGATGATGCAGTGCTTATAGCATCATCAGAGGCAGAACTGCAGGCATTAGTCACGTGTATGAAAGAAGAATGTGAAATTAATGGTCTCCGTTTGAATGCTAATAAAACTAAGGTTCTGGTATTTGAAAGGGACGAAGAAAGAACGAAGTGCGAAATTTGGGTAAATCAGGAATGTCTAGAACAGGTGAATGAAATTGTATACTTGGGAATGGGGATGGAAGATGTGATTTAGATGTGGACAGGCGTGTCGCTGCCGGGAACAAATTCAATGGTGCCCTGACTGCGTTAATCAAAAGGCAAGGCGTAGTGAAAAGTGCACGCCTTGCAATACATAACGCAGTGTTGGTACCGACTTTGTTATATGGCAGCGAAATCTAGGTATGTCAGAAGAAACCTAAAAGCAGTTTGAATGCAGTGAAGATGCGATCTCTTCGTAAAATGTGCGGCCTTACCATGGCCGACCGAAAGCGAAACTAAGAGATTCGCAATATGGCAGGTTTGAAAGATGACCTTGTCACGAAAATTGATAAGAGCGTGCTTCGATGGTTTGGGCTCGTTGAGCGAATGAGTGAAGACCGAATGGTGAAGAAAATATATAGCGCGAAAGTTAATATTAAAAGGTGTCGAGGTAGACCGAGACTAACTTTCGAAGACCATGTGAGCAAATTGCTCGAAGAGAGGAGGGTCAAGAGTACTCGGATACCTAGACGTGCATGTATGAAGAAGATGATGAATCTGAAAGAAGCGAAAGAAGTATGTAGGGATCGTGACACTTGGCGATCTGTTCTCTCTGGCTACCCCGTCAGGGATTGTGCGTGAAGATAAATAAAATAAAATAAAATAAATATATTTTATATTGTTATGATTATTTCATTTTGTTTATTCCAAATTAAGCTGTATGAAATAATTTCATCACAATCATATAGCTCTTTTCTTTCTAATGCGGCCGCACGTTGAGAGTAAATTTACATATATATCTTCACGCAATTCCCAATACAGGGGCAGACAGAGGTTTAGTCTAGACAATTAAGTCCCTTCGACCCACCTTCCGAATATATTTTCGGGACAACGTGACAGGCGGTGAGCCCGTCGCCGCCGTATATTTGATATAAAAAATTGTATTTGCGAAAAGGATAAAAAATAACTAATAGTAAAACAAAGTAAACGAAAAACATGCATTTAAGTTTGATACGACATAATACTTTAATTAAATAAATAATTAACAATTAAAATTCTTTAGCTAGAATTTGTTATCCTTAATGCTTGTAGTAAAGTGCTGGCGCTGGAGCAGCGTATACGGGAGTCTTGATGACGGCGGGAGCGGCAGTGAGAGCGGTGTTGTGCACCACCGCGTTGAAACCGTTGTGGTCGTCAGCGGAGTACTCCACGGTCCTGATGGATCCGTCGGCCTCGTGGAATGAGTACGATCCCTTCACGGCATCACCGTCGCGAGACTCCTGCTGCGACTTGTTGTCTCCGGTGTGACCATCAGCAACAGAGTAGTTGTACTCATATTTAGGGTAGGCCTGTGTAAAAATTATTATGCATTTATTGAACCATATTTTAATTTTTGTATCCTATATAGTGTAAATTGCATTTTCTCACTTATCATTATCAACCCGCTATAGTTTTATTTAAAAAAATCCGAATCTTCAAAAACTGGTACCACTGATAGTTTTTCTCAAAACCTAGCTTGGTTATAATGTTAAACATCCTATTTATCTTTACGAAAGAGAATTTTCCAGATTATAATAGAATCTATTTAAATCTAATTTTTAGTTTTAGAGGCTTGTGCTTCATAATAAAAGAAACCCTTGGTCTTTATTATTTAGCAAAGATTTTAATTTAACTTGTATACATCTGACTTAGTCTTTGATGAAATATACGCTGTAAAAATAATCATTTATCCAAGTCCTATGCTCTGTAATCTATCTCTGTAATAAAATTTAATATTTTCAAGTAAAATTAAAAAATAATGACAGTTACAAATGTATATGTAGATTACACAGTACACGTATTTCTGTCATAAACACAAAAATTTACTTACCTCCTCTTCATGATGGGCAAGAACCTTAGCGACCTGTGCTGCATATTGTACTGGGGATGTGTGGAACACAGCTGGTGCGGGCGCTGAGTGGTAAGTGACAGCGGCAGGGGCAGCGTGGTATTGCACAGGGGCGGGCGCAGCGTGGTAGGCCAGGGGAGCGACGGCCACCTTGGCTACCGGTGCTGCCGCTACCTACTTGGTGGCATACGTCTGAGGTTGATCATGACGTACAATACTTTGAAAGGAAACAGCTTCAGCGGGAGAGTATCGAACAGCCGCAGGCAAAAGTCCCGCTTGAGACACCGCTAGAATAGCGCAAAGGGAGACAATCTGTAATGAAATTGATAGTCATCTTAGATTACTCAGTTCAATTATTTCATAATACTTGAATATTAGAAACATCACCTAATATATAATAAGCATAGGTAAATGAAATATTAATATTTATTACGTAATATTACGTAGTTTTTTCTATCATTATGGATGCTGAGGAAATCGAGAAATTTAGTTATCTTACGCTTCGCTTATGAAGTTAGCACTTGGTTAATCGCAAGAGCATGTACTTTCTCCACAGTGTTATTCTAGATACGATATTGCGATTAGTCAACTGTCACTTTACCCGCTGCCCGTCGCGTGATATTATGTTCCAAGTATTTTTGATTCCGATTTATTAACCATTCCAAATTTATTATTTTAATTTAAATTCAAAGTTAAACAAAAAAATATTAAACCAATCCCGACATGTTATCGATATTTCAAATAATCGACTGCAAGTTATTGAATTTAGTGAAGATGATATACAGACAGGAATTGTAAATTGCAAGAACTCAGACTGAACTTTATTGATAGTACCGTATTAACAAGTTTAATTAAATTAAAAGACGTAGACGTTACTAACTTTGGAGAACATGATGAAGTGTGTTTGTAATCCGAATGATAATTTACAACTTTATTTCATCGATTATATACTAACTGGTCACTTTCGGTGGTTCACAACCACCTGGTTCTAAACCAGATAAACGCCTCAGGCATATTTTGGCAAACATAGGCTCATATTCGATTTAAAAACAGTACACAACAAATATAATAATAGCGTAATACTACCAACCAATAAATTTTCAGTGGTTATAAAAAGTATGTACATCTAGTAAATGAACTTCATACTAACGGTACATGATACCCGTAAATACCTTTAACACGAACCATATTACTGGCTAATTGTACTGTATTTTCTTTTAATAATCTAATTCAAAACACAAAAAAATCTTTTTCTTTTTAGCGTAGTGTATATCTATATCTGTCTGTCTTTGTAAATATTCTGATTTTTCGCTAAATAAAAATAACATTTTTAGCGAATGCAACAATAAGACAATTAAGTCTAAAATAAATAAATGTCTTCACGCAATTCCCAATACAGGGGTAGACAGAGGTCTAGTCTAGACAATGAAGTCCCTTTGACCCACCTTCCACCGAAGATATTTTCGGGACAACGTGACAGGTGGTGAGCCCGTCGCCGTCTTTATGTCCAAGCCAACGATATAATTCGTACATAAATTTTTGAAAAACCCATTGGTACGAGCCTGACAAACTGAGCCTTTACTATCAAATCTAGTCTAGACAATTAAGTTCTTTCAATCCACCTTCCACCAAAGACATTAATTAGGACAACGTGACAGATGCTAAACCCTTAGCCATCTTTATGTCCAAGCCAACGAGCTTGAGCGTGCCACCTGGGGATCGAACTAGGGTCTCTTGACCCGAATTCCGATCAACCAAGCACTTTCGTGCTGCTTGGTTGTCGTGTCTAATTTATTGAATAAAAAAAATAATAATATTAAAACTGAGTTAGCTACGTGCACCGTTTACATATGAGTTTAAAAGAAATATTAAGATATTTTAATGTGTAACAGAAGTTATTACACTTATTACAGAATTTAATTTACATTATTGTACATGTATTAAATTGTGTACATGTATTAAATAGCTGTATATGTTTCGTTATTTCACACCAAATCACCACCACTTTTTTCTATGAATAAAGTTTAAGCATCAATTTATTTTGAGTGTTATTCACATAACTCTAAGTACGAGTTAGGGTTACGAGTAAGTATAGTAAATAGTAATACTCGACTTTTTTGGGAATATTGACAACTTTAAATAATATTAACATGAATAGAGGGGCCGGAGTTCTAATCCGAAGCATAGAAAACTAAATTGAATCTTCACACCTAGGATCCCTCCAACACAATCAACACCAAAAAGACATGTTCCAGACTTCTCATACCTCAAATGTTTCTTAAATATCCCTTACCTGTCTACCTGTTGTATTAAATTTGGTTACACAGTCATTTGTCTGTGACTATATTAAATTTTAAAGATTTTGCCTAACAATTTCTCTTACAGGAGAAAATGGAAATAGGTATATAAGATTCCATCAAAGCAGAAAAATTACATTGGCACTTGTTTTTATTTTAGTTGTATAAAACCGTTGAACTGAATCTCAAAAATATCTGAACACTTACATGACTATACGAACAATGGAATCGCTACATCTATTGAATCACTCAGATTCTAAACAAGATAAATATCGTACTAAATCCAATCTCTTTTGTGAAATTTTTATTTTAAGATTAAAAGTTGAGAGGAACTTTGGATAGATTACGCAGGTTGCATGCGGATTAGATATATGTGTTACAAGGCATAAAAATTTTTAATTTTTTCACATGGGTCAGTGCCATTTAACGTCCTTAAAGTGAACTCTTTGTAGTTCAATGAGATAAAACATAATGTATGAATATTTATTGCGGTCAAATATTGTTAAGCCCAAATTATTGTAAACATAAAATCCAGCAGGTTTTCCTCTAAAAAAATAACAAAATTCCTTTGTGTATATTCCACTGGATGTGCTCAAAAATATTCACATCAACTTCTATAGATGTTGAATAATCTGCAGATGTTGATATTGAATAAGATGGTATTAAAATAGTAAATAGAATTTTCTTGCAATAAAAAAAACATCTCCACGCCTACATACATGAGTAGACAGACAGACTAGACACTAAAGTCGTTTCGATCCACCTTCCACCGAAGGTATTTTTTGAACAACGTTTGGATGGTGAGCCCCTCACCGTCTTACAATAGGAGACAGAATTTATGAATTAGTTTTGATTAAAAAATAAATATTTAATATTGACTATAATTCTATATAATTTCCTTGGTATATTTTCTGTATGAATTTATATAGCTTATGGGTATGTTTCTACTTAGCCAATACTCCCCTTTTCAATCCAATGCCGTCTTTGTAAAAGTATTTGTAGAACACGATAGAGCATACTGTGCAAAAGACATTGGAATACTAATATGGATAAGACATTGAAAGAAAATTATGAAAATGGTAAATTGCTTTTTTTAATATTTAACCGAATATTATTATCGTCGGTAGTGTAAAGAATTATTGGAAATTTCACATACTAAACTTTTTTCCAAACTTATTGATTGTTCTAGATTCTAGATGGGTGTCTTAAAAAAATGTTTACATACGTAACATTTAAACTCTATTTATTAAGTATTTATATGTTATTTATAAAATATGTATTAAAGTGATTATTAGTAAGTTTAATCTTAAAGAAAATTCTATTTTAGTAATTTACGAAACATACGAAGAGAAATTATTATTTACAAAAAAGTGCGATCTTTTACCACTGTTACTAAGGGAACTGTAGGTAATAGACATACAATTGTTTAAACATATAAAAAGTATTTTGCCAACAATAACTATTATAAAAAAGGTAAAAAAAATTGTATTGTTACAAGAAAAGCAAGAATTTTTTTACTTAAGTATTTCAAGTACAAAGGCATCAGAAAAATTAGTATTTTTTTAATACATAGAAATTCCACTTTATACTCATCTCATAATAGCTTAAAATTTTAAAAGTTTTATATAACATATTTTGTAAAGTATAAAATGGGTTTTATCGAAACTGTTCATCACCAGTTGGTTATCACATTTTGATAGTGCCGGTTCATTTGAAGTATTGAAAATATGTGTTTAAAGGTAAAAGGTCCTTGTAACAGTGTACGTTGTCACACATTTTTTGTTTATCGTTGGCTTGGACATAAAGACGGCGACGGGCTCACCACCTGTAACGCTGTGCCGAAAATATCGTCAGTGGAAGGTGGGTCGAAGGGACTTCATTGTCTAGACTAGACCTCTGTCTACCCCTGTAGTGGGAATTGCATGAAGCTATTTATTTATTTATTCAATAAAAAACCCTCTCGGCTATCGTGACTTTTTATTGAATAGATTTGTTAATTATTCTAAGTACGTTTGAGATACTTACTTGTATATTTTATATTTATTTATATTTTATTTATCCACGCACGTTTGGATATCAAAGTACTCATTACTCTTGGTTACATGGTCTTTGAAACTTAGTCTTGGTCCACCGCGACGAACCTTTTTATATTAACTTTGGCACCCGATTTCATCTTCACCGTACGGTCTTCACTCATTCGCTCAACGTGTCCAAACCATCGAAGAACGCCCTTAAAATTTTTAGTGATCTTTTTAGAAATCTTCTTTCAAAACAGCCATATTGCGAAAATATTTTAATTAAAGATTTTTTTTCTTTGCAGTTACTCGTTTTTCTTTTTGGAGCTTGTTTAGCTGTGATTATTGATTCAAATGAAAACGACCACAATGTATACTATCCTTCAAATAACATGAATAGTTGGCAATATGTTAAACGGTATCATTCTCCAAGTTCATATAACTCCGATCTGCATGTAAGTTATTTTAATATGAAATAATATTCAAATTAGCTGACTGTTATTATTTATTTTATATTGATTCTGGTTTCAACCCAGATAAAAAGCATCTAATCATAGTGTCGAACTGATCATACTTAATTTTAATAGGTGTACCCAAAATATGAATTTGAGTACGAAATATCAGATAAACTTACTGGCGATCATAAACATCAACATGAAATTAGAGATGGAGATAAAGTACGCGGTGAATACAGCCTGGTCGAAGCCGATGGATCTTTAAGAAAAGTGCAATACGATGCTGATCATTATAATGGGTAATGATGTGATCCTTGTAACCTACTTCGCCAAAATGAACACTTGCTGATTGATATAGAGAAAAGCAATCCTTTTCCTTTCTATTTCTCTCTCCCTCTCAACTGCACTTACCAACACGCATCTGTCTCCTTGCTCCCAAATCTAACAAAGGTATCAGACCTCAACGAGTCCGCCACCCGGATATCATTAACTTGAACGAACACCACCTAACCGTGCACCTCTGAAACTTTAAACATATGGCCAAACATTATATTCATAAAGCGGAGTATCGTAAAAACAAGAAATTATCACCTTACGCCTCCTGTGGAGAACAAACATGAACTTAAAACTCCTTGCGCAGTTCTTGAATGTGCATCCGTAGTAGATTGACTGAACTCACCTGAAGCGGCTACCTCAAAACTCGTTATCCGCAAATACTCTGGCTCTGTAGGTTTCTCACGATTCTTCGAAAGTTCCCAGGGTCACTGCAATAACATGCAGTTCGAGTGTTCGAATACTTAACGAGCATGGCCCTGTCTTTCAAAATACTTTATTTTTATTATTTTCCTCCCAAAAGGAAGGAAGGAAAGGAAGAAGGACCTCCCAAATAGCCATAGCCGAAGAAATTCGTTATTTTTTCTTTATAATTACAATTTCGGACAAAAATTTAAAAGTCCTTCTAAGCTAAATTAAACGCTCTAAGACTTTTGCTCATCATTAGTTAAGTTCCAAAAATAAGCTTCTATAAAATTTAGTACATAATATATTTTATTAAGACAGTTGCAAACGGACATTTGATTCACCTTTCAGAAAGAAATTGGGAAAAGAGAAGGGGAAAGGAGACAGGTGCGTAGTCTAAATACATTACCAACCGAACAAAACTCAGAAGTGTTGAATGCCTATTTTACGACAGCCGTCATCCTGTCCTGGGCGATCCACCCCATTTATGCAACAAAAGATATTTGCTTTACATAGTGTATATATCATGTATTAAACCTATAATTTATATTTAAAGAAAAATTTTTGGTTTTGTAGATTCAGAGCTATAGTTAGCAAAACTGTTCAAAAACACGGAGATAACGCTTTTTCAACCGTTGGACATATAAGACAGTATTTACCGATCTCTCGTAGTTTACAGATCGATCATTTTCTTCCAAAAAAAAATCAGTTATCAAGAGAATCAATGCAATTGAATGAAACACTCGAAAATAAACCAGTTAAAGAAATCTTCGAAGAAGTATCTTTATTTAACAAGAACTCTTCTGGTGTACTTATTCACAATGAGAGTACTGCACATGTGTCAAAAATATCAGGTCAAAATATAATAACAAATAAAAATGATGCACCAATAACTAAAATGGAAACAGTTGAAGGACCTTTGGTTACATTATTACCAACAACGGTGACTAACATTTCTAATCAGGAATCTATTGAAATAAATGCAAAGAGTGCTGTCACTGATGACTATTCTGAGATGAAGGAAGAGCCTTCTTCAGAGCCACCTACAAGTGAGCATCAAGACACACTTGAAATAGGTAACGTTCCTGATTCAGAAGTTGCCTCATCGTACTTTTCAAGAACTTATTACGTAGGGTTTTAATGACTTAAATAGAAAACGTCAAACATTCCACTAAAATAAAAATTAAAAGTTTGTTTTGTGTGCCGCGTTAAATGATGTTTGATATAAACAGAAATTTACTAAAATAAATAATGAAATATAAAGTAATTTGTATATTCCCGACCCGAGTTCGATCCCCAGGTGGCAGTACCAATGAGTTTTTCAAAAACTTATGTACGAATTTCATCGTTGGCTTGGACATAAAGACGGCGACAGGCTCACCACCTGTCACGTTGTCCCGAAAATATCTTCGGTGGAAGCTGGGTCAAAGGGACTTAATTGTCTATACTGGACCTCTGTCTACCCCTGTATTGGGAATTGCGTGAAGATATATTTTTTTTAAATAATAAGTAGTTTATACGATATTGTTTGGTATTAAATTTAATAATGATCAAACTATATTTTTATTTCATAATCATGACATCTATATTTTTATGTTCGCAAGTCGTACTAAACGAAACTTTAAGCACCATGTTGTTCTTTAACTTACACTAATGTACCGTTAGGTGGCACTGACAAAATCTTTACGGGTTTATTGCTAAATTAATTCACACTGTGACTATGACAACCAAACCAAAAATACACATTGTAATTGGTATAAATATTCTCACACATAAAATTTGTTATTGATCAAAACAATATATTAACAAATAATAAATTTTTATTTTGGTAAAAAAGCGAATAAATTTCACATGATTAACAGTTTATATTTCACATTTAATAAGATAAAATTAATTAAACAAATAAACAGATACCTTGTTTTTCATCCTAATTAAACTAAATAAAAAGGTTCAGTCCTATGCAAAGTACTGACCTTTTTGTATTGCACAACAGTTTTACGACAAAATTTTCAAATTCGAGTATAATCTTCAAATATTCAAATAGTAAATATAGAAATAGAGTTCTTAAAATACTGAATAGACTCAAGATTGAAAGGGTAATTAAATATAATAACTGACATTTGGCTCATTTCTATTACTGCCCCACCTGTTTATCATACTCAGAGTTAAAGTAGACAGGAAGTATCCAAAACAAAGAGGCTACATTAATAATAAAGTACCCTAAATTCTGCCGCCAAACAACAATGTAACAGCTGTTGTTTTCGGTGTTTCGAAATGTTAAAGTAAATTTTCGTTCATTTTATAATTATGGACTCTGAGGTCTTCTATCATCATAATGAATAAGTATCAAAATCGATTAACAACTGATTACAATCTCTCTGGACAATAAAAACTTAATGAGCTTTTTACCTTCACGTATTTCCCATTACTGCAGTCTAAGAGTAGAGGCCTAGTTATATTAGACCATTCGATCTACATTTCAAATTCGACTGGAGCTTTTAGCGAAAACTTCATAGGTAGTGAGCCACTCGACGCTTTAATGTCGAATCAAACAATACAAGTCATATATAAATTTTGTAAAAACTCATTGGTTTGAACTCCTGAGTCATATTTCGTTTACTAAGCACCACGTCTTCGTGGCTCGTGTAGTTTTTTAATATTAAAAATCGCATCTTTTGTAAAGATCATGTGATTTTGTGAAAATTATTACAAGTGAATTCAAATCCACGTAACTTATTTCACTATTACTTACCACGTTTCTTCTGGGAACAACCTGAAAAATACTATTTATACATATTGTACAATTTTCTTTAAAAATCTGTTAAAAAATATCTTCATTCTATTCCCAATTTAGGGGCAGACAGAGGCCTTGACAATTAAGTCCTTTCGACCCACCTTCCACCAAAGACATTTTTTCTGACACATAAAAATTAAAGAGATCAATTAAAACTCGTAATAAAGTAAAGAACATACAGTTAAAGTAGAACACAAATGCTCCACGAAGTTTGCAGTCTGTAATCATATTTTATATCGCCCTAACCAACAACAACTACAGCATCTAAGACGCGAACTACAGCATATTATGTGAAACACTCCTTTACAGAAGGGGCCTATAACCTGCACTGGGTTTTACAGGCTCTCTTGATGTTTATAAATCGCCTTATGAAGTTTGCAATATGTACAAATCAATTCAGCACATTATAATATTTTATTATCTCCTACAGACAATGCATTAATTTAGATACACACCATCCGCACGCAATGCATCATTCAGCACTATGCCGGTAGGGAATATTGAGTAACAAAGTAACTATTGCTCTAGTTTAAGTCTTATAATATATTCAAGGCGTTTATTAGCTTTACGTAAGGGTTTTGATACCGAGGTCTCAGAAAGTAGGAGTAAAATACAGAGAATGCACAATTTTAATTAGAAATTACAATTATTTTTGCAGATCAACCTTAAAAATGAAAACGTAACAAAGAAAAGGTTTTTTTATGTTAAAGCTTTTTGCCAATAAAGGCGTGACTAGACTTTATCAAGTTATAAGCACTTACCTTCAGGGTTTAAGAGAAATTATAATATCAAAGCAGTAGGCGTAGGCTTTCCTTTTATGTCTACAATATGAAGCTCGGAAAATTCTCTCTTTCTCACTGATCTCTCTTTCTATTCTTACTCTTCTCTCTCTCTCACTCTCTCTCTTTTTCTCTCTGAGTGTCTGTACTAACAGAGAGGGCTAGTGAAAAGTGGCAGACAAATAACAAAAAGATACATTACGGGAGCAACATATTTAGAGTGAGGTGTCTAATATTGTAATCACCTAGATCGTCACGATAGCCAAGTGGTTGGGTGGTTTGAATTTCGAGTCAATAGACCAGAGTTCGATCCCCAGGTGGCACGTACCAATAGAGTTTTTCAAAAACTTATGTACGAATTTCATCGTTGGCTTGGACATAAAGGCGGCGACGGGCTCACCACCTGTCACGTTGTCCCGAAAATATCTTCGGTGGAAGGTGGGTCAAAGGGACTTAATTGTCTATACTTGACCTCTGTCTACCCCTGTATTGGGAATTGCGTGAAGATATTTATATTTTTTTTATTTTATAACTAAATAGGTAGCGAACTTTGTCGCTGTGTGAGGTCGCCTTGTGTCGATTTTTCGCCACTTACGCCGTCTAAAGGATGCAAGAAGTACTGTGAAATAATAGATTCTCTTTATAGTAATTGAAAAAATTACACATTTCGTTAAAATTTTGTGTTTCAATAGTATTTTGTTTACATACAACAAAATTATTGCCAATTTCATCTTTTTAGAACTATTATATAGCACACAATCTTTAATACCACGAGTTTGAGATACTTGATCCGGCAGGAAGGTAAACTTTCACTCAATACAGTTTGATTGCTTAATTTGGTGTAAAGAAATATCTAATGACTGTATTCCATATCAATTATTTCTTACTTATTTAATAGTTCTTAATTACTTTAATTTATGTATTATTAATCTTAATTGCTTCTCTTAACACCAATGTTAAACCACGGAATATTATATATATAAGTGGAAGTCACGATAGCCGAGTGGTTGGGTAGTCTGAATTTCGAGTCAATAGACCAGAGTTCGATCCCCAAGTGGCAGGGTCGTACCAATGGGTTTTCAAAAACTTATGTACGAATTTCATCGTTGGCTTGGACATAAAGGCGGCGACGGGCTCACCACCTGTCACGTTGTCCCGAAAATATCTTCGGTGGAAGGTGGGTCAAAGGGACTTAATTGTCTATACTTGACCTCTGTCTACCCCTGTATTGGGAATTGCGTGAAGATATTTATATTTTTTATTTTATAACTAAATAGGTAGCGAACTTTGTCGCTGTGTGAGGTCGCCTTGTGTCGATTTTTCGCCACTTACGCCGTCTAAAGGATGCAAGAAGTACTGTGAAATAATAGATTCTCTTTATAGTAATTGAAAAAATTACACATTTCGTTAAAATTTTGTGTTTCAATAGTATTTTGTTTACATACAACAAAATTATTGCCAATTTCATCTTTTTAGAACTATTATATAGCACACATTCTTTAATACCACGAGTTTGAGATACTTGATCCGGCAGGAAGGTAAACTTTCACTCAATACAGTTTGATTGCTTAATTTGGTGTAAAGAAATATCTAATGACTGTATTCCATATCAATTATTTCTTACTTATTTAATAGTTCTTAATTACTTTAATTTATGTATTATTAATCTTAATTGCTTCTCTTAACACCAATGTTAAACCACGGAATATTATATATAAGTGGAAGTCACGATAGCCGAGTGGTTGGGTAGTCTGAATTTCGAGTCGAGAGACCCGAGTTCGATCCCCAAGTGGCAGGGTCGTACCAATGGGTTTTTCAAAAACTTGTGTACGAATTACATCGTTGGCTTGGACATAAAGGCGGCGACGGGCTCACCACCTGTCACGTTGCCCCGAAAATATCTTCGGTGGAAGGTGGGTCGAAGGGACTTAATTGTCTAGACTAAACCTCTGTCTACCCCTGTATTGTGAATTGCGTGAAGATATTTATTTATTATATATAAGTCTGTGTTTATTACACAATTATATAATTATGCTTACAATTCTTAATAATGTTTATTCTGGATGTAGCAATCCGAGTGTTATTTTGCTTTGCAGTTTTTACACTCGTGCAATAAACAAAGATAATACACATTATTTGGCGTTCATCGAAATTCGGCTTCTAAATAATTTTTACAGTTTCACTAAAACAGTCACGATAGCCAATTGGCTGGGTGATCGAGATTCGGATTCAAGAGACCTGAGTTCGATACCCAGGTGGCAGGTAGGTACCAATGGGATTTTTCAAAAACTTAAGTATGAATTATATTGTTGACTTGCACATAAATATGGCTACGGGTTCAGCACCTGTCACGTTGTCCCAAAAATTTCTTCGGTGGAAGGTGGGTGCGGGACTTCTGTCAACCCCTGTGTTGGGAATGTAATAGAATGGATATATTTTTACTTAAACTGAAATTATCAATGCAATTTCCATTGAGAATTTCATTAGAAATAAATGCAATAAATATACACACAAGTTGCTATAGATACTTCGTAACATAATTTTGTAACAATACAGTTATATCAGTTATAGTGACCCCTTATGCATTGTATAACCACGCCTCGGTTACATACTAGTTATAGCGTATAAATGGATCAGTTAGAGTGGTGCAGTACTGTTTTCTTACAAAATAGCCGCGTGTTACAGCGACATAACAGACTGTTTGAACGAAACCTTCAGTTCGAAAACGTCATGAAAATACCTCGATTTATACAAAAAATTAAACACTATTTTTCGTAGTTGTGAATAGTTTATGCTTAACGCTTATGACATCTCTCTTTGGTGTACACAAAATTTTAAGAAATACTTGCATAAATAAAACAGTTATGAAAATTTTAATTATACTTAAATAAAACTACTATAAAATCCCAGTACTAGAGTAAGTATAGGTCTAAACAATTTAGTTCAGATAACCCACATTTCGTCGAAGTTTATTTGGGTACATGCAAACAACATTACCTTTTGGCCACCGTAGCTGTCTGTGTATTTTATAAAATAATTATTAATAAAAACTTTCAATATGCTGTAAATTAGTAATTAAGAAACCATACTTTAGTTCCAGCGCTAATCTTTAAATTAAAAAAACATAAATATCTTCACGCAATAGCCAATACAGAGGTAGACAGAGGTCTAGTCTAGACAATTAAGTTCCTTCGACCCACCTTCCACCGAAGATATTTTCGGGACATCGTGACAGGTGGTGAGCCCGTCGCCATCTTAGTGTTTTTCATTTTCTAATAATAAAATGTTCTAATAATTATTTAATGAATTGATAACAATTCAAACAAAATAATAATTTAATATTGCCTTTAAACAAATTCTTAAAACCTTACCCAGCCGTCAGACAGTAAAATATTACTTACGTTCGTCAGTCAGTGTTGACTAAATTTTAATAGCATTTTTTCTTTACTTAATCTAAAGCCATAAATTTCACACAACTATTTAATTTCCGGTTGAAATGGCGTTCATTCCCGAAATTTCTATGTGCCTTTCTGAACTGCCACTGCAACTTTTAATAATTAGTAACCCAAATTCTTGCTTTAAATTACTCCTATAGAAATCACAATTTTTTTCTATTTAGGATTCCGTATATATTAATCTAGGTTATAAACATTTAAAACATAAGATAAAACAGAAGACTGTCTACATAAAACGAAATGTTACTAGCTAAATTTTTTTCTTCTACACACATTCACAGCCCTGCCACAACAAAATCCAAGAATACTGGCTACGTGATGGACGATAGCTTGCATGGTAAAATGTAATACAAAAACCTATCTTCCAAAGTGATATTACAATGAAAACCAAACCAACGCTTTAATAAAAATATCTTTACGCCTTTCACAATACAGGGATAGACAGAGGTCTAGGCAATTAAGTTGTTTCGACCCGCCTTCACCCAAAAATATTTTTGGGAAACCGTGACTGGTGGTAAGCCCGCTGCCTTCTTAAACAATAAATAAATATCTTCACGCAATTCCCAATACAGGTGTAGACAGAGGTCTAGTCTAGATAATTAACTGTCCATTCGACCCTCCTTCCACCGAAGATATTTTCGGGACAACGTGACAGATGGTGAGGCCGTCGCCGTCTCTATGTCCAAGCCAACGATATGATTCGTACATAAATTTTTTGAAAAAGCCATTGGTACGAGCCTGCCACCTGGGGATCGAACTCGGGTCCCTTGACTCGAAATTCCGACCACCCAACCACTCGGCTATCGTGACTTTTTTTTCTCGTCGTCTCGTCGTCGTCTACTTAATTATATATATCCTATGATATCCACAAACAAAACTAACCCTTTAATCAATCAAAAATAGAATAATTTCAAAACTTCTGGAATTCATTATTTTTAAATTTGTAGAACAGTATTTACTCGGGAGTTTTATAAACTAAGTTAATCGTATTTTTTAAGTGGGTGGTTCATTTAAATTTGAATAATATGTATGATTGCAATATACGAAATTGTATGTTCAAAGATGCATTAATTGCAAATCGTAATATTTAATATAAAGAAAATAAAATCATACAGGATTTTATTTCCTTTATGTATTCCATTTATAATTCGATAATGGCTAGAATGATATTTGATTTCTAAGATATGTCATAATTTAAATTTTGCTGCAATACTTTCGCTATTAAATCTCTGCTGTATCACCTTCCTCTTTAAATAGTAATAAAATTACTCCCTCCAACTCAGTCGTAACTATCTTAAAACTGGTTCTAGATTTTCAATGTTTTTGACTTTTAAAATATAATATAATATCCTCTCGATAGGATAATTTTAATTTAAAATTCTCTGATTCAGCGATAACGAAAAAAGCAATAATCTTATCCTCTCACTTAAAGTACATTTTCTCTACATACTACGGCCATTTCATCGGTTGCGACATTTAATAAAGTGAGCAGATTGGTAATGCAGCAATTACTGTGATCCGATCGGATATCGTCTGGAATAGACCCCCACTACAAGCGCCTTATGTTTTGTTTGTTATATAAAAAGTGTGCACTATCAAAGCTGCACCAGTCGCTAAAACATTTGACTACAAAGCAAAATGCTCTCTAAAGTAAGCCATTTAATTTTGCTCTTAGATTTAATAAAAATACTTTTTTGATTCTATATTGAGTAAACTACTTACGGCGTATATTAATTTAAGCAAGTGACCTCAAAACCTTTTAGCAAGCAATATTTTTAATGATATTATAATACATTAATTTTTTATTTCAATATGCTTAGAAGGCAATCATAGTGATTATACTTTTTGTGCAGATTATCGCAGCCTGTGCTGTTTTATCAGCCTGCCAGGCTGGTCTTGTGCAGCACGCTCCAGCAGTCTCGTCGCAAAATATAATTCGTCACGAGCAGAGCATTCAGCACCAAATTCCAGTACACTATGCAGCTCCAGCAGTTCACGCAGCTCCAGAAGTTCATGCAGCACCCGCATACTATTCTTCTCCAGCAGTCCATGCCGCTCCTGCAATTCACGCGGCTCCCGCTGTACATGCAGTTGCAGCCCAGGAAGACCATTATGTCGATGAATACGTAAATATTTTGTCTATTTTTAAACATTGTTAATATCAGAACTATATTTATTGCTTTAGTTATGAAGTCAGGCCGCAAACAAACTATCATTTCATGTAATAGTTTTACCTAAAGAAATACAAGTTATACGTGGCACATGCAGAAATCTAAAAGAGAGACCTCGAACCTAAGAAAGAAGAAGTATTTGGATGTCTTATAAACCTCCATGTGCACTCAGGGGGCTGTAAGTAGATTTCCTACATTTATGAGAGTAATTGAGAAAGGGGAACACCAAGAAAAAAGAAGATAAGAGTTTGTTAAAAATTTGGAGAAACTTTATCTCTAAAGAAAATGATAAAGCACAAGATATTCAATAATTATATACGTTTGAAGGTACAGATAAGATGTAATTTATCTTTTTTATTTGTTCTTTTACTCCGTTTCAGTTAATTGTTTTTAATTTATTGTATTCAGTGGTTTCCTATTATTGGTTGTTGAATAATGCTTTTTAAAAATAACTACTGCTTAAGTTCCTCTACAGTTTTGTAAGATGCATTAAAAAGAGTCGATCGCCTAACTGATAGTGAACCTGCCTTCGAAGCTAAGATCCGAGTTCGAATCCCACTAGGGCTAAATATTTGTGCAAAGAATATGAATATTTGCATTAAACTCCTGGATGAATATAAAAAATTATCTATGATAATATATGGTACTATTATCTTAGACACCAAGACGGCAATAGGCTAACCACCATGGTTATCCAGTCTTGGGCCAGTTCCTGTCGAGCTGACTTATTCAAGCAGCAACATATTCGGATAGATTAAATAATGTTAATTATCTTTAATTTAATCTTCTTCTTCTTCTTTACTTAATTTTATTTAAATTTAATTTTACTTAATTTAATCACATAATGTTATATAAATTTTGTTACAGGCTCATCCCAAATACGGCTACTCGTACTCTGTGGAAGACCCACATACCGGCGATCACAAATCACAGCACGAGGAACGTGATGGAGATGTCGTCAAAGGCGAATATTCTCTCCTTCAACCCGACGGATCTTTCCGTAAAGTTACTTACACCGCTGATCATCATAACGGGTAAGTAACTAAAATAATGAAGCTCTCACAACCTCACAACCAATAACTTATTTAGTAATAATTTACATTAATAACAATAATAATTTAAAATAAATATTTAATTATATTATGAATACGGGAAACAGCCATGAATATTGTTATGGCAACCGATAGATGGCGGGATAAGCATTTCTAAAAATATCACCATTTATAAAAATAACCGACCGAAATGACCGAAGAAGGGCAGTAGCGTCTGAGGTGCGTGTGGTCTGGCACTGCGATCGCAAGTCCGCTTGCCAAGCGGGGCTATAATAGCATATCCACTCTATGGGAGAGGCCTACGTTCAGTGAACTTTAACAGGCCGTTATGTACGTATGTATTATTATAATATTAACCTATATTCTCAAGTATTAGGCCTACCATCTATCGCCTTTTTATTGTGAATTATATAACTAGTCACGATAGCCGAGTGGTTGGGTGGTCGGAATATCGAGTCATGAGACCCGAGTTCGATCCTCAAGTGGCCGTACCAATGGGTTTCTCTAAATACCTATGTACAAATTATATCGTTGGCTTGGACATAAAGACGGCGACGGGCTCACCACCTGTCACGTTGTCCTGAAAATAACTTCGGTAGAAGGTGGGTCGAAGGGACTTAAATGTCTAGACTAGACCTCTGTCTACCCCTGTATTGGGAATTGCGTGAAGATATTTTATTTTTATATAACTAGAACGGGATTTCACAACCACTGAGCTGTACGATACTTAAAGATACAGTCAAATCATACACGTAAATCCAAACATTCATGTAATCAACATTAAGCATAACAAAAATTTCTCAACAAATGATACGAAAAATATTTTTTGGTTCACCTTGGTCGGGTTATATTTGTATTTAAATATCGCCTGGTCAATAAATGAATAGATTTTTATTTTGTTCTTAACACCAATAGTAACTGACCAAATTTCACATGGCTAAAATAGATGATGCTTTCGTGTATTATAATACTTGACTTAAATTATTTTAAATACTCTCAAATCCTTTCTATCTTGATAAACTTTGTTAGATTAAACAACAGTCTAAATGCAAATTATGGTTCAAATACTTGGAAGAAGTTTCTCAATATGTTGTTGCGTATTATGATAAAACGTATCTTTAAAAAAAGTCACGATAGCCGAGTGGTTGGGTCGTCGGAATTTCGAGTCAAGAGCCCCGAGTTCGATCCCCAGGTGGCAGGCTCGTACCAATGGGTTTTCAAAAACTTATGTACGAAGTACATTGTTGGCTTGGACATAAAGACGGCGACGGGGTCACCACCTGTCACGTTGTCCCGAAAATATCTTCGGTGGAAGGAGGTCGAAGGGACTTAATTGTCTAGACTAGACCTCTGTCTACCCCTGTATTGGGAATTGCGTGAAGATATTTTTTTACGTATCTTCAAACATTATATTCAAAGTAACTAATTTTCAAATTATTGCTTGCCAACAGATTTAACGCCGTTGTACACAACTCTCCGCCAGTGATCCACCATCATTAGAAACTGTGAATCTACCCTGTGATATTAGAATTATTATTACTTTTTTATTTAATACTTAAGCTCAAGTGACCTTGTTAGTGTGTATAATAATAATGAATAAAATGTAAATATAAAAACAAACAATTTTATTTGTATATAAAATGACACAATCTGATATACCTTTTTTTGTCTTTTCTTCTTTAGGTCTTTATTTGCAAAAAATTAATTATTAAGAAGAGAAAAATTATTTCTATGATACAAATAAATGAGATTTTTTATGACAATTAACAGAAATCAATCAAAATATTTTTCTACAAGTCAAATTCGCTTTTGATATTAAAACCGTAATTTATGGAATTACGGTGGTACAACTTTTTGAATGTTTTCGAATGAATAAAAATTGTCAAAACCTATTCAAACCCAACTCCATTATGGAGTAAAGTAACACTCTCATTCACTAGTGGCGGTCTCGAAAAAGGCTTCTATATCTCGATAACAACTTACAAAATTAAATAGATCAGGGACGAGCACTTACATTTAAAATTATATAATGACGAGCTCCGTGGAAGAGTGGCGTATGCACCGGTTTTAATGGTGTCGCCATCTCAGAGGTTCCATTCCCGGTCGGGAAAATGTAGAAAACACTTTTTCTATATTTTCTCGAGTCTGGGTGTTTGGGGAACCTTCATTGTTTCTGATCCAAACTACAAGTGCTTAAGCTCTTAACTTAGGGATCAGATGTGTGTGATGTTTGTCTTACCTTTATATACATTTATATACGGAGAAACCGAAAGTATTTGCCTTACTGAGATCGCCAATTCGCTCACTAGCATAGGGTTGGCAAACCATCCATATCTTGCGATGGATTTTTACAGACTATTAAACAAAAATTACTTACCATTCAAAAAAGTATTATCTGTTAACCCACTGTTTGTCTTCCCTGTTCGTTGAAAAGTTCAACAAAATATTATTACATCCTTTCTAATTAACTCATTATTTTTGCAAATTTAATTTTCATAGTTCTTTCATTACTTCCATATTTCCAAAAACTACAGTAATTTCAATATTATGTCAAATGCAATTAGAAATGTTTATCTCTTTAAAATTCGATTAATTAGTACAAATGTTTTCCAAGATACTGTTTTAAAATCTATATCACTTATTTCATCACATTTTCATCACTCAACAGAATATAATTATTATATTTAAAACTTAACGCTACTTAACAATGTTATACTTTTACGGACAGTTCTTAATAACTCCGTGTGTAATATATTGCTTAAACGGTTATTTTGAAATGAGGAGATAACAATTGAATATTTTGGCTGGTTGCACTCAAAGATGCGAAACAATATCGCAATTGTATCATGTGAGTCCCCGTAAGCCGTGTTAATTAGAATACAAATGTAACAACAGATATACGTGAGAACATTTGAATAGAAATAGAACATTAAATTAACAAAACAGTAAATTTAACATATTGCAAATAAAAAATAATTGCCATATAAAGTATTTGATGACCGCTAACAGTTGAGATTTCTTCATTATTGAAGTGAAGTAAAAAGGTGATCAAAAAAACTATATGCAAATATTATGTCATGAATGTTATGTATATTTTTCAAGTTGTGTTATATTTTGTTTCTCAAAATTTAAACCTCGTTTAAAAAATATTTTCTAAAATAGATTGATAACTGGTCTGACCATCAATACTGTTACATAAAACCTTATCTTTTTGTTCAAATTTTTAATTAAAAATGTTTGAATATGGAGCACATATTTATTTAAAAACTTCTTTCGATTTTGTGCCATTGCACATATTTTTGCGAGTACATTATTAAATGTAAATGTGGAATGGGGTGTTAAAGAAAATAAGATTGCAGTGATCGCCTTGCACAAAATGGGTATGTAGCCGTCGATCATATCACACTTCAAAAGCTTGGTATCAGCTGCATGTTCGTACATCGTACTATCGACAGATATAACAGCACTTCTTCTGACGAAGACCGGAAAATATCGGGGCGGCCGCGTCCTGTTAGAGCTGCAAAGGCTGTTTTAGCCAGAATTCGTCGAAACCCCATTTGGAAACAAAGAATCTTATCGCGAAAAATGAAGATTCCCGCTAGGACTCTGTCGCGTATTATAAAACAAGACCTGAAACTCGTTGCTTATCATCGATATACAGGACATGCCCTAAATTAATCTTTACAATTAAAGAGAGCGCATCGATCAAAATGTCTTCTGTCGCAAAACGTAGGTGAAAGGCTCAAAAGTGTCCTCTTTACCAATAAAAAAAAATAAAGATTGAAGAACTACAATAAGCAAAATGATAAATTGCGCTTATAGTTCTAAAGAAGCTGCTCAAGTGGTCGGAAAGGTACACTGTGGTCATCATCCTGCGTTGGTTGGTCCGCCCCACCGGATATTATCAAGGAATCAAAACTACATTCAAATCATTAACTTTTATCACTTGTACTCGATTTTACTTCTTAAATTATTCTAATAAATAACTTAATTTTGAATTTAAATGAAATTAATTATTCTTATGAATTTAAAAATATAAAAAGTCATGAAGGGCAATCTCCTCATAAAAGTACCTCATACTCCAAGTATTTGAGAGATTGTAGAGATTGCCCGATAGCCGAGTGGTGATCGGAATTCTAGTCGAGAGTCCCAAGTTCAATCCCCAGGTGGCAGGCTCATACCAATGGATTTTTTTCAAAAACCTATGTACGATTCATATCGTTGGCTTGGACATAAAGACGGAGACGGGCTCACCACCTGTCACATTGTCGCAAAATAGGGCATTCAATACAAATGAACTAACAAAAGAGAGTAGGCACAATTTTAAAAAAGGTTTCGAAAACCGAGAATTAACATTCCACTAAGTTAAAATTACTCGAAAATAATATACGGAGGGTAATGTTCCTCTTAGAAAAGTCTCCAAAAAACTGTAAAAGCATACTACATCTATCTCATAAGCGAATTGACAAGAACTGTTTTTGTATTTATATCATTGATTAAAAATAACACGATTAAAAACGACTGTTTTCTTCCTATTTATTATCAATTCCTATTTAAGTACGTTATTTACTTTTGTTAAGTAACGTGTGGTAACGGCGTAAGAATATTGCCACTCCCTTTCTTCCCGTAGGTGACGCAAGATGCGATTAAGGGAAACCGCTGTGGATATCGTTATGGCAACCGACAGATGGGGGTAACCATCTCTATAAATATCAGACCAAAATAATGAGACCGAAAATGGGCAGCAGCGTCTGAGGTGCGAGTGGTCTGGTACTGCGATCGCCAATCCGCTTGACAAGCGTGGCAGTTATGGCAAATCCTCTCGGTGGGAGAGGCATATGTCCTGCAGTGGACTTTAACCGGCCGTTATGTATGTATGTATGTAAGTAATATAAATTATAATTATCCTTAACTATCTTAAATAGATATGAACGATTTGGATCTCGTTTGAGATCTCAAGAGACGGGTGAACTGCGGCGGCTTTTTTTATATATTCTGTATCACTTTATTTACTAAAATTTTTCTTCAAAATAAAAAATTAATAGGAAGTGTGACTGATACAAAAATAAAGGCTCTAATAAACAAGAATAGCTTAGTTGGCTTAATTCAATAACAATAGTTCGATCTAAAAACGATGGCATAAATCAGCTAAAAAGGTTTTGGAAACATTCTATGTTATTATATACATTAAAGCATTTTGATTATTTTTTTTAATTTTTCATTATTTGAATCCTTGCACATTTGGTATCACATCTTTATCGTAAGATAATTAAGAAGTGCCATTCAGTCATAGACTTAAGTGGACCGTTTTTTCCACGGGCACTTGGTTAGGCTTATTTTGAATGGGATCTCTTAATTACGAATATATTTTACTAGTTAAGAACGTACTTCCAAAGTTCACTTCGGGTCTGAAACTTTTCCTGTAAGGGAAGATTTGTCGTTGTTTGCTATGTGTTTGTGTATTGGAGATTGAAATTATAGACATTCCTCACCATATGCATGGCTGACACAGACGGCGGTCAGACATTTTTAACATTTTTATATCAAGATTATCATACCAGTTGGTAAAGTCACGATAGCCGAGTTGTTGGGTGGTCGAAATTTCGAGTCGAGAGACCCGAGTTCGATCCCCAGGTGGCAGTACCAATGAGTTTTTCAAAAAAAAAACTTATGTACGAATTTCATCGTTGGCTTGGACATAAAGGCGGCGACGGGCTCACCACCTGTCACGTTGTCCCGAAAATATCTTCGGTGGAAGGTGGGTCAAAGGGACTTAATTGTCTAGACTTGACCTCTGTCTACCCCTGTATTGGGAAATGCGTGAAGATATTTATTTATTTATATTTATTATTTATTTATTTATACCAGTTGGTGCCCATTGGCTTTTTCAAGGCTCATCCCTTTCTCGTAACTTACGATATTCCCCGAAAAAAAAAAACGTTCTTACAATATATTACAAGGTTTCAATGAGTTGATGCCATGGTTTCGTTAATACATAATTATCGAATAATATACCAAAATAAATTGTATATAAACATATTACAGAACATATGACAGAACGTTTTCATCTAAAATTACATACAATAGCCGAGTTCCTTCCTTCGAAGCTAAGGAAAGTAGATTCAAAGTCTGCTAGAGACATTTGTGTGATTAATTTTAATGTTTTTCCTTATGTTATATATTTATCTATGAAAAATACCTATGTTTGTAAATGTATTTTACCGTTGGTTTGGACACTAAAACGGCGATAGCTCACCTGTCATATTTTCCTAAATAAGCTTTGTTGAAAAGAGTCCAAAAATCTTAATTGTCCAAGACTTTGTCTACTCCAATATTAAAAAAGGGTAAGGTAAAATAAAATAAGAAACATGTACATAATAGCCCGCGGAAATCCACTGCAAGTCACGGAGACCTTTTCCAAAGTACATCCTATTGACTAATTTACGAGTACATTATTCTATTTCGGCCGGTTTTTCTAATTGAAGAATGACACTAAATCCTAGTGAAATTGCTGTTAGGCAACTTTTATGTAACAAGATATACGCAGGATATTTGAATACAGATGATATTCTCTCATCTCATTTAAAAAGAACAAGTTATATTTCGAAGTTCAAAACTTTCTTTATCATTATTTTAAAACGTTCACAGTTGAGCCTGTATACAAGTTTTCCTTTATGTTTCATAAAACATAAAGGAAAACTTGTATACGAAATTATGGCCTCATCTTCAATGGGTCATTGTAACCTTCGGAACTTAAATGATTCCATGTAAATTATTATGGTTGCAATTATTTATGAGCATCTGTTCTTCTTGAATGTTAATAATGATGAGGAACGCAATACGTAACGTAATTGATTATCTCGAAAATTCGAGTCGAATTCTTAATTTCGCAACTTCTTGAATATAGCTTGGAACTATTGTACGAAAGTATTAAATCACTGCCACAGGCGAATTAAATTGCAAGCGATTATGTCTTCCATTGAGTATGCTGAGTTATAAATACATATATAAGAAATTTTTATCCCACTTTTTAACCCACACGTACTTTCTTAGACAACTTACTTCTGTCAAATTACAAACTGTATACCAGCATGTTTAAAAGATATAATCCCCAGACAAGGTTTTATATCATCATAGGTCGGCGAAACAGTTTATTTTTATTTTGCACGTTATTTTTTTACGTCTATCGTATGAAATAATGAAATAAATTTCGTTAAATATGTCATTATGATCATTATCTTATTAATTTAGTAATCTAATCTGGGCTATTAACCCAAAAAAGTGCCCCAGTCTGGACTCCCTCCTTTATGCGGTATACTCGTATGTTATACCACAGCAAAATTCAAGGCACGATAGCCGCGGGTTGAGTGGTCGAAATTTCGAGTCAGGAGACCGGAGTTCGATCCCCAGGTGGCAGACTCGTACCAATTTTTCAAAAACTAATGTGCGAATTATATCGTTGGCTTGACATTCCTTTGAAGGTGAGTCAAAGGGACTGAATTGTCTAGAGAAGACCTCTGTCCATCCCTGCATTGGGAATTATGTGAAGATAGTTATTTATAGTAGAATTCAAAACCAAATATTATCCACAATCCATATCACCACTACCCGATTGCCTTGTAGGTAGTGAGACAGTCACTACCTACCTTCGAAGCTAAGGGGTTACGGATCCGAGTTCCACTAGGGGCAAATATCTGTGTGATGTTGGGATGTTTATAAGTGAATACTTATCTATATAGATATATGTCTTTGTGAATATATTGAATGGTTGGTTCGGATACTACCGCGGCGACAGGCTGTTAGGCATCACCTGTGATGTTTTACAAAAAAATCATCTTTGAAAGGCAGTTCAGAAGTATTTGATTATCTGGACCTCAGTCTTCTCGAGTATTGGGAGTTTTATTATTATATATAATTTTTTTTAAATATCTTCACGCCATTCCCGATATTGGGCTTGACAGAGGTCCAGAGAATTAAGTCCTTTGAAACTACCGTTCACTTAAAACATTTTTGAGACAACGTGATTGGTGGGAGACCTGTCGCCGTCTTTATGTCAAAGCTGACTATGTAAAGGTACTGGCAGAATTCTATCAAGAGAAAAAAAAGTCACGATAGCCGAGTGGTTAGGTAATCGGATTTCAATTCAGGACACCCGAGTTCAATCCCCTGGTGGCCTGCTCGTACCAATGAGATCGAACTCGGCTATCGTTAATAATTTATTCATTTATTTTAAGGACATTTCCTGTAAATCTTACTTTAAGTAGCCGATTCATCTGCCCACATGTCTTCTGGATTTGTCCTCAACTCACTAAGCCTTTCATCAAATAGCAGTGTAACAAATATGTAGTATCGGATTTAAAGATTTAAACTTAGTGTAATAGCCCGTGGTGGTAAGAACGCATATTTAATAAGTATTAAGATCTATATAAATGAGTACCCAATTTTTCGGCTGTATTTATGTTTACCATCATTATCTTAATGGCCTGTAAATGTTCACTTTCTAACATACCTTTGTTAAAAAGGGAACATTGGGTTACTCCTCCGTACATGAGGGTTTACTGTAATCGTCACGCTTAAATAAATAAATAAATAATAAATAAGTAAATAAATACGCAATTCCCAATACAGGGGTCTACCCCTGCATTGGGAAGTGCCCTCTGTCTACAGCGGTCTAGTCTAGACAATTTAGTCCCTACGACCCTCCTTCAATCGAAGATATTTTCGGGTTGCTTTGTAAGCGTACTTAGGAACGCGGTACAAGACGCACTCCTTGTACCATAGACGCTACTGCCCGGCACCGGACTGTCGCATTGTAATCCTATATTTCTTTTACAACACCCACTGGAAAAATCGGTATGATATATTCTTATGCCTTAACGACACGGTGATGTGAATACGAATACTTTCTTCCCATAAAGCACATAATTGATTTAAACAATCCCGATAAGAGCACACTCGTGATAAATTTTATCGAACTGAATATGTACGTAAAAGTGTAATATGTATGTATGTTTATTGTACAATTAGCTAGGACAGTAAGATGGACAGTTAGACTCACCAGCTGGCTCGTTGATTTAGTCACACATTCACATTTAAAAATCATAATAGTTAGTAAGTAACGAAAAAGTAGAGTAGATGATCACTGAAAATCAAAACTGGTATTTTTGATAGATACTATAGAGTGTATCGTATCAGTAAAGGTGACAGCCGTATATCATAGTGATCCTGACTTCGAGGTACAATTACCTCTTGAATGACGAATGTAATAAAATGAAAAAAGTCACGATAGCCGAGTGGTTGGGTGGTCGGAATTTCGAGTTAAGAGACCCGAGTTCGATCCCCAGGTGGCAGGCTCGTACCAATAGGTTTTTAAAAAACTTATGTATAAATTATATCGTTGGCTTGGACATAAAGACGGTGCCGGGTTCACCACCTGTCACGTTGTCCCGAAAATATCTTCGGTGGAAGGTGGGTCAAAGGGACTTAATTGTCTAGACTAGACCTCTGTCTACCCCTGTATTGGGAATTGCGTGAAGATATTTATTTATTTATTTAGTAAAATGAACGTTGGTACCCAAGTCATGTAATATTTAGGTTCTGATATCTACACCATTCTAATTATACTAATTTTATATATGTGATTGCTTAAATGAATAGAAATAATATCAATGAATACAGTAATGTATTTGTCCAATCAGTAATTGAATAGTATTCGATAAGCGTTCATAACAGACTATGTAATATGATAGTTTTTATACACTCGCCGGAGTACATTTATTGAAAATTTGTTATTTGCATGTTGTGTATTATGTCTGACACTGGTCAGCTTGCTGTTTAATATGGCCCATAGAGTAAGTTTTACCATAGTTTTATTATTTATTCATGAAGGCTTAAGTTATAAAACTGTAAAATAATGAAATTTTCTTACACTAGTCTTATTCTTATAATGTAACATGAAAACCGTTACAGTTTTTTCTATTATCACGATATGAAAATATAAAGTAATTATTATGAGAATGACAAATATAATCTGAATAATATCAACAATATCACTATCCAAAGCGGATATTATTTAAAAATAATATATAATAATTCAGGAGCTTGGGCTCATTCGTATTTTTATGTTAAAAACATTGTGTCATAGAAATAAATAAATAAAATAAATACGTAGGGACCCTGAAGTCACGATAGTCGAGTGGTTGGGTGATCGGAATTGGAGTCGAGAGACCCGAGTCCGGTCCCCAGGTGGCAGGCTCGTACCAGGCCGTTGGTTTGGACATAAAGATGGCGCCGGGCTCACCACCTGTTATGTTGTCCCAAAAACATGTTCGGTGGAAGAAAATTAAGTGTCGAGGCCTCTGTCTACCCCTGTATTGTGAATGGAGGGAAGATATATTTTTGTAGGTATCCTGAACCTATTTAAGAGGTAGGTAACAAAAGAAATTTCAAACTAAAAGAACTTTACCTCAAATTATTTTGTAATATGTAATATGACATGTGCAATATCAAATGTTTCATATAATTTAATTCATTCATAAAAAACGACACTGATTTTTTTCATTAACAATTTCCAATACACGTGCATTGACCTTCGCTATAAAGCGGTCAGAAATTACATACTCGTACATTCTCTTAGGCTAGACAACTAGCGGATTTATGCGGAACGGTCATTACTACGTATTGCTACGTTGGACAGTAAGGCAGCAAGAATTTATTTTTGAAAAGCACAGTTAAAGTATTTATTTACTTTGCAGAATTGATAAAACTTTGCTACAAATTAGAATTAATTATATTATTATATTTTCTATTGCTTGGGTAAACATTTTAAAAAGTGACTTTGTTTATTTATACCAATGATTATAATTACTTCATTTCCAACATTGTGTGCCATTGCAACTTTAGTTAGAAAATACTGTTTATAAAACTGTTACGACTTCAGTGTTATTAAAAACTTTATTTATTTCTCTAATGCCACAATAATGTATAAAATAATTTGTTCACATAAATATATGTAAAATACAATGAACATAAACATTTTTACCAGTATGTAAATAAAAATAATAAAGTATAATATTTACTCCATGATATTTTCTATCAATAATAAATTCTATCAATATAAAACAATAAAGCTTATACTCCTTTTCTTAAGCCCAGTGTGTCTCCAGTTACGGTCATTGCGTAACAGTTTACTGGAGCACTTGGTGCAACCCAGTAAGCCACTTTCTTAGTTTCTCACTACCTCGTACGGCCTGCATACACTGGATAAGTGTAATATAATTTATGAAACCGGTTTATTGCCGCTGGATGAGCATTTTATGTGGGACATAATCTGATGCATCTACGTAATGATCATAAATAAAATAAAATAAATAAAATAAATACGTAGGGACCCTGAAGTCACGATAGTCGAGTGGTTGGGTGATCGGAATTGGAGTCGAGAGACCCGAGTCCGGTCCCCAGGTGGCAGGCTCGTACCAGGCCGTTGGTTTGGACATAAAGATGGCGCCGGGCTCACCACCTGTTATGTTGTCCCAAAAACATGTTCGGTGGAAGAAAATTAAGTGTCGAGGCCTCTGCCTACCCCTGTATTGTGAATGGAGGGAAGATATATTTTTGTAGGTACCCTGAACCTATTTAAGAGGTAGTTAACAAAAGAAATTTCAAACTAAAAGAACTTTACCTCAAATTATTTTGTAATATGTAATATGACATGTGCAATATCAAATGTTTCATATAATTTAATTCATTCATAAAAAACGACACTGATTTTTTTCATTAACAATTTCCAATACACGTGCATTGACCTTCGCTATAAAGCGGTCAGAAATTACATACTCGTACATTCTCTTAGGCTAGACAACTAGCGGATTTATGCGGAACGGTCATTACTACGTATTGCTACGTTGGACAGTAAGGCAGCAAGAATTTATTTTTGAAAAGCACAGTTAAAGTATTTATTTACTTTGCAGAATTGATAAAACTTTGCTACAAATTAGAATTAATTATATTATTATATTTTCTATTGCTTGGGTAAACATTTTAAAAAGTGACTTTGTTTATTTATACCAATGATTATAATTACTTCATTTCCAACATTGTGTGCCATTGCAACTTTAGTTAGAAAATACTGTTTATAAAACTGTTACGACTTCAGTGTTATTAAAAACTTTATTTATTTCTCTAATGCCACAATAATGTATAAAATAATTTGTTCACATAAATATATGTAAAATACAATGAACATAAACATTTTTACCAGTATGTAAATAAAAATAATAAAGTATAATATTTACTCCATGATATTTTCTATCAATAATAAATTCTATCAATATAAAACAATAAAGCTTATACTCCTTTTCTTAAGCCCAGTGTGTCTCCAGTTACGGTCATTGCGTAACAGTTTACTGGAGCACTTGGTGCAACCCAGTAAGCCACTTTCTTAGTTTCTCACTACCTCGTACGGCCTGCATACACTGGATAAGTGTAATATAATTTATGAAACCGGTTTATTGCCGCTGGATGAGCATTTTATGTGGGACATAATCTGATTCATCTACGTAATGATCATAAATAAATAAATTACATTATGTTCGGAGTGCCTCGAATTATTTTTTCTTTACTTTTTGTGTCATTGAATTGAGCCATATCACATTAACAGTAATTTGTTGATAAGAAATTTTACTTATGGTGTCTAAATGTATGATTTAAAATAAAAAAGCGTATAATAACAATATAGGACGCTATAACTTTTATAAACTTCATAAAGTTTTTTTATTAGACAACTGTAATAAAAAAACTGGAAAATATCTTTATGGCGTCCTATTGTAGAAAAAACAACTGCGTCTAAAATGTAATACTTGCAAATTCTGTCAGTGCATATAGATCAGACGGCGTGCGAATAATAAATATAAATTAATAAAGAAAAATAGGTTGCTCAATTTAAAAACTCGTTAATGCCTAAAATCAAATGAGATTGTGGCTGAAATTAAGAAAATGTTGCATAGTCACACTGAACATAAAAATTAATATTTATGATTATTAAATATCGCAAAAGGCAAACGCAACATCAAAAACGCAATAATGATGAAAATTTTATTTCATGAACGTGAAAAAACAATCTACAATGAGTAACTGCATATTTAAGATAAATGTTTTGTGATGAAACAGCGGCTTACAATGGAACAAAATGATAATATATGCCGACTTTGTCCGACAATATAACTATAAACGTAATAAATTCTAAGCTTCATAATCAAAATATTTGGATAACGATTAGTAACCTCATTGCAGAATTTTTTACTTTTTTTTGTTTTTAAAGGGTAAGTTTAAGATTATTGGAAACAGACTTCCGATAACCTTGAATTCAAACCCAAAAATTGTCAGTTCTGTGATGTAATGCGTACATAAGGCGATCTTGTACATCGGTGTCATGTTCCCAGCCGGTTTTGCTGGGTCGGATGACACACGCCCGCACCGCTTCCTCTGAAGTATAAAAACTACCGCTCATCGGGACATGTTATCAATTGAGCCCTACAGCTTCTTTCAACATGTACTTCAAAGTGAGACACTTCCCAACATTTTCTAAAATAAAAAATAGTGTTATACAATTAAATAAAAAAAAACAAAATAGTAAATAACAAACAATCATGATAGAAACTGGACGAATAATCTGTAGTTAATCTGCATAATCAAAACTAGATGTTACTAAATATTTCAGTCTTTGTTTATATATCTTACAGTCGTTGATTCTTTTTAGAAATTATTGTAATTTTTTTGCTATAAATACTTTATCTGATAACAATTTAAAGTTACAGGGTGTTAAATAAGTTCTAAATAAGTAATAAAAATAATAAAGTATAATATTTACTCCATGATATTTTCTATCAATAATAAATTCTATCAATATAAAACAATAAAGCTTATACTCCTTTTCTTAAGCCCAGTGTGTCTCCAGTTACGGTCATTGCGTAACAGTTTACTGGAGCACTTGGTGCAACAGTAAGCCACTTTCTTAGTTTCTCACTACCTCGTACGGCCTGCATACACTGGATAAGTGTAATATAATTTATGAAACCGGTTTATTGCCGCTGGATGAGCATTTTATGTGGGACATAATCTGATGCATCTACGTAATGATCATAAATAAATAAATTACATTATGTTCAGGTGCCTCAATTATTTTTCTTTACTTTTTGTGTCATTGAATTGAGCCATATCACATTAACAGTAATTTGTTGATAAGAAATTTTACTTATGGTGTCTAAATGTATGATTTAAAATAAAAAGCGTATAATAACAATATAGGACGCTATAACTTTTATAAACTTCATAAAGTTTTTTATTAGACAACTGTAATAAAAAAACTGGAAAATATCTTTATGGCGTCCTATTGTAGAAAAAACAACTGCGTCTAAAATGTAATACTTGCAAATTCTGTCAGTGCATATAGATCAGACGGCGTGCGAATAATAAATATAAATTAATAAAGAAAAATAGGTTGCTCAATTTAAAAACTCGTTAATGCCTAAAATCAAATGAGATTGTGGCTGAAATTAAGAAAATGTTGCATAGTCACACTGAACATAAAAATTAATATTTATGATTATTAAATATCGCAAAAGGCAAACGCAACATCAAAAACGCAATAATGATGAAAATTTTATTTCATGAACGTGAAAAAACAATCTACAATGAGTAACTGCATATTTAAGATAAATGTTTTGTGATGAAACAGCGGCTTACAATGGAACAAAATGATAATATATGCCGACTTTGTCCGACAATATAACTATAAACGTAATAAATTCTAAGCTTCATAATCAAAATATTTGGATAACGATTAGTAACCTCATTGCAGAATTTTTTACTTTTTTTTGTTTTTAAAGGGTAAGTTTAAGATTATTGGAAACAGACTTCCGATAACCTTGAATTCAAACCCAAAAATTGTCAGTTCTGTGATGTAATGCGTACATAAGGCGATCTTGTACATCGGTGTCATGTTCCCAGCCGGTTTTGCTGGGTCGGATGACACACGCCCGCACCGCTTCCTCTGAAGTATAAAAACTACCGCCCATCGGGACATGTTATCAATTGAGCCCTACAGCTTCTTTCAACATGTACTTCAAAGTGAGACACTTCCCAACATTTTCTAAAATAAAAAATAGTGTTATACAATTAAATAAAAAAAAAAAACAAAATAGTAAATAACAACCAATCATGATAGAAACTGGACGAATAATCTGTAGTTAATCTGCATAATAAAAACTAGATGTTACTAAATATTTCAGTCTTTGTTTATATATCTTACAGTCGTTGATTCTTTTTAGAAATTATTGTAATTTTTTTGCTATAAATACTTTATCTGATAACAATTTAAAGTTACAGGGTGTTAAATAAGTTCTAAATAAGTAATAAAAATAATATATCATGTACATGTATTCACATTCGCTACGTATTTAAGTAATAATCTTATAAAATTTCAGGTCGCAGTAGTCAGCATCTTGGTAGCAGTGTGCCATTTAGGGCTCGCCGCCAACGAAGGTCATGGACAAGCAGTCTCTTCGCAGAGTATCGTCCGCCACGATCAACCCTCCAATGAGTTCACTAACCACTTTGTCGCGGGACCTTTACTGCAACACTCCTCTCCTCTTCTTCAGCAGCACTCTGCTATCTTGCAGCATAGCGCGCCCATAGTCCAACATGTTGCTCCAGCTGTCCATGCTCCCGTGACAGTTGCGCGTGCCGAACATATAGAAGAGAACGTAAGTGGAAATTTTGGTTTAAAAAATATAATATCACTAGATACACCCAGCAAAGCTCCGCAGTGACTCCGTCCGTATATTTTTATGCCTTTAGGCAATTTCCCATATCGGGGAGAGCCGAGGTCTAGACAATGTCCTTTCAACCCACTTTTCACTGAAGCTAACTAGGGATAACGTGACGGGTGATAAGCCTGTCGTCGTATTTTAACAATTAATAAATATGGTAATATTTTAATACTGTAATGAAAAGTATATTTAAAGTCACGATAGCCTAGTGTTTGGGTGATCGGAATTCAAGCTCGTACCAATTGGTTTTTTCCGTAACTTATGTATGATTTTAGCGTTGGCTTGGATATAAAGATGGCGACGGGCATCACCACCTGTCACGTTGTCCTAAAATAGGTGGTAGGTGGTTCGAAACAACTTAATTGTCTAATCCTGTGCCTACCTCAGTATTGGGAATGGCGTGAAGATATATTTTTCGAAAGCAAATTACTTTTCTGATAACAAACTCGTTGATATGGTAATCTTTAAAACAAAATATATTTAATTATGTGTTTTTATTTCAGATTAATAAATATGAAATAAGTAAATAAATATCTTCACGCAATTCCCAATACAGGGGTAGATAGAGGTCTAATCTAGACAATTAAGTCCCTTCGACCCACTTCCACCGAAGATATTTTCGGGAGAACGTGACTGGTGGTGAGCACGTCGCCATCTTTATATCCAAGCCAACGATATAATTCGTACATAAGTTTTTGAAAAACCCATTGGTACAAGCCTGCCACCTGGGGATCGAACTCACATCTCTTGACTCAAAATTCTGACCACCCAACCACTCGGCTATCGAGACTTATCGATCTACTATGTTAATATCGACTAATCGAGATTAATAATGTAATATAATAATTGACTTCTTAGTATCTGTCAGCAATTATTTAAATAAATTGATATCTAAAATGTAACATTTATACCATTGTAGGTTACAGAGACATAAACCGGAAAATACAACACATCAAAATTTAGAAGTCTAGTCACAGAGGCATCAGTCTCGATAGCCGATTGATTGGGTGATAGGCATTCGAGTCAAGAGATCCGAGTTTGATCCCCAGGGGGTAGGCTCGTGCCAATAAGAATTTTTAAAACTTATTTATGATTTTTATCGTTGGCTTGGATATAAAGATGGCGACGAGTCTATCACGTTGTCCCAAAATAAGCTCCGGTGAAATGTAATATATTTTTTTACGTTAGCATTTTATTTAATAATCTTAAGTTTTAATTATTTTTCAGTTTCAAATATTTTACTCTGTTCGCGTAATATTTTAAAATTATTAACCAAAATAAAAAAAAGTGAAAGGCCACCGTAAGATGTCATTAAAACGTTCGCTTGTTACGACCCAATTAAATATTTATTGTACAAGCGTCTTGTCATAGGATATGTTGTAACAATACTATTACTTATTTATCAAATCGTAATGGTTTATTTAACATTTAAATTAATGTAATGCATTATTACAGAAACATTTGATACTGAGTATAATAGTTACAAGCCGTAATAAAACTCTACGCCTTATTTCAATCGTAAAAAAAAACAATTCTTCTAAATGAAGGCACTATCGAAAATAAACAAACGGGGTTTAAACTTAAGAGTGCTGCAACCCTGAGCGCAAACAAAGACTCCCATTCGTCTTTATCTTCCAGTGGTCGATGATACGATCCATGTAATCACAGATATCGTTTATATGCAAATGAGGAAGATGCAACACTTAAAAACCTCTGCTTTGTTTAAAATTCTAATAAGTGGGTAATGGGTAGTAAGTTAGTAATAGGACGACCTCTGTGAACGTGTGACGTACACACCGGTTTTCATAGTGTCCCAGGTTTGAGGCTCCGGGTTCGATTCTCGGTCATGTTTGTGATTCCAAAACTACTTAAGCTTTAATTACTTTGGGATTCAGAGCAATGTAGTTGATATTGTCCCTATTAAATATCTATGTAAACAAACGCCACAGAGACGAATCCAATTTTCAAATATTATAGTGAAACTATCCAAGCCTTGCAGCTTAGTCGGAGTTATTGACAGAAATACTAGTAATATTAAGCGATTAAGCAGCATATTTCTTTTACTCCACAATTATTTATATAGGCTTTCTTCCGTTCTTATGATTTGAGCTTTAAAATAGATAGAAACTTATGAACGATGATAAGAGACAAAGAAGCATAGTTGTTAAAGTTCTACGCAGAAAAAGCTTGAGATTTGTAGAAGTCGCCATGCCATAAAATCAGGTTGGCGACGGCGGTAATAGGCAAAGCGCAAAAGAGATGTTGTTCCCCGCGGCCAGGTTTTTTTTGATTGGGTATTTAGATGAGGTTAACCCACCATTTATAGGAAGCCATTAACGTCGTCTAATGACACTCACGGGAACAAAGAAGGGGGTAAATTTGTGAACCAATGCGTTAACGATTGTAGAGAGAGATTAATTTTGAATTATCATTTACAGGCCCCGGCACATTACTCATTCTCTTACTCAGTCGAGGATCCTCACACTGGTGACCACAAATCTCAACACGAGAGCCGAGAAGGAGATGTTGTAAAAGGAGAGTATTCACTTTTGCAGCCTGATGGTTCCGTTCGAAGAGTCGAATACAGCGCTGACGAACATTCCGGGTAAGATTAAAAATAAAATATCTTCACGCAATTCCCAATACAGGGGTAGACAGAGGTCAAGTCTAGACAATTAAGTCCCTTTGACCCACCTTCCACCGAAGATATTTTCGGGACAACGTGACAGGTGGTGAGCCCGTCGCCGCCTTCATGTCCAAGCCAACGATGAAATTAGTACATAAGTTTTTTTTTGAAAAACTCATTGGTACTGCCACCTGGGGATCGAACTCAGGTCTCTCGACTCGAAATTCCGACCACCCGACAACTCGGCTATCGTGACTTCCGGGTAAGATTAATATTGAAATAATATTTTTATACAAGCTGAAACCTGATAAAGCCAAACCAATCTTTATTCCAAATTTGGTTTACGATAAATCTCTTTAAAGCTTTGGCGACCTTTTAATGCCGAAAAACATCCGAATGTTCCGTGCGTATTAAAAACTCGCTTTTAAGTGGTCGGAGTTGTTTTAATAGTTATTAATAATATAAAATGATATCCCAACTAGACCACTGAGGTAGAGATATTCAAAAAAGATACTACTTTACACGTCTCGTAGTTCCGTGTGATAACAGCGTAAGAATATTGCCACCCCCTTTCTTCCCGTAGATATCGAAAGAAGCGACTAAGGGAAACAGCCTTGAATATCTTTATGGCCTCCGATAGATGGCGGGCTAACCATCTCTAAAAATATCAGACCAAAATTATCAGACTAAAGACGGACAGAAGCGTCGGTAGTGCGTGTATTCTGGTACTGCGATCGCTAATCCGCTTGCCAAGCGTGACGATTATGGCAAATCCTTCCTATGGGAGAGGCCTATACCCTGCAGTGGACTAAAGTTAGATTGTTAAAACAGGCCGATGTATATATATACTTCTTTACACGAGATGCATTTCGTTTCTGTTCCTATTGTTTTCGTTTAGAAAAAGACAATTTTTATTTTGCCTCAAGGGACTTTATTAATGAATTCGGTCTAGCTAGCCTTATGAAGACAATATCCGGGGGTATGCAGTGAAATTTCAGTTTTGTTTTTCAATTCTCAATGGTATAGTCGTAAGAATTATACACAATTGTTATGACCCTACATTACTCCAAATTTTCTTTGAGACATCGTGAGAGGCGGTAAATCTGTCGACTCCTTAATATCTATGCCATTTATACAAATTATACATAAGTTTCAAAAATTCTTTATACGAGCTTCCATCTCGGAATCTAACTTAATCTCTTAACTTCATTTACAATCATTCAACCACTCGACTATCGTGGCCCTTCTTTATGAAAAGAATTATATCCGTTTTAATAATATTCTTATAAGAATAATATACGGTCATTTTTTAACGAACATGTTACCAGTACCATATTTATTTTTTTATTTTTATTTTTATTGTCAACATTGTCACAGTGAAAGAGTAGTCGAGCCAGATAGTTGGTTATTAAAAAATATTTAATTCAAGATTGATATAATAAACTTAATAAAGTCCTGTATTAACTTTTTATTCATAAAATTCATTTCATTAACAACTGTTTAAAAGGTTAAAGCATTATCATCAAATACTATGTTTCTGCCTGCGGTTTTCTCCGCGTGAACTGTGCATTTATAAATTTAACAGTTACAACATAAAAATAACTCTTTTTATATATAAAATTTAATCTCCATTTTTGATACCCCAAGGATGTAATTCTAATGTTACTGAAAACACTTTTAACTATAGTCAATAACCTACTTAGCAAATTTCATACTTTTAAATCGAGAAATATCAAACTTTCAAGCCCCATTTTAATCCTTTTAAGATACTCTTTTATCGTTTCTCCTAATCGTTTTCCATCCTTTTCTCTTTCCTTTATCCATAATAAATTACTGTGTAAAATTGAATTTTTAAAGGTCAACATTTTGGTATTAAAAATGTTAATGCAGACAAAGCTGTGGACATGACATATAGGTGTTATGTCATATTTCTTTTTAACTTTAAACTTTTTTGCCGGCCTTACTAAGGATTCAAATTCTCCGTATGCTACCCATTTAGTAGTAAATTCGATCGATAACCTCAATAAAATCCAGTAGTTTTGGAATCACTTGAACATTTCAACGAAATTGTAGGCCTTGTTCGTTATACAACTCGTGTTAACAATGATGTGCAACATAGCAATGTATAATCAGAACAATAATTGGATAATTTAAGTCGGCATTAATTTCTCTAGTAATTGGCTTAGAAGTACACTGGCCCAGCCAATCGATACAACCGTTCCACAGGGTTTTATTAATACAACATACATACATAACGAAAACGCGTGATAATTACTGTCACGGATGGGTTTCGAACCCGCCACCAATGTCGCACCGCGGTGACGTTCTTACCTCCTAGACATTTTTTTATTTTCGTATGAGGCGAATTCCTACGGAGTTTCACTGTTTGTTTGGTATACATTATAAATTCAACATGCTATACTTAGTTTGTTATCTCGAAAAGTAACAATTTGGATTTGATAAGAAATATTACTTAATTTTACTTTTTACAGTTTCAATGCCATTGTACATAACTCGGCACCATCGGCGCACGCAGCTCCTCCAGCCCCGGTCGTACAAGCGGCTCCAATCGCCCATGCACCAATTGTTCATGCTGCTCCTATTGTCCACGCAACCCCTATTTTCCATGCAGCTCCCATAGCTCATGCCCCCATTGTACATGCTGCACCAATATTTGCACACCATTAAGATTTCAACTTCAATGTAAAGCACATTACTATTAGAAATAAATTGTTTTAATTTAAACATTTGTTTTATTATAATATATTACAAATATTTTATGAATACTTACATATACCATAACGATTTTGTGCTAAACTAAGAGAGGAACTTATGACTGAGTACTAAACCAAACAATTAAACTTAAGAGATAGACTAACTGTGAGTAAAATTATTGCCTATGATTATTTTTTTACTTTTGTAACCAAGAAAAATTAAATGTTATAGCAACACCTACGAGAGTAATTATGAATGAAAGATTTTGAAATATGCTGGTAAAATTATGAAATTATAAAGATAACACACAATGTAACATCTTTAAATAGTTACTTCAAAGAAGTTTCACAGAATGCTGGAACATGTTCAAATAGCTTATAAACACTAGGATAGACAGAGGTCCAGTAAATTAATTCCTTTCGATGCGACTTTCACCTAAGCCCATCTGAGATAAATGGTAACATCTATAGTGTGTAAGCCATCGGTAAAATGTACTTATATAGGTATATAATTACAAAGATAAATATTCATGTGATTTAGATACAGATAGGAGTGTGGCTGCCGGGAACAAAGTGCCTTTTTTGCGCTAGTAAAAACGCTAGGTGTATTGAAAAGTGCACGCCGTAATGCAGTGCTGATACCGACTATGTTCTATGGCAGGGAAACCTGGATATCTGTGGGTAAAATGTGCGGCATCACCTTGGCTGACCGAAAATGAAACAAAGATACTCACAATGTGTCAGGTTTCATATATGATCTTAACACTAAAATTTATAAGGGCGTGCTTCGTTGGTTTGGGCACGTTGAGCGAATGAGTGAAGACTGAATGGTGAAGAAAATATCTAGCACGAAAGTTATTATTAAAAGGTATCGACTTAACCCAAGAATTACTTTCGAAGACCATGTGAGCAAATTGCTCGAAGAGGGGAGGGAGGAACATGAGTGCTCGGATACCTAAATGTGCATGTATGAAGAAAATGATGAATCTGAAAAAACCGAAAAAGGTATGTAAAGATCGGGACACTTGGCGATCTGTTCTCTCTGGCTACACCGTCAGGGATTGTTCGTGAAGAAAAATAAAAAAATAATTATAAATACTCCTATACATTTCATATATACTTAATTGTCTAGACTAGACCTCTGTCTACTCCTGTATTGTGAATTGCGTGAAGTTATTTATTTATTTATTTATATATACATTTAAACACAAACTTTGGTGAAGTGTGCAAAAGAACAATTGCCTAAACCTCTGGCTACCCCTGTATTGGGAACTACGTGAAGATATGCCTTTATGGCAATTATTTAACTCGTATCTAATAAGGAAGATACGTTTTATCATGTTAGAACTAAGTCTTACGACTGTTGTCTGTTGCCCGTACGCCAGTTTCTTCTTTTGTATAGAATTTTGGTTTAAATTTTGTTTAATCATTATTTACTTTTCAATGTACTTAAAAAGGAATGGAAATGTATAACAAATCAATAAAACTAAAAGCTCTGTATGATAGTTTTAATACTTAAAATATTGTATTTCCCATTTCTGCCGCTGAATTACAGAATTATTTTATATATTATTATTTATCTACTTCATCTCATCAACAGATTAACTTCTAGTAGATGAAATCTGTACAGAAATCTAAAAATGAAATTGACAATAATTGAGTTACTCCGATGGGATTATAAGTAACTTGATTATTTGCGCTATATTTATTGTACCTAGCCTTGACTTAGCTAAGTCTAACAGTCACATATTTAAAACTTTTTTTCGTTAAAATCACTTTCGGAAGAAATATACATATATATGGGACAGTCGCTGAGTTGAAATATTAGAGTTGAACCGCTCGTACCAGTTCCTGCTTATTGGTGAGTAGTTATTTTAACAATATTTTTATAGTGTAAGAAACCAACCGCTTCGCTTCTTCGAGACGGGCGTCGCTGCCTACCCCACGAAAGTCCTGCGGCCCGCGTCGGTCGCTCAAACCTCGAAACCCGGCGCCCCCGTGGGTTTGCCTGGGTGTAGAGGGTCACCCGAGCGACGTGATGTGGCCGCGATTAAAGGTCGCGAGCAACTCTGTAAGGAAACGCTTCATGGATGAGCAACTGCTCTCCTGCCACGCCCTCTGGAGGCGGGGCTCTCACTACACCGGCATCCAAACCCCGACGACCTCACCTCGCCCTCTCTGCCCGCCACTATTCACCGCAAAAGGCCCGAATACCAGCACAACAGGCAAGCCACCTTCTGCCGCCGGCGAGCCGACGCCTGGTACGTCGTATAGTAATATACTGGCCAAGCAAGACACCGGCGTGCGTGCGTGCGTGTCTTGCTTGGTTTCCTAAAACCGCGCTTTCCACGGCTGGTAGTGGAGCAGTTTCTGAACTGGCCCCGTCATTACAAGGCCTAAGCCTTGGGTCATCGGCCCAACGGCCGTCCCTACAGCAAAGGTGTCCGGTTAATCTCTGAATCGGAGACCGAGTTCAGATTCCTACAAAGATAGCAGGATGAGCGAGGGGGGCAAGAAGACCCGGAAATCTAAAAAGAAGGCTAAGCCCAAACAGGCAAGTCAACCGGAGCCCACCGAGGCAGAACAGGTGACGTCACCGGCCCTAGTCACTAATGCAGGACTTGAATCAGAGGAGAAGATTATCGTCACAGCGGTCATCGCTCTCCTGACAGAACTCCTTCAAATGCTCAACAGCGGAACTGATCCAGTCCCAGTAGTGTTGAACGCCATTGCCAAATTATCAGGAAAACCTGGGGTAGCTAATCTTGGTAGATTACACGTTAAGTCCCGCCCGCTCACTGTCAAATTACCATCAGCACTGCGATGCTACCCCACCGACCTGCATGTTTATGAGAAGCGCTTCGACACTACTGAAGGAGGATAAACTTCGACCAGTACCCCTGCAATTCGACCGCAAGCGAAGACTACACTCTAAGGTATACATATATAAAAGCTTTATCGCGACGTACTGTGCCTAGATCTATGCACAGTCTAACTATACAAATATATTAGACTTCAGATTATGTACCTACGTTAAGTGGTTTACGCTTCATTGCCTTCAGGAAATAACACAAATTTACATTCATAAATATGAACGTAAAACAAAATTACCTCAAAGAATTTATTCGCGGACGTGTAAAGTTGAGTAATGATAACACCTAATTACTACTTCTCTTATGTATATATATAAATATATATATATATATATATATATATATATATATATATTTTTTTTTTTTAACATATTTATTTATATTCGAACAGATTTAATTAAATAACATTTATATAATATTCATATAATGTCATATTATTTTATTTCTTTTATTAATTACCTACGGTTCAAAGTTGTCCTTATGCGCTACGTGAAGAAAAAAAATCGATATCGATCTCTGTGGAGGCGGACCGTGAGCACTAACGTTAGAGTATGAGGGAGTACGTGTGAATGAGCTCGATGCCAAACGAGACGCGCTCAAGGCCCGATCACCTGCAGCCATCACCTACAAATATGTCGGAGGGGTGCTGACTTGCGCTTAATGTGCTCACACGTTCAGCGCAAAAATTGGTTACGTCAGTCTCCTACGTGCACACGAACGACGCTTGCAATAGTCCAAGACGCTGTGGCCGAAATCGGTCGGGATATATATTATATATATACTGATGTCATATTACATTAAAGTATATTATAATTCAGAGAAAAATAACGCAAAC
Organism: Sericinus montela; assembly: GCA_029286605.1. Taxonomy (NCBI): domain Eukaryota; kingdom Metazoa; phylum Arthropoda; class Insecta; order Lepidoptera; family Papilionidae; genus Sericinus; species Sericinus montela. The sequence continues at coordinate 5,519,837 of JAGSMR010000004.1, forward strand.
TTACGCGTCTTTCTCAAACAAGAAGGGAAAAGGTCATAAAAGCCAAGAATAAATATATAAAGCAGCATCTACGTATACATTCTATATGTTTGACCTAATAAAGTAACAATATAGCTCTCTGTACAAATGAGATATACACAATGCAGCCGTTTATATAACGTTTTTTCTTTTGTGTTTCATAATACGTTTAATTTCTTTTTTGTATAATTTGTATAGCTTGAGATGTAAGAAATTGTTAGAGTAAATCTTTCCTCGAAACAAGAGTTCCGTTATCATTAGCATTGGAATTAGAAAAAATTGAGATGGGCAACGAAACACTGTTACATAAACCTCTCTCTTCCCGGGGGTGTCTTAAATGGCGGCTGAAATGAAAACCTTGTATATGACAATGGCATCTTTCGGTGGATGTTGGGATAACCATACCGGAAACAAACAAACCAAAATAAAGCAAATCAGTGACAGGCAGCAGCTTCTACGGTGTGATGTATCTAGTACTGCGTTCGCTAGTCTGCTTGCCATGCGTGGCGATTTTGTCAAGACCTTCTAACATGCATATATATCGGCCTATTAAAGTCCACTGCAGGACATAGGCCTCTCCCATAGGGAGTATTTGCCATAATCGTCACGCTTGGCAAGTGGATTGGCGATCACAGTACCAAACCACACGCACCTCAGACGCTGATGTCCATCTTCGGTCTCACAATTTAGTCTAATATTTTTAGAGATGATTATTTCGCCATCTATCGGTTGCCATAACGATATCAAGGCTGTTTCCTTTAGTTGTCTCTTACGACATCCTCGGGAAGAAAGGGAGTGGTAATGTTCTTACGCCGTTACCACACGGACAGGACCAACCTTCTTTAGGGAGAGGCAATTTTGTACAAGTATTTTTGAGATAGTTATCCGCCATCTGTCTGTTGGCCATTAAATAATATAATTTTATGTGAATAAAAGCCGAATACTGTTAATTATATATAAAATTATAAATTAATAAGAAAAGATTTACACTTACGTCTTAATCAAATAAAAAACAAAGAACGATGAATGACGTATAATGTAAGTTATATGAATAAGACGAACGTGAATTATATAAATGCGAAAGTTATTAAAGTCATCAAACTGTTGATACTATACAAAACAACCGCCGCAAGCGATGCCTCCGTTGTCTTCATAAAGAGCTATGCGATTCTTTTAATAAATATAAAAATAGAATCAGAAATCTTATTAACGGCCTGTAAATGCAGTGAACACTGCAGGACATACACCTCTCCTGGTTTGCCATAATCACCACCCTTGGCAAGTGGATTGATCAGGTACTTTTCGAGGTGGTTATACCGCCGTTTGTCCTCAGCCGTAGTTGCATTTTAAAGTCTGTGAGCTATAACATGATCAGCATATTATTGCCCAGTATATTGAGCTATATGACTGGTACTACGATCGCATTTTGCTTGCTAAGTGTTGCGAGTTAGCTCTTTTTATGGAAGATGCCTATGTTCTGCAGTGGACTTTAACACGCCGTTATATATACATTTATTCAGACCTAGCAAAATCTTGTTTTTCAATCATTTTGCTTGAAACTTCTCGTTTCCATGAGCACTTTAAGATAAAACTTTTGTAATCAATTAAATTAACAAATCAATTAACTATTTCTCAAGTTTGGTGAACACGTATTGTACTGATTTTGTAAAAAGATTATGTAAAGCATACAATTAATTAAAAAATTGAGGATACCAAAATGTACAGTGAGTAATTTTGGTCTGGTTTGAGTAGAAACATTATTTTGTCTTTGGGTTACTATTGCGTTACTCCAGTCGCAGCAACGCTCTAGTTCCTTTGCAGTATGTAATTTTATACGAAGTGCAGAGCGATCAGACAAAACTTCACTAAGAGCATACGCTTAATTTAAAAAATGTCCTTTAGAAGTAATACAGAGAGAACAAAGATAAATTAATATAATATCATTTATTAAAATATAAAATTATGTTACGTAATTTTTCAAATCCGTAAAATTAAGATAATTTAAAAAAAAAATTTTGCACGTATGTCATTGTTCAGTTCTGGCCCTTATTTGCGTTGCGTTATTATATAAATATCTATTTATTTATTTTACCTTCATGCTTTCCCGATTTAGTCCTTAACTAAGAACTTTCTTTCTTTCTTATATCATCGGAGAACGTATAAGACAATGAACAATAGTGTTTATCTTAAAAATTTAATTTATACCACACTTCCTTTTACATCACCCACGTGCACGACCCATGTGGATTGACAGATTTTTATTAGTCAGAGGTTTATACAATCCAGTCCATTCTACTCATTTTTATTGGAGTTTGTTTGGGACAACGAAAGAGGTGGTCAGCTTGTTACGTAAATAAATAATAATAAATAAATATATATCTTCACGCGAATCTCAATACAGGGGTACAGTTCTAGTCTAGACAATTAAGTCCCTTTGACCCACCTTCCACCGAAGTGAGCCCGTCGCCGTCTTTATGTCCAAGCCCACGATATAGTTCGTACATAAATTTTTGAGAAACCGATTGGTACGAGCCTGCCACCTGGGGGTCGAACTCGCGTCTCTCGACTCGAAATTCCGACCCGGTTACGTATATCTGTATTAAGGCAATAAAATAGTCTATAGCACTTAAGGATCGAAAAGACTCATTGGAGCGAGTGTTCCACAGGGGCGCCGAACTTGTCCCTCCAATTAGTCACTAATCAAAAATTTATAAGTTTTTAAATTCGTCATTCGTAAAGTTTTCAATTGCTATTGAATATTTTAGATCAACTTTCTATTATGAAGAATATTTGTGGTAACTATTTAACGGCAAGTCTTTAACAAGGTTGCCTTCTTAAAGACTTGCCGTCATAAATATCTTAAATATCCTTACAGAGTATTACTACGTAGTTTATGTTTCTAGAACAATATTAAAAATTACAGTATTAAACACATGTCATATCATAATATAAATTCATATCATATTTCAGCATCAGATTACATTTCCACAACATGTCACTGTATTTGTAATATCCATATAACGTTACAGTGTATCTGCTAACTAAAATGATATACGCAATTTATTTTAAGATTCCCTTTCGCTGATTTGGCAGACGACAAGGATCACGTCTAATGACATAGCATCCACAACTCACAAGAGAAAACAGTGTCGTAAAACGTGATCTAGATTTATGAGATCAACATGAATAAAATATGCTAAACGTAGATAGAACGCCTGGTGGCGTTTAAATTATTCTAAAAGCATTTCCCTTAATCAGATATTAATAGAAAGGAAACAAACCTGTTTTACATTTTAAATATTGCAATTTTTAAAGCGGTAGCGATGACGTCGTCATCTTAACGGATCTATTTTAACATAATAATCTCTACACACAGAAAATTTATTTACCTTGAACCACGTTCCATAAATTTACGTAACTTCTATATCATTATCAAACCAACGTAGGCTTGCGGGGAAGCCTGGTACGGCATCGCATCTCGCGTATACAGTAATATAAAAGTCGACGGTTTCGCTTCTAAGCATCAGTTGTGTGTGGTCGATCAGACAAAGCAAAGCCAGCATACTAAATCAACAATATGTTCACCAAAGTAAGTGCAGCTTATGGTTTCCAATGTCTTATCCCATTTTCTGCCAGTGAAGGGAATGTTGCGAAGGGATTGTTCAAAACATCGCAGATATCCATGCCGGAAGTGTCCTGGAAAACCCAGCGACTACCTACAGCTGTCTCGTACGCTCGAGATATCTATGCTTTATATACTTCCCTATTTTTATTACTTCGTATACCTATTATAGAACACTATATTGCTTTTTGACACTTAATACTAAATATCACAAAAATTACATTAAAAAAAACCTGCCACTTTATAATGTTACATTGCTATTTATAATACACAATATATGTTATAAACATTTCTCATTGACACTGGAGAATATATTTACCTTAACATTGTAAACATTTAGAAGACTAATAATGATTTTATTTAATAATTTTGTATCGTTTTCAGGCAGTAGTAGTTTTGTCTGTTGTGGCGCTTGCGGCAGCTGGTGTGGTGCAGCTTGGTCATGGATACGGCGGTGAATCCTATGGCCACGAATCCGTCGGCTATGCACCCGTAGCCCAGCTCGCATATGAGGGTCACGCCGATCAGCACGTTGATTATCATGTAAGAGATGGTCGACGAAGCGATTTCTATTGAAAGCCGCATTTTTAAAATTTCTATTTGAACTTAAATTATACAACGGCCTGCAAATGTTTACTGCACTATTATTGGCCGTGATAAGGATTCCCATAATCACTACGTTTGTATCTAAGACTCTACTGAAGCCAATTATTTTTAAAGGCCTTTTTCTTTGTCTTTTTATTTAATTGCTGTAATGTTAAAAAACATAATTTCATTTTAACAAATTTAAATAAAAAAGCTCTTAGCGAAACTCGAACCCGCAACTCGACTCAACTTCGAGTGTACTATCAACTAGGCTATCGGGTTGGACAGATATGAAATATTTTTATAAATTTTTCAATAACTCCAGCGTTAGTAAACTGCTAAAGTCGACCATATATTTTGCCAAAATTCCAGTATAATCTACGAAATACTTGCACGTCACACTATATGACATAAATCACTTTTTTACACATTTGCAAATGATAACTAGATTCTTTAACTTAACATCTGGCTCTGTACATTGTTTTAAATTATTTGTGAAATAATGGGTAGTAGTAATTTTACACAATTTTAGAATTATGTAAGGCGTTTTATGCCTTCATAAAATCTTTATAACCTTCAAGTAATGTTCATCACTTACGGGCAATGAGAGCATGTAGAGAACGTAACCGTCACAGTGCTCATTATGATTACAAAACAACGCCACTGTCTCGGGAAAATGAGACTTAATGCTCTAAAAACTGCATGACTGTGGTCAAGAACAAAACTAATGTGCAACACTTTCGTTTTAAGACAAAAGTTACATAAGATTTATAAATCGTCATTATAAAATCAATTCTATTAACAGTTATGAAAATTAGACCAAAGTAGAGTAAATTTATTCTCCTAGGCCTCGGTGGTGGCGTAATACAACAGTAAGTTGCTAATTAATCGCTTGCGTAAACTGAACGTGTTGTTCGCTCGATCTGAATCGATGAACAGTTTCCTGGATACGATACTTATCAATATAATCCGGTAACAGGGTTCTTGCAAAATTACTTTACTGTTATTAAATTTGTGATAAATAGTCCCTAATTCAGGAAACTATTTTTCTATACATAGAAACTTTATAAAACAAGGCAAAATTAATTTATCTGGATAATTGTAACTATTACATATCATATAAGTTAATTATTGCAAGAATTAAATTTGATACGATTTTTTGATATTTACGAAACTAACAATAATTGTTTACGTTTTTGTTGATTTAACTTTGTCATCTTTCCTTCCATTATTTACAGCGTAATAGACGCAAATAAGTATCGCGATCAAACTTCGATTTGTTGTCGTTGATCGACTAACAAAGCCCTACCATAAATTGTAGATTTGCTGTTATGAACTGTAATTCCATGCAATTCGTTGTGTATTGCATAAGTTTTTTCCGTATCTATTGAGTAAATTCCTTGTCGTGACTGCTGGGCAGTTAGTGGAGTGCCTTTCCCAGGACTATTACGAAATTCACGCCTACCAAGCTCGCGGCCGGGGTTATAATGACAGTCATATTACATGAGGGGAAATGGATCGTTGTTTGCATAAACTGGCTCGTGCTCTCACGCTCGTTTTAATAGCTGATCTGGATTGCTAACAACCGACGCCAACCTACATATTTACATTACACAATCAATTTGCAATTTTAATTTCTTAAATACTTCTTAGAACCGTAATATTAAAAAAGGCATTTATTATAACAAAATAATTTTATACTAAGAAACCACGATAGTTAAGTGATCGGAATTCGAGTCGAGAAACCCGAGTTCGATCCCCAGGGGTAACCCCGGGGGTATTTATTTTTTTCTGTTTACTACAATGATGAAATATTAATTCAACAGGCTCATCCTAAATACGACTACTCATACTCGGTATCTGACCCCCACACCGGAGACCACAAGACTCAACATGAGGCACGTGACGGTGATGTTGTGAAGGGAGAATACTCGTTGTTGCAGCCCGATGGCTCCTTCCGCAAAGTCACCTACACAGCTGATGACCACTCTGGGTAATTTATTCATACCATATGAAATTAATTTTGATTTATTAACTGTAAGCATTCTATTATAAATAGTGTCTATGCAACACATAGCTTTATTGTTATAGGAATTGACCAGTACTTATCCACACTGTGGAGGTTATTTATTAATAATTATTTTACATTGAATTTAATAGAAGTCATATATAAAAATTAATAAAAAATCAATTCAATCCACTTGTACCTATTTCTAAATTTTTGTTAAATACACGAACGACTTTCTACTACTGACATCATTTTTAAAGACTTAGAGTATATGTTATTTTACGCGATTCGCGATTATTCAATAAAAATATGTGTTTTTTTTTTCAGTTTCAACGCAGTCGTGCATAACACCGCACCCGCACATCATGAGTACCACCACTAATCATCGCTGGCTCATTGCCACTGCTTTCATGTGATATTAAAATGTATCTTTAATCTGTAATTAGATAGTTCTAGTTGACATAAAATTTTTATTAAGACTGCTTCCTAAATAAATAATTGAAAAATATATCCTCTTTTACATTTATTCTTACCTTATCCGTACTTATTCAAATAGTGTCCATTTTTATTTTATTTATTTATTTATACTTTATTGACACCTAATAAAAGGTAACAATGGGCGGACTTAATGCCTTATAGCATTCTCTACCAGTCAACCCTGGGCGAAACAGAGAATAAACGGCAGGTGTGTTAAGTGGGTATAATTATCTTAATATATAATATATAATAGATATATACGCAGATACTTATGTATTATAAATATACACATACCATACACATATAAATATATTTATATATACATATACATACAAACACATACCTACACAAATAACTACTATACTAATAATAAAAGTACATAACGTTGAGAAGATAATAAAAAAAAAAAAATTTAATTTGTCAGCCTGAATCACTTTTCTGAAGATACTCACGAACCATTTTTTTAAAAGAATGTTTATTAGGAGCTTTCTTGACATCAGGAGGAAGAGCGTTCCAGAGGAGCGTGGACTGAACAGTAAAAGAGGAGCTAAAGAATACAGTACTATGCTGTGGAATATGAATTTTGAGACAATTTAAAGAACGTGGTACCCGGTCATGGGTAGAATGAAGATATTCAAATTTATCCCTAAGATAGGATGGGGACATTGGGTCATTTAAAATGGAATACAATACTAATAATATTCTGGAGCTACGCCTTTGACGTATGGTGAGCCATTTAAGCTTAGAACGATAATAGGATATATGATCATACTTACGTAGACCGAAGATAAACCTTATGCAACTGTTAAGAAGGCGCTCCAATTTGTTGAGAAGGTTTTGGGATAGATCGGGGTAGCACACATCTGCATAATCAATAATGGGAAGTATTAGAGAATGAACAAGCATAAGCTTTGTTTTGAAAGGTAAAAAATGTTTTAAACGATAAAGAGAACGCAATATGGCATTGACTTTACGGCTAGTCTCAGTAACCTGAGTAACCCAATTTAAGGTGTTGTCCATATGCAAGCCAAGATTTTTTATGGAACTACTGAATGGTATCAACACACCATTAAAGAATACGGGAGAGAGATTCACATAATCAATCTTGGCCAGCATCCTTGGACTACCCACAACCATTGCTTTGCATTTAGCAGGATTAACTGAGATGCCATGCCTATAGGACCAATCTCTAACAGCATCCAAATTGTGGTTTAGACTACAAATGCCATTATTAAGCTCATTTACGCTTGATTGCATATAGAGCTGCAGATCATCAGCATACAGATGGTACGAACAGTTGACAACGGAAGTAATAGAATTTATAAACAATGAAAAAATAATTGGAGAGAGTATACCGCCTTGCGGCACGCCAGATTGCAAGTCAGTCCAAGCAGAAAATTGCTCACCTACGCGTACTGACTGCTGCCGGCCGCGAAGATAAGATGAAAACCATTCCAAAGCTGAGGATGAAAATCTGAGGTAAGTTAAGTAGGATATAAGGATATCGTGGTCGGCTGTGTTAAAAGCATTTGAAAAGTCAACAAGTGCCATCACTGTTAATTTCTGCTCATCCATTCCTTCCCTTATGTCATCAGTGACTTTAAGGAGAGCAGTGGTGGTACTATGTCTAGAACGAAACCCGGATTGATACATATCCAATAGGTTATATCTTGTTATGAATGTAGAAATTTACTTGTGAACACAGGCTTCCAAAATTTTAGATAGAACTGGGAGAATTGAAATTGGACGATAATGAGTTGGTAACACAGGATTAGGTGTTTTGGGAAGGGGTTTTACATAAGCTTTTTTCCATAAGCTTGGATACTGACTTGAGTCTAGAGAGTAATTTATTATATGTGTAATCGCAGGACGAAGGTAGTCAAGTATCATGTTCAACATATGCTTACTTACCTCGTCACAACCCACAGCTTTGGTTTTGATTGCTAATACTGCCTTCATAATTTCATCTTGAGTTACAGGTGAAAACTCAAAAAAAGGGATAGAAAGTGGTCCCAAAGACTCAATAGAAGCTATTGTTTGAGAACGGACTACAGGGTCAAGTGAAGGAGTGGAGACAAAGGGACGATTTAAGTCATCAAGAGAGAAAGACCCACAGTCCGATAAATGAGGCTTGGTTATGCCTAAAGATTTTAGAAATTTCCACATATCAGCGGGCGAAGAGTTACATAAGTTATCATGAATAAAACGGCGTTTAGCATTTCGTACCATCTGATTGCATTTTTTCCTTAACAATTTAAAGTAAGACCAGTTGTCGTCCGAACGATCTCTTTTAAATTTACAGAAGGCCCGATCCCGCCTAGCCATAGCCATTCTTACGCCTCTTGTCATCAAGGGGCGGGGGACACTACTCTTATCGCGTGTTTGGGTGCATGAACATCATACAATTCGATAATTATATTATTTAAACGAGAAACCTTGTCGTCAATTGTAGATGCGTCAGCCAAAGGGGTAAAATCGATAAGAGAGGCGTCGTTCTTGAAATTTCCATATTAATTTGGAGAAAGATCGAACGTTTAAAATTGTAGGAATGTGTTTCAGAGGTTCAAGTTTATAAGAGAAATAAATAAGATCATGCCGAGAAAATCCAGGGCTGGGAGCTGACCATGTTCATAAACACGGTCAGGAGAAGCCATAATGATGGTCAATCCACGAGTCATCCCCGGTAATATTGTGATGAGTTGCCTTTAAAGGAAGTATAGTGAAATCGACCGACTCGATGATAGACCGAAGTTTTTGAGATCGCAAACTATTACTTAATAAATCTGTATTGAAATCGCCCATTATCATGCAGTGTGCGTATTCAGACCCAATCTTATCCATGGCAGTTTCGAGGACAGGAAAGTAGTCCACGCCAGGTGGGCAATACACTACTCCTAAAATCGCCCTAACACTCCTGATGTCAATCTCCAAGAACAAAAACTCAGAAGAAGCGCTATATTCAGAAGGAGAGGCTAAAACGATTTTATACGGGATATTTGATCTAAGGTATATAGCGACTCCTCCCCCTCCCTTCTCCGTCCTATCATTGCAAATAAGTACGAAGTCAGGAAGTAGATATGTGCTTGATAGTAATGAGGGTTTTAGCCAAGTTTCTGATATTAGAATTGCGTGGATGCAATTTAAAGAAAATGTATCTTCAAAATCAGAAAAATGTCTCGGAATGCTTTGAGCATTTATATGGCAAACTTTAAAAAAATTTCTTAAAGGCGAGAAAATGGAATTCAATTGTTCCCGTAGGGAAAGCGTATTATCGTTTGAGAGATCATGACATGAAACAAATGAAGTATCAGTGTCGTTCGCAGAAAAAAATGATTCATCATCGGACATATCTCAAATAATAAAATTATATGTACCTATTTATAAATAAAAAAATGTATATATATAAATATATGAATAAATACAATAAACACAAATGATTAATTAATTAATATGTCTGTAAAATATCCATGCAAAACAGCAAACTTCATTATTCTATGCATCAACCCAACAGTTAACTGTTAACAACATTAAAAATGCCAATTTACAATGTCTAAAATGGTAACTCTACAATGCTTATTTTTATAAAAATAAAACAAAAGAAAGCAAAGGCACAATACTACATACATATCCGAAAGAATATTATAAAATAGCTCAAAGGAAAAATATTACATTTTATTTAATAATATATATCCTATTTGCAAAGCAAAATATTTGATCCTTTAATTACAGAGAAAAAAATTAACTACTTATTAGCCTAAAATAATAAGTAAACTAATCTATTGTAAAAATACATATAAAAAAGCGTACGAAAAATGTTATACTAAAATGACTAAAAGGAAAAAAATTACAATAGAGGCAAAGAGTTAAAGCCATAGCTATAATATACTGAGTAAAGGATAAGTATAATCTGTGACTGACAATTGATATTAAAAATATTTATGTATTACTCTGTGTATAACAAAAGAAAACAAAAACATTAAAATGTTTGTGAATTACTATCGCAGTACATATATCGCAGTATATCCGAGAAAAAAAAAAACATTATTTACTTTTTCGATGGCATACGTCGAGTTCTCTTGGTTTCATCGCTAGGTGAACGCAGTTTATTTCGCATCACTTCTTGGCCTTGCTTTGTCGACGGAACCTTACCAGTGGAAGTCTTGACGAGGACATTGGAAGAATCACTAGCAGTAGAAGAAACAATTGAGGGCCAAGTGGTAGCCAGCCCATCAAACTCCTCCTCGGTACAGATCTTAGTTCGAGAATTATCGGGAAGTTTGATGTATATTGCACCGTCGAGCGTCCACACATTTTTCATGCCAAAATGCTTACGGGATTTTTTGTGGACACTTTGTCGCACCTTAGTGAGGAATTCAGATAGCGTAACTGTTTTAACAGTTCCAATTAAAGTTAAAAGATACAATACGAAATAATTGTCAGTAAACTCACGTTACCAGAAAAAATATTCACGGTAGATATGCCTTTTACTTATAAAACTATTGACATGCCTCATTAAAAACATTCATTTTAAAATTGCCTCATTGTCTTATGGAACTGTCTTCCATCATACATCAGTAAATCTAAAACTACTTTTTTAAACAGAAAAAGATCAATACTTTTCCATAGAAGTATAATTTTTGTTTTATGTTTGTTTACACTGTGGATTTTATATTTATATATAGTACATATAGATATATTATTAAGTACATATAAATATAGTTGAATATCTACTTTTCATTTCAATCGTATACTCATTATCCACCATTTGTTACTCAGGTCCAGTCACAGGTCTGGTCGGACTCAAAATTAAATAAGCACGGTCTTTGTTCTAATCACATATATATATATATATATATATATCACCCTGTCCCATTGAAACAAAAAAAACTATATTTGACGGAGTTAGGAGGTAACAAATATTAATAAAATAACATACAACCGATTTGAGAACCTTCTCCGGTTTTTGAAGTCGGTTAACCAATGAGTTTGGTATAGTAAGTAATTTAACAATCAAAATTATATGCTTATTTACAATACAGTTTAATTAAAATTTCATTTAAAATGAAGCCCTACTCCTCGTAATATGGCACTATTAGCATTGGCTGCATTATTTACCACCAGCGTCTACGACCTTACACAATCTAGTTAAAAAAGCATTGAGCGAGGACGATCCGACCGTCGCTGAATGTAGATTATTTTCAAAGGTTATGAAGGTAAAAAAATATGACGATCGACCAATTTAAAATCAATACTAACCCGAGTTCGTTCTCCAGGTGGTAGGTTCATACCAATGGGTTTTTTTCAAACTTATGTACGATTTATATCGTTGGTTTGGACATAGAGATGGCGGCAGGCTTGCCTCTTGTTTTGTCTTCGGTAAAAGGTGGGTTAAAAGGACTTAATTGTTTAGAACTCTATCTACCTCAGTATTGAGATTGGCGTGAAGATTTTTATTTATAATTATTACTACTGAAACTGTACTTCAAAACTATAACAAAACAATTAAATTTCATTTCGAAACGTGTAAAAGATTATTACTTTTTAAACGAAATTAATTAAATTCAAATACGACAAAAAGTGATACATAGCACTATAACTGGAAAGACTCGCATTTAGATAACGACCTATTTTGATAGCATTGTCTGTCATGTTAAACAACGCGTCACGTCAGTCACTGTTGATGTAGTCTTGTTATCATTGTGCACGATATTCGATAAATAAATATTAAATAAATATCTTCACGCAATCCCCAATACAGGGGTAAACAGAGGTCTATTCTAGACACTTAAGTCTTACTCCTAGATTAAATTTAGTAAGTTATTATTGCATTTGGTCAAATCGCGCCGCATTAAAAATAATCTAAAACGCCTTTGTCTTTTAAAATAGCAATAGTGCACCTCAGTTGAATAATATTGAATTTAACATAAGGTTTTTAAATAAAATTTCATTAATTAGACACCTTAAAAGCAAGAATAATTCCTAGATTAAATTTAGTAAGTTATTATTGCATTTGGTCAAATCGCGCCGCATTAAAAATAATCTAAAACGCCTTTGTCTTTTAAAATAGCAATAGTGCACCTCAGTTGAATAATATTGAATTTAACATAAGGTTTTTAAATAAAATTTCATTAATTAGACACCTTAAAAGCAAGAATAATTTTTCGTTAATGAAAAATTTTAAAATCAACAGAATTGGGTGGAATTCAAATCCGGGGCCTCTGCCGTGGCAACGCTCTTACCTCATCTTTAATTTAACAACAAATATTCGTGCATGACTTACATGCCTTCAAAATTCAATAATATTGCTTTATAAAGATTTAGATTTTCACAGTTTATCACTTTACTATGCACATTAAGATTATATATGATTATTCTTACTTCTGACCGAATTGCTAGAGCCCCTAAGGGGCGTAAGTAAAAAGAAGATTTGTCCAAAATGAATTACATATTAAAAATTCAGTAAAATTTTATTCCTTTCATTACTAAAATTAACATTTTTATAATTGATGCCTTCATAGTCCAAGCATCTGCCTACCTCAGTAAGGGAAATAGAGTGAATACTGGGGGTATTATCATTTTTAGCAAAAGATCTGGCCAGTTAAGTCCCTTCAACATACCTTTTACCGAACCATATCTGGAACAACGTGACAGGTGACAGACAGATAAATATTTATATGTGCACATATATCTCTCAGTACTAGCTAACATTCATATACTCCACACAAATGTTTGCTCCTTGCGAGAGTCAGACCCGCAACCCTCAGCAACGAAGTCAGGGTAATATAAATAAACAAATATCTTCACGCAAATCCCAATACAGGGGTAGACAGAGGTCTAGTCTAGACAATTAAGTCCCTTTGACCCACCTTCCACCGAAGATATTTCGGGACAACGTGACTGGTGGTGAGCCCGTCACAAGTTTTGAAAAACCCATTGGTACGTGCCTGCCACCTGGGGATCGAACTCGGTCCTCACGGCTCGAAATTCCGACCACCCAATGACATGGCTATCGTGACTCTTGAAGGCAGAGTAACATTCCAATTACTATATCGATTCATGTTCATTGATTCTTAGAGTGCCCCTTCCCCCAAAATTGGGGAAAGGGGTGTGTGTACCTCCGGTTGATCATGTAATAAAATTAATATGATATTATAAATTTGTAATACTGCAGGGCAGAGACCTTATCCGTACAGCGGTATTACCATATAAGCGGATTGGCGATACTGCCCATCATCTGTCTCCTGAATTTTGATCTAGTATTTTTCGTGACCGTTATTCCGCGGTCTGTCAGAATAACTCCTTAATGACTATGAGTTAGAAAATAATCATCATCTTAACTAAATTTAATAATAATGTCAAATAATACACGTGACACCGACTTAAAGCACCTCAGTAAGTTTTTTTGGTTTTACAGCTTCACCATTCCTGAAATTTGCGACCTAAGCTTTACATGATTTTTATATATATTTATCTTTATTTATTTATTTTATTTTACTAGCGAAATTATTATAACGTTAAATTTAACTGTTCATACTGTATCTCGACAGCTGTTTACAGAAGCTGAAAGATAGCTGTTGGTGTGAAATTGGGTGACATAAAAGTAAATTGTCTGCTATATACTGATGATGCAGCGCTTATTGCACCATCAGAGGCAGAACTGTAGGCATTAGTCACGTGTATGAAAGAAGAATGTGAAATTAATGGTCTCCGTTTGAATGCTAATAAAACCAAGGTTCTGGTATTTGAAAGGGACGAAGAAAGAACGAAGTGCGAAATTTGGGTAAATCAGGAATGTCTAGAACAGGTGAATGAAATTGTATACTTGGGGAATGCGTTTAGCCGGGATGGAAGATGTGATTTAGATGTGGACAGGCGTGTCACTGCCGGGAACAAAGTCAATGGTGCCCTGACTGCGTTAATCAAAAGGCAAGGCGTTGTGAAAAGTGCACGCCTTGCAATACATAACGCAGTGTTGGTACCGACTTTGTTATATGGCAGCGAAACCTGGGTATGCCAGAAGAAGCATAAAAGCAGATATAATGCAGTGGAGATGCGATCTCTTCGTAAAATGTGCGGCCTTACCATGGCCGACCGAAAGCGAAACGAAGAGATTCGCATTTTGGCAGGTTTGAAAGATGACCTTGTCACAAAAATTGATAACGGCGTGCTTCGATGGTTTGGGCACGTTGAACGAATGAGTGAAGACCGAATGGTGAAGAAAATATATAGCGCGAAAGTTAATATTAAAAGGTGTCGAGGTAGACCGAGACTAACTTTCGAAGACCATGTGAGCAAATTGCTCGAAGAGGGGAGGGTCAAGAGTACTCGGATACATAGACGTGCATGTATGAAGAAGATGATGAATCTGAAAGAAGCAAAAGAAGTATGTAGGGATCGTGACACTTGGCGATCTGTTCCCTCTGCCTACCCCGTCAGGGATTGTGCGTGAAGATAAATAAATATAACAAATAAATAATTAATTTTTTTTCATATTATTTATTTCCTCTAAGCTTATTAAATTTGGAAACTTTTTTCTATAACATTATCCAGTTATAGCATTAAAATTAACATTAATTAAGATCACATACTATAAGTGTGCATAAGAGCGTGCTAATAAATGCAATGTAATATTCAAATTGGAGCTCCTGGCCGCAATTGGAACTTTAGCAAAATAGATTACTCAAGACTCATTTGATAACTTGATACGTAATCTGTAACCACGAATTTCAGAATATGTTCATATATGACTTGGGATTATATTTCATGATTATCTTTTCCTTTCACATATTTAAACTAACTTTTAATTGTTGCCAAAATTGTCTTACACTTGCCAAGAAACATTTTTAAGGTTCCGTAAGTCCAAATAAATTAATGGAACCGTTATGGGATCCATCGGTACGTCTTTTACAGTTAAAGGATCAATTTCTGTGACTCAGAAATACATGGATAAACGAAATCCAAAAAAGGAGGTCACATCACTGAGACTACTGAATAACAAAAAATAGTTTTCTCCTTTTAGATTACGGGAAAACCGATAGTTGAAAACATGATCTTAAATATTGTGATAATATTATAATTATTTCTCTTCCTACTGCCATTGCAGAGCTTTATAGTAATGATAGCCCAGTGGTTAGGTCACTGGAGTCATGAGACCCGAGTACGAACCCATGAATGAATGTAGATGCTAATTTAGGTATGTATGATTTACATCTTTATCTTGGACGTAAAATAGGCGAGATTCTCACCAACTGGTGAAATGAAGGTCAAACAATAATATTAGAATATTTCATTGGACTATTCTTGTCCGAACATTTACATACATAACGGCCTATTGAAGTCCACTGCAGGACATAGGCTTCTCCCATAGGGAGGATTTCGCCACGTTTGGCAAGCGGATTGGCGAAAGCAGTACCAGACCTCTCGCACCTCAAACGCTGCTGACCATCTTCGGTCTGATAATTTTGGTCAAATATTGTTAGACATGGTTATCCCGCCATCTATCAGTTGCCATAACGATATACAAGGCTGTTTCCCTTTAGTCGCCTCTTACGACACCCACGGGAATAAACTGATAGATAATATTCTTACACCGTTACCACAGGGCTTCGAACATATAAGGAATTTATAATTTATTCACTGAAAATCCTGGAATCGTAGGTAAGTTTCGAAAAAACGAACCTGGGGATCAAATCCAAGTCTCTTGACTCGAATTTTGATCACCCAACCACTCGGCTATCGTGACTGACTATAAACGTATAATTTTATTCCTCTAGTTTATACGACAACTAATAAACTAAATGAATAAAATGAGACATTGCATTCGTATTGTTTTTTTTTTTTGATAAATTTGCTTAAAACCAGAAGTAATGTGTAAGAAAGTTAACTCGTATTTTACATATAGATAGCGCAACTACTTACTTCCTAGTCATTGTGAAAGTATGATTGTTAGTACTTCACACTTACTTATTTGCGGCTAATATTATTTAATGAAATATGGGTAAGGACATGAACGGAAAAATACAGTCATCTGAAAATTACATAACTTAGGTACACACCTTAATTATAGATCATTTGACACAAAGCCAAATGTCACGGTATAATTCCCATTTTTGTCTGTTTCGCGTTCTGAATATGGGAGTGGCAAATGGCAGAGTCTGTGCTAAATGGTAATTAACATTTTTATTGTTTACATCTATTCGACTGTAAAACGGCATTGATCCTTTGTTTTGGATGTTAACGGACTGAATATGTAAGCATCCGTTAAACCATCTTTAAAAAGACGGAGCATCCCTCAGAAAAATCAGTTGTCATCCAAAAATCAATCGGAAACATGGTTCTTAAAGTGAGTATATACGAAAAGTTTCATACACGTTTCATGTATTTTATTCCATATATACATGAGAGTTATACTTTCTTTTTTAAAATAGATTAAAGTTTATTTTATTGCAGGATATCATTAAGTCAGTAGCTCTCTACTGGATTTTATTGAAAGGAATTTCGGGAGCTTCTTTCTCAAAAGTTTATGTCGAGAGTAAACCAGCGGAATATTTAAAGTATGGCGCTCCGACAGCATCGTTAGTGAGTCCAGAGATTGCTCCTTTAGAGTCGGTTATACCTTTAGAATCAGTTCAAGGACTTATTTCACCGTGTATAGCACCATGCATGATTCCTAGAACAGTAACTCCTGTAGCATCCCAAGCCAGAGCAAATATTATTAAATACAACTCCCCTATTTCTAACGTTCCCATAATAGTAGCTAATAATGACGTAAGTAACGTTCATCTATTACATACAGTATTGTTGCTTTTTCTCCACCTCAGCTATATGTACTATATTATAATTACGCTGCGACTGAGTTTCTCTAAAACTGTTTCTAGTAATTAATTTAATTTAATTTGTGTTTCATAGGATGGAACAAGTTATCAATATGCATACGCCGTATATGACGAGAACACTGGTGATCAAAAGTCACAAAGCGAACAAAGCGATGGATCTGTAGTTCAAGGCCAATATTCACTAATTGAACCGAATGGATCCAGACGTGAAGTTACATATACCGCTGATGATTTAAAAGGGTGAGTAAAAATTTTTTTTAAACTCTATGTATATCATTTATATATAAATTAATTACACGAGTCACGATAGCCAACTCCGAGACCAGAGTTCGATCCTCAGGTGGCAAGTATGTACGAATTAAATCGTTGGCTTGGACATAAAGATGGCGACGGGCTCAGCACCTGTCACGTTGTCCCGAAAAAATTTTCGGTGGAAGGTGGATCAAAATGACTTAATTGTCTATATATTGGGAATTGCGTGAAGAAATTTATTTATTTTTTATTAATTACATAAAAATCCTTAAACTGCAGGAAGTAGGATTCGAACTTGCTACAAACCTTAAATTAAAGTTTATAATGAAAATATTTGAAGTGTATAATATCTATAATTACCTGACATATTTGTAATATATACGTTAACAAAGTAGGTAAATCATATGATCTCTGTGCAGTTATCATAACCCATGGACCTCTTTATTGAAACTGACTGAATGTGATTGTCAGATACTATTCTATATCAGATACTATTTCATATTATTTTTTTATGTCTGAGTACTTAAAATGGAAAATGTAACATCTATTGCATTTTTATTATTGATATATACTTTATACAGATAATAGCTAGTTTTAAGTTTACATTAAAATTAACTCAGGTCTATTTCGGTCGTCAGGTTTAATGCAGTTGTTCGAAATATATTACCTGATAATAAAACTACCGCAAATGAGTTGAAAAAAGAAGACAGAAAAGAGCCTACATTTCCCTGCAAGGATGGAACGAACGAACAGATAAAAGTAGAACCTAAAGAGGATCAAAAAGCTCAAGAAAATCCGAAAGAGATTGTAGAAATATCCGACCTAAAAAAGAAAGCAATAGTGAATCTAGCGAAGAGTCAGCACAAACCGTTTCACTACCTTGTGGTCCAGCAGAAATAGTAATAAATAAAAATACAACAGTTGAACCTGAAACGCTTAATGATAATCCAAAAGAATTAAGCGCAAAATCAATAAATAACAATGGCGTTGTGGCCTTTGATGATATTATTAAATGTCTTCAAACGAAACTTCGTGGGACAAATATACAAAACTATTCCCAGTCCAACGCTTCTCCCCTGGCTTATATTCTTTTAGGCGCTAAGCCGTGTTAGATTAAACAGTAGTTTATCTAGTCTCAAAAATGTATAACTAAATATTTTTGAAAAGAATTATCGTACTTGCCGTTTAATTTTTATAATTAAATTTATAAATCAGTTCAGATTATTTGAAAATTAAATTTATGCAACTTACTTCTACTTTTATTTACACCGAGGACAGGGAATTACACTTTTATAAGTGATAGTTCGAAAGAATTTGGACAGTGGCAAATGGTGAGCATGTTATATGTACAAATCATAACAAAGTTTTTCAAAAAAAATACTTTTTGGTACAAAGATTTTTGTTTCGAACTTGTGTAAATCTTGATAAAAATTCTGATCACACAATCACTGTAATGAGTGAATGAGTTTATAATCACCTTTATTACGGCCTGTTAAGTCCACTGCAGGACACAGGTCTCTCCCGAGAGGGAGGGTTTCCCATAATAACCAAGCGGAATGGTGATCGCTGTACTAGAGACCTTAGACGTAGCTGGTCATTACGTGTCTATTAAATTTTGGTTTAACATTCTTAGAGATGGTTATCCTGCCATCAATCAGGTACCTATTACATTTCCAAGACTTTTCCGAAAGGCGCTTTTTACGACACCCACAAGGAAAAACAGGGTGCTATAATCTAAAACCGTAACCATGCGGTAAGTGAGTAAAGCCCAAAAATTTGACACAATTGAAACTTTTAGTAAGAAATCCCTTTAAGTAAAAGGATAAATGAAATGTTTTTTATAACTTGAATATAACAATACTGAAGCTTCTTTAAGCTTTAAGATTCTCAATCGTCAAATGCAAAGGCAGTGAAGAAAAAAATAAAGATTTTTATCTAATCGTTATGAACTCTAAACAAAATCAGTAAGTGCATATAAAAATTTACCATATAATTAGGTTTAAAAAAATATAAAATACTTTTCTTAAAAACAGCGACTAAACAAGATAATTTATCATTTATAAAGTACTCTTAAACTTTTTACAACCAACGTGAACGAGTGGCGTACATATTGGGTTTCAGGGAGTCTTTGACGCTCCGAGTTTGACCGGACCGCTGTATCTGATTCCATAACAAAAGTATTTTACCTACTTACTTCCCTATCAAAGTTATATATGTTCTTCCTTTGTATGTATTGATTTTTTACTAGTAGAATAAAAATTAAAAAATATTATAAAGTTTATTATAATTAAGTAAGATATTTAATAAAAGTCCCCTGACGGGATAAATATTTGATACTTTAAAATTTTTGATATCAGTTTTACTAGAAAACTAAATATATTATAACTTAATCTTAATAAATGAAAAAAACTTAATACATTTTTAACCATTAATTTTTGCCGTGGTGTTATCGGTTTAAGACAATGCCACCCCATTCCTCCTCATAGGTATGGTAAGAGAAAAGTTTTCCAAATAAAGTTCGTATCATAATAAAAAAACGATGGTGTTTCTAGATTGAACATGAAATAATTAGAAACAGCATAAGGAAATCAAATTATTCCCAGTTGTAATTACATAACATACATACATAACGGCCTATTACAGTCCACTGCAGTACATAGGCCTCTCCCATAGAGAGAGGTTGCAATAATTGGCACGCTTAGCAAGCGGATTGGCAATCGCAGTTTCGGACACCTTGCACCTTAGACGCTGCTGCCCATCTTCCGTCTGATTATTTTGGTCTAATATTATTAGATATGGTTACCCCGCCATCTATCGGTTGCCATAACGATATAAAAAGGCGGTTTCCCTCAGTCACCTCTTACGACACCCACGGAAAGAAAGGGAGTGGCAATATTCTTACACCGTTGCCACACGGCTATAGGTGTTATTATTACAGGGTTTATTATCATTACTATATTCATTTATAGTATCATAACTATTTTACAAGCCGTGGTGGCTTAAGATTATTAGCCCTTCACGTCAGTGTCTTTAAAGAGGACTAAGAGAAACGCTTTGTGCCTGCCAATAGATAACCATATCGAAAAATACTGGTAATCGATGTCAGTAGCTTCAAAGGTACAAGATTTCTAATATTGCAATCGCCAATCAGCTTACCAAGCGTGGCGATTATGACTAACTCCAATGTTTATAGAGAAACGAAATCTTATAGAAACTAACTTTATAAAAGACCTCGGAGTTATCCAATTATGTCACGACAGCCGAGTTGTTGGGTGGTCGGAATTTGGAGTCGAGAGACCCGAGTTCGATCCCCGGGTGGCAGTATCAATGACTTTTTCAAAAACTTATGTACGAATTTCATCGTTGGCTTCCATCCGATCCTTTCCATGGATTTATTTATTCATAATTTATTTTATCGACCTACAGCTATTTAATAGCAATAATTACATATTTTACATGGATAGGTACATCAAATAATTATTTCGAATAATGTTTGAAAAAACTTTTAACTTTCAACGTGCGAATCATTAAAAATAGTTCTATCCGTTTTAGTTTTACAAAGTATATAAATACTCCATCCATATTGTTTTATCTTTACTATTATTACGGTTTTTTTACTATAATTGTAGTTACTGCTTACGTAGAAACCTAATTATATATGCACATATAATTTAAAGAATGTTTTATTTAAGAAAGATATTGCATTGATTGCTTAAAATATAAAGTTTACTGACTAGCTATTCACCTCTAACTGCGTAGTGCAATGTATTCTTTGAAGCCTTTCTATTAAACCTGACCTAGTTAAGCAAAATAAGTGATAATGAGCCAATGCATACTGCGTAATACATACGAAAGAATTTAAAATATTTTATAAGGGCTTACTACACGTTATCGTTAAATTCCATAAAACATATATAACGCCCTGAAAGTTCTAATGCAGGACATAGGCGTCTCCTGCAACGGAGGGTATGCGGATTGACGCTCGCAGTATCAGATACCGCCGCTGTCAATTACCCGTCTGCTGAATTTTGGTCTGGTATTTTTATAGATGGTTTTCCAGACATTCGTCTGTATGCCATAACACCATGAAATGCTGAACCGCAAAGTATTGTTGTTGATACAGTTTGAATATATAACTAGAATATATTACAAGGTAGGCTTTAAATCACTTCAATATATATGAATAATAAATTTATAAAACTCACATTTCATCGGACCTTTTTTGAGACAGTGTGACATGTGATAAGCCTATCACAGTTTAAATTAACCGAATTTTCCCAAGCCAGCAATACAATATACTTACACGAATAAATATTTATGTAAACATATTAACATGTAAAATTCGGGTACAAATAATCCTTATATTAATCACACAAATATTTTCTTCCAGCGGCATCCAACCACTACGCTATCGGTTATTCATAACATTTATATCCATTATAGACATTGTTGTCCTCAAAAAACCTTGACTTCAAAAAGTTTAGTGTATATAGAGATAACAAAGGATCTAATTTTTCTTCCAATATAGTTGTAAATTTGAAAAAGGAGCAATCTGTTTACTTTTCCGTCGTTTAAAATTAAGTCAACTTTTGTAAGTGTGATATCTTTAAATTCTTATAATATTATGTAATAATAGACAAAAGCATTATCCATATCTCTTGTTGGAATATTAGCTGTGATTTTAGAAAAAAATATATCCATTTAATATTTAATTAAACTATTGCTATAATATTAGTCGTCAAAAAACTGCTTTAACACTAAATAAAATTAAGGAAATGTGCAGACACAGTTAACAAGTAAAATCAAAGTCTCCGTGCTTCTAACTGGCGTTGATACAGTAATTAATGATTTCGATATAGACGGATTGCCCTTGAAGTTATGTCAGTGTTACAGTGTCAAGGAGTTTGTTGTCAATTCTCCACCCCACCTTTATCAAAGCACGCATTGCCGCCGGACCTATATAAAAACATTATGCCAGAGCGTTGACATCAATCAACTCTCAGTAGCTAAACAATACACACAATGTTCAGAAAAGTAAGTCAACAATTTTTCGGAATTTAGTGTTAATTAATTTAAAACTTATTTAATTAAAAAATACGGAATGTGTAATATTCATATGCACATACATATTAACAGATCGTAAGTTTTGGTGCTCTTGTGGCGGCCGCCAGCGCTGGCCTCCTCCACGGACACGGGTCGGCTGTTTCTTCTCAAAGTATAGTCCGCCACGACGCGGGCTACGGCGCTGCTCCCATCGCCCATGCCGCTGTACCCGTTGCTCATGCTGTACACTACGCTCCAGCGGCTCATTACGCTGCACCTGAGGCTTCCTACGACGGTCACGATTATTATGTAAGTTAATTCTATATAAATTATAACACATTTCCTTATAGAAAAGAAGAAAAGAACGTTTTTACTTTTGTTGATTTTTGGGCATAGAAATGTAACAGAATATAACGTAACGTTTGTTTTCAGGCTCACCCTAAATATGACTACTCATACTCAGTAGCCGACCCCCACACCGGTGACCACAAGTCTCAGCACGAGATCCGTGATGGTGACGCTGTGCACGGATCTTACACTTTGCTTCAACCTGATGGCTCCGTCCGCACTGTAGACTACTCCGCAGATGACCACACTGGGTAAAATTCATAATCAACCTGATGCGGTTGCATAAAAACCACTTTTACAGTATAATCACAATACAATGTCATTTTGTTTACAGTTTCAACGCCGTGGTTCACAACTCAGCACCCGCAGTACATCCAGCTCCCGTTCATTCTTATCACCATTAATAAAATACGCGATTTTATAAGTTCTTTGATTTAATTTATTTATACTTTTGTACAACTAATGAGAATAATGTAAATAAAAATTTATTACCTTAGAATTTTCTTTTGAATATCATTAATAAAATTTAATGATTTAAATCTTCAATAGTGGTTTCGACCCGCTTTTCAACGAAGCTTATTTGAAACAACGTGTCAGGAAGTGAACCCATTATATACTGAATGAAATACCTTATTTATTTTAATAATCATGATAAGATATCGAAAGTTCTTATAACTTAAATTCTCTTCACCATTTATTGAATTCTGGCACATGTGTAAGTAAAATTTATATAAATATCATCTCTGGTATACACGTAAATATCTTGTTTTGTTCATGTATAATACAGTATTTTGATAAATTTGAGGCCAGAATATTATCTTCATAAAATAATAGATTAGAACTAGAATAGAACATAAAATAAATATTTATATTGTAACTTTGACTGTATAAAAGTATATTTATTATTTAGACCAAAAAGACTTGTCACGATTATGAAAATTAATTTATTACAGTTGTTTTTCAATATACATATGTTTATAAACATAACTAAAATACAAGAGGTTCAATTAAAAAAAACAGAATTTATGTATAATATGAAATGCTATACTATACTATAGCATTTCGTTCAAGGTCAATAACTTTAATAAATATTAACCATCCCTTTCCAAAAATACTTATTACAACTGAACGAGTATCTATACTCGAAAACACCAGAACTGATTTAAAAATTTATTTTCATTTTTGAAGAACTATATTTATGCACTTATGCAGTAATTTGAGATTTATTAATAGAATTTGATAAGAGACGAATTGGGCGTTTAAGAGTTTTCATCGACTTGTAAGTAGGATTTTCGCATATCACTCTCACTGATTATCTTCATCATTAGCATCATCAAGACCGGTTACGACCCTGCTGAAAGGTAGTAATGTGCCAAACCTACGGAGGCTCAAGTTCAATCCATAAAAAAATTATTGTATACACTTCGTTCTTTGTACTTTTTTCGTCTTTTTCGAAAATTACACGAAAGTTAGTTGTACTATAAAGTAAGCTGAACTTGATACTTATTAATATAAGAGAAATATTTTAACAAGCGCTTAAATACGCAGAATCGATCTAAATACAGATGAGATTTATAGCCCAACTAATTAAATCATTATTGTAATAAAATCTACAAATATTCCCTTAATGATACATTACAGAAGTAAAAGATCAATGACAGGTATTTATTGTTTGGTTCTTTCATAGTTTGATTCTAGAGTCAAATAACACAAATGTATCTATCTATACTTGGCGTCGCCTTCTAGAAAATCAGTAAATGGTGTGTATAGTAGTGTGTAGAAAAATATTTCACTTAAATTAAAAGTATCCAGTTTAGCTAAAAAGGTAATTTTTTATTCAATGTGGATAATTTTTTTTTAAATTTTTTATTTTTAACAAACGTATTTGTTACAAAGCCACGACTATAAACAGAAATCAAAAGTGTGTATTTTTAGCTTTCTGCTTGTACGAGATATGTTTTGTTGTTGTATTTTATACTTGTATTTTGTTCGATCGCAGACGTGAAGAAAATTTTATTGTAATTGTTATTTATCTTCACGCACAATCCCTGACTGGGTAGCCAGAGAGAACAGATCGCCAAGTGTTACGATCCTTAGATACTTCTTTCGCTTCATTCAGATTCATCATTTTCTTCATATATGTACGTCGAGGTATCCAAGTATCCTCGCGTCTGGTACAGATTTCATCTGCTGTGCAATTTGTGCTGGCGGACGGGGGATGTCCCGGATGATTGGCGATCCACAGTCATTGTACCTTTATATAAAGGTAAAGGTTCACAGTTTCACTGCGGGTGCTATCGGGCGATCAGCTTGACCAGTTTAGCAAGTAAAGTAGACCAGGGTTTTAACGCGTAGGATGCGAGAGAAATCGGAAAGATTCTATTCTCTATACTCGAAATTCCGACCACTTAACCACTCGGCTATCGTGACTTTTGTGAAAAATATTAGATAAAGAAAATAAATATTAGACATAAATACTTTTAAAATTAATTGTAGCATGATATTCTTTTTTAGTCTTACTTGCTTACTTTGTGACTTAGACTGACTGCTAAGTAATACGTACGAGTAAATAAACTGTCTACTGTCACTGTTTTTGCGATACGTAATATCATATGGCGAGCATCTTAGACGCTTTAATTATTTAATACTCTCTCAGTTCTTTAAACATGCTGAAAATATTCTGAACAACTATCAGGAGATTAATTTCAAATAAGAAAAAGCCGAGAAACACACTTTTAGAAAAAGCCACGATGCCCGAGTGATTGGGTGATTGGGTGATTGGGTTAACAGGATCCTCAGGTGGTTGCCTCGCAACCAATTAGTTTCTTCAAAACTTATGTACGATTTATATCATCGGGTTGGAAATATAGACGACGATATGCTCACCACATGTCACGTTGTTCCAAAAATGTGATCGGTAAGAAGTGGGTCGAAAGGACTTAATTTTCCAATCGTCTGTATTGGGAATGGTTTGAGTAATTTTTTTTATTTTAAAATATCAGCCGGCCTCTATTTCCAATTTCACTTATAACAGTTAGATAAAATTACATAATTATTTGTAAGTTAATTGTCAAAAGTCACGATAGCCGAGTTGTTGGGTGGTCGGAATTTCGAGTCGAGAGAACCGAGTTCGATCCCCAGGTGGCAGTACCAATGAGTTTTTCAAAAACTTATGTACGATTTATATCATCGGGTTGGAAATATAGACGACGATATGCTCACCACATGTCACGTTGTTCCAAAAATGTGATCGGTAAGAAGTGGGTCGAAAGGACTTAATTGTCTAGGCTTGACCTCTGTCTACCCCAGTATTGGGAATTGCGTGAAAATATTTATTTTTACTTTTAATTATTTGTAAGTTATAAATTTTTATTTCGATATTTTATATATTTATTGAAAAAAATATCTTCACGCAATTCCCAATACAGGGGTAGTCAGAGGTATAGTCTAGACAATTAAGTCCTTTGACCCACCTTCCACCGAAGATACTTTCGGCACAACGTGACAGGTGGTGAGCCCGTCGCCGCCTTATGTACGATTTATATCATCGGGTTGGAAATATAGACGACGATATGCTCACCACATGTCACGTTGTTCCAAAAATGTGATCGGTAAGAAGTGGGTCGAAAGGACTTAATTTTCCAATCGTCTGTATTGGGAATTGCGTGAAAATATTTATTTTTACTTTTAATTATTTGTAAGTTATAAATTTTTATTTCGATATTTTATATATTTATTGCTAAATTCATATAGACAAGTTTGCTTAGTTTTTTTGTCATCAAAACTGAAATCATTTTTACTAATTAATGATTTCAATATAGACGGATTGACCTTGAAATCATGTCAGTGTTACAGTGTCAAGGCGTTTGTTGTCAATTCTCCACCCCACCTTTATCAAAGCACGCATTGCCGCCGGACTTATATAGAACCATTATGCCAGAGCGTTAACATCAATCCACACTCAGTAGCTAAACAATACACACAATGTTCAGCAAAGTAAGTCAACAATTTTTCGGAATTTTGTCTTAATTACTTTAAAACTTATTTAATTTAAAAAATACGGGATGTGTAATACTCATATGCATATATATGTTTACAGATCGTAACTTTCGGTGCTCTTGTGGCGGCCGCCAGCGCTGGCCTCCTCCACGGACATGGGTCGGCTGTTTCTTCTCAAAGTATAGTCCGCCACGACGCGGGCTACGGCGCTGCCCCCATCGCCCACGCCGCTGTACCCGTTGCCCATGCTGTACACTACGCTCCAGCGGCTCATTACGCTGCACCTGAAGCTTCCTACGACGGTCACGATTATTATGTAAGTTGATTCTACATTAATTATAACCCATTCCATTATAGAAAAGAAGAAAAGAACGTTTTTAGTTTTGTAGATTTTTGGGCATAGAAATGTACTAGACAATAACGTAACGTTTGTTTTCAGGCTCACCCTAAATATGACTACTCATACTCGGTAGCCGACCCCCACACCGGTGACCACAAGTCTCAGCATGAGATCCGTGATGGTGACGCTGTGCACGGATCTTACACTTTGCTTCAACCAGATGGCTCCATCCGCACTGTAGACTACTCCGCAGATGACCACACTGGGTAAAATTCATAATCAACCTAATGCGGTTGCATAAAAACCACTTTTACAGTATAATCACAATACAATGTCATTTTGTTTACAGTTTCAACGCCGTGGTTCACAACTCAGCACCCGCAGTACATCCAGCTCCCCTTCATTCTTATCACCATTAATAAAATACGCGATTTTATAAGTTCTTTGATTTAATTTATTTATACTTCTGTACAACTAATGAGAATAATGTAAATAAAAATTCATTACCTTAGAATTTTCTTTTGAATATCATTAATAAAATTTAATGATTTAAATCTTCAATAGTGGTTTCGGCCCGCTTTTCAACGAAGCTTATTTGAAACAACGTGTCAGGAAGTGAACCCATTATATACTGAATGAAATACCTTGTTTATTTTAATAATCATGATAAGATATCGAAAGTTCTTATAACTTAAATTCTCTTCACCATTTATTGAATTCTGGCACATGTGTAAGTAAAATTTATATAAATATCATCTCTGGTATACACGTAAATATCTTGTTTTGTTCATGTATATAATAAATAAATAAATATCTTCACGCAATTCCCAATACAGGGGTAGACAGAGGTCAAGTCTAGACAATTAAGTCCCTTTGACCCACCTTCCACCGAAGATATTTTCGGGACAACGTGACAGGTGGTGAGCCCGTCGCCGCCTTTTATGTCCAAGCCAACGATGAAATTCGTACATAAGTTTTTGAAAAACTCATTGGTACTGCCACCTGGGGATCGAACTCGGGTCTCTCGACTCGAAATTCCGACCACCCAACAACTCGGCTATCGTGACTTTAATTTTTTCATGTATAATACAGTATTTTGATAAATTTGAGGCCAGAATATTATCTTCATAAAATAATAGATTAGAACTAGAATAGAACACAAAATAAATATTTATATTGTAACTTTGACTGTATAAAAGTATATTTAAAGACCAAAAAGACTTGTCACGATTATGAAAATTAATTTATTACAGTTGTTTTTCAATATACATATGTTTATAAACATAACTAAAATACAAGAGATTCTATTAAAAAAAAAAACAGAATTTATGTATAATATGAAATGCTATACTATACTATAGCATTTCGTTCAAGGTTAATAACTTTAATAAATATTAACCATCCCTTTCCAAAAATACTTATTACAACTGAACGAGTATCTATACTCGAAAACACCAGAACTGATTTAAAAATTTATTTTCATTTTTGAAGAACTATATTTATGCACTTATGCAGTAATTTGAGATTTATTAATAGAATTTGATAAGAGACGAATTGGGCGTTTAAGAGTTTTCATCGACTTGTAAGTAGGATTTTCGCATATCACTCTCACTGATTACCTTCATCATTAGCATCATCAAGACCGGTTACGACCCTACTGAAAGGTAGTAATGTGCCAAACCTACGGAGGCTCAAGTTCAATCCATGAAAAAATTATTGTATACACTTCGTTCTTTGTACTTTTTTCGTCTTTTTCGAAAATTACACGAAAGTTAGTTGTACTATAAAGTAAGCTGAACTTGATACTTATTAATATAAGAGAAATATTTTGACAAGCACTACTTATTAATGCGCTTAAATATGCAGAATCGATCTAAATACAGAAGAGCCATATAGCCCAAATAATTAAATCATTATTGTAATAAAATCTTTGACCCGTTAAGCAAGTAAAGTTTACACCAGGGTTTTGACGCGTAGGATGCGAGAGAAATCGGAAAGATTTTATTCTCTATACTTTAAATTCCGACCACTTAACCACTCGACTATCGTGACTTTTGTGAAAAAATTAGATAAAGAAAATAAATATTAGACATAAATACTTTTAAAATTAATAGTAGCATGATATCCTCTTTTAGTTAATTAACTCAGGCGTTACTTTGCGGAAATTCATTGTAAAGTTGTTATTTAAAAAATTACTTCGCAACCCTCCGCATGAAAATATAAAAAGGTATATGCTACCTGGTCCGAAGAGAAGAAGAAGAAGAAGAGCACCACCCTCCCTCAGAGTGCTCTGCGGTCGCTCATCGTAGAGTCTACTCGCTTGAGGATGCCTTGTTTTGAGGCGAAACACGTGTCGCGTTTTCGGTGGTGGTGTGTGTTACCTGGTTTGAGTGTAGTGGTGGTGGTGCATACAGTGGAGTTGGTGCACACGTCTGTGGAATTGGTGCACGCATCTGTGGGAGGGAGGGTGGTGCTCTTCTTCTTCTTCTTCTCTTCGGACCAGGTAGCATATACCTTTTTATATTTTCATGCGGAGGGTTGCGAAGTAATTTTTTAAATAACAACTATCCTCTTTTAGTCTTGCTTGCTTACTTTGTGACTTAGACTGACTGCTAAGTAATACGTACGAGTAAATAAACTGTCTACTGTCACTGTTTTTGCGATACGTAATATCATATGGCGAGCATCTTAGACGCTTTAATTATTTAATACTCTCTCAGTTCTTTAAACATGCTGAAAATATTCTGAACAACTATCAGGAGATTAATTTCAAATAAGAAAAAGCCGAGAAACACACTTTTAGAAAAAGCCACGATGCCCGAGTGATTGGGTGATTGGGTGATTGGGTTAACAGGATCCTCAGGTGGTTGCCTCGCAACCAATTAGTTTCTTCAAAACTTATGTACGATTTATATCATCGGGTTGGAAATATAGACGACGATATGCTCACCACATGTCACGTTGTTCCAAAAATGTGATCGGTAAAAAGTGGGTCGAAAGGACTTAATTGTCCAGACGTCTGTATTGGGAATGGTTTGAGTAATTTTTTTTATTTTAAAATATCAGCCGGCCTCTATTTCCATTTTCACTTATAACAGTTAGACAAAATTACATAATTATTTGTAAGTTATAAATTTTAATTTCGATATTTTATATATTTATTGAAAAAAAAATATCTTCACGCAATTCCCAATACAGGGGTAGTCAGAGGTATAGTCTAGACAATTAAGTCCCTTTGACCCACCTTCCACCGAAGATACTTTCGGCACAACGTGACAGGTGGTGAGCCCGTCGCCGCCTTTACGTCCCTGCCAACGATGAAATTCGTACATAAGTTTTTTTTTTTTTTTTTTGAAAAACCCATTGGTACGAGCTTGCCACCTAGGGATCGAACTCGGGTCTCTCGACTCGAGATTCCGACCATTGGCTATCGTGACTCTAAAATAATAAATATATTTATTGCTAAATTCATATAGACAAGTTTGCTTAGTTTTTTTGTCATCAAAACTGAAATCATTATTACCAATTAATGATTTCAATATAGACGGATTGACCTTGAAATCATGTCAGTGTTACAGTGTCAAGGCGTTTGTTGTCAATTCTCCACCCCACCTTTATCAAAGCACGCATTGCCGCCGGACTTATATAAAACCATTATGCCAGAGCGTTAACATCAATCAACACTCAGTAGCTAAACAATACACACAATGTTCAGCAAAGTAAGTCAACAATTTTTCGGAATTTTGTCTTAATTACTTTAAAACTTATTTAATTTAAAAAATACGGGATGTGTAATACTCATATGCATATATATGTTTACAGATCGTAACTTTCGGTGCTCTTGTGGCGGCCGCCAGCGCTGGCCTCCTCCACGGACATGGGTCGGCTGTTTCTTCTCAAAGTATAGTCCGCCACGACGCGGGCTACGGCGCTGCTCCCATCGCCCATGCCGCTGTACCCGTTGCCCATTCTGTACACTACGCTCCAGCGGCTCATTACGCTGCACCTGAAGCTTCCTACGACGGTCACGATTATTATGTAAGTTGACTCTACATTAATTGTAACCCATTCCATTATAGAAAAGAACAAAAGAACGTTTTTACTTTTGTAGATTTTTGGGCATAGAAATGTACCAGACAATAACTTAACGTTTGTTTTCAGGCTCACCCTAAATATGACTACTCATACTCAGTAGCCGACCCCCACACCGGTGACCACAAGTCTCAGCACGAGATCCGTGATGGTGACGCTGTGCACGGATCTTACACTTTGCTTCAATCTGATGGCTCCGTCCGCACTGTAGACTACTCCGCAGATGACCACACTGGGTAAATTTCACTTTCCACCTGATACGGTTGAATAAAAAACACTTTTTACAATATAATCACAATACAATGTCATTTTGTTTACAGTTTCAACGCCGTGGTTCACAACACAGCACCCGCAGTACATCCAGCTCCCGTTCATTCTTATCACCATTAATAAATAATTTATTTATACTTTTGTACAACTAATGAGAATAATGTAAATAAAAATTTATTACCTTAAAATTTTCTTTTGAATATCTTTAATAAAATTTAATGATTTAAATCTTCAATAGTCGTTTCGACCCGCATTTCATCGACGCTTATTTGAAACAACGTGACAGGAAGTGAAATTAATTTGATAATCATGATAAGCTATCGTAAGTTCATATAACTTAAATTCTGTGTATGTAAAATTTATATAAATATCTTCTCTGGTATAAATGTAAGTATCTTGTGTTGTTCTTGTCTAATATTGTATATTGATAAATTAGAGGCCAGAATATAATCTTCATAAAATCTCATCACAAAATAAATATTCACAATATAACTTTGACTCTATGAAAGTCTATTTTAAGACGAAAAACACTTTCACGATTATGAAAATGAGTTTATTACTATTTTTTTTAATTGACAAACATAAATAAAATACAAGTGATTGTATTAAAAAAAAAACAGAATTTATGTAAAATATAAAATGATATACTATAGCATTCCGATCAAGGTTAATACTAACTATAAAAGAATAACATTCATTTTTAAAAATCAAACAAAATAGTTATTACGAATGAACGAGTATCCATATGCTAATAAAAAAATGTACTCGATAACGCAAGAACGGATTTAAAATTTCCTTTTTATTTTTGAAGAGCTATATTTCCCGACTGGTGATTTCAGAATTTGATGATAAATTAAAAATAATAAATATAAAATAAATACAAATACATTCACGCAATTCCTAATACAGGGGTAGATAGAGGTCTAGAATAGACAATTACGTCCCTTTCACCCACCTTCCACCGAAGTTGTTTTCGGGACAACGTGACAGGTGGTGAACCCGTCGCCATCTTTATGTCCAAGCCAACGATATATATAATTCGTACATAAGTTTTTGAAAAACTTATTGGTACGAGCCTACCACCTGGAGTTCGAACTCGGGTCTTTTGAAATTCCGACAGAAATGGCGTTATTTATTTTATTTATTTTTAATACCATAAACTTATCTATCTTATAACACAAATGTATCTATCAATACTTGGCGTGGACTTCTAGAAAATCAGTAAATAGTGTGTATAGTATTGTGTAGACTGTGCGTGAAGATAAATATAACTTTAACTCAAAGTCTTTTAGTGCCATATATCTCTTTTACTTCTTTTAAGACAGTAAAACATGAGTCAAAATATGATACAGTTAAAAATTAAATAATGCAACACATATCTAATATAACCACGCGATAAACGTCATTGAACTAATTACTTACACCAACCTTAAAAAATATATCTCTCAACATCTGAACATTAAGATTGAAATTTAAACTGTGCTCTTAATTACCTTGTCTACAATTGTTCCTAAAGACCTCTCACAGTGTAAGTCAAGGTGTAATGGTTATGCGCAATACGATTCAAATTAATATGCGCACGTGCTTTTGTTTACAATTAGCGCCTATTCTATTTCTTACTGGTTAAATATTGTACACTAACTACAGAAGCGAACGGTTTCATTGATTTGAACTATCTTAAGATGTTTCTTTGTTTAAAAATAGTTAATTAATGTTATTGTTATTGTTATTTATATTAGTCACTGTTATTCATGTTACAAAACATGTCTAACAAGCAGGTTAGAGTAAAAGACACCTCACAACTAAGAATTTGTTGTCAGACACTAGCCTACTTGATTGTGATCTAATATTCAGAAAGATTATCCCTCATCTGTAATCACCATTTTTTAGGCTTTTGCATCAGTCGTCTCTTACGACGCCCATCTATAGAAATTGGAATGTATTACTTAAGAATATGTTCTAAAGACAATACAATCACGGACTTAAAACAAGGATAAAAATTATAACATTATATCTCGTTTCTATACATATAATCATACAATCTAAAGGGTTCATGAATACTTCATCCTATATCTTATTACTTAGAACAAACTAATCTTTAATTTAATAGGTATCCCGAAAAGTACGCTAATAAAATGGCCAATATTTTATGATAGATTAATATTAATGTTTCCCTTTTATCAAGATACATGTAAGCGTACTTTTTCAGAAAAAATTCGTTTACATGTATACTTAATATTACGAAAATGACGAGTAGAAATGCTGAAAAGAGTATGAATAATACTCTATAAAAAAAGGTCTCTTTTCCTTTTTACATGTCTCGTTATTGTGTATAGCATAGACTTATGTAGGTATGTACCTGTATATGTAAACATGTATTCGTATATATTGTTTGTATATTTTATTTATGTAACCATATGTTTTATAACCCTAGTATTTAGACATTTGCAAATAAGGTTATAAATAAAAAAAATAAAAATGTCTCCATTTCTTTAAAAAAAAAAACCGGTAACAGCGTTCATTTAACTCCCAAAGAAGACTCGAAATAAATATTTTTAATTTGTTATCAATTCTAGATTTAACAATGAAGTTACCTAAGTTAAGACGTATAAATTTTTTTCTTTATACAATTTATACGGTTAGTTTACAGATTTACACGCGCATACAAGAGAAGCTTCAGTATGCTATCATTATATAATCTATGAGGCAAAAACACTAGCTTAACTTCTACGCTACTGTTAAAAATAATAAGCTACTTATAACGTAGCCATTTTTCATATTTATGGTGCAAACGAAGTTGTGCAGTCCACCTAGTACTATTAAATCATAAAAATATATTATAGCGCCACTAATTTCTTACCAAGCTACTTCTACCTATTTCTTCTTAACTTGCTCTAGCTTATTTAAAAGAGTATGTAAAGCATAGACCAGCGACGATAATTTACGATCATGTATTATTGTGTGAGAAAAACCAATTCAATAAACTCTGACATCACAACTCTAATTGTATAATGTAATTGAAATAATAACAAAATCACAGAGTCAAGGTGCGTGCGTGCGTTTCTTCGCCTGACTACACGTCATTTGCATGTACTCAGTTTTATAAATACATGACAACAATTTCTATTTAGATCAATTGACTAGCAGAGTTTAGACAGGACATAAAACATTTTAAATTTTATTGTACAATTACATTGCGCCCAATGTCATATATCTAAGAATAATAAACGGATAAAATTTTTACTAAGATACTTAGTTAATTTAGATTTATTGCACAGTGGATTTCGCAAGACTACATCGCATATAACTTACTTAACTCTTCATACTTGGATCTATTGTTAGCTACAAATTGCCGAGAATGCCGTGTCTAATACGCACAGCGCCAATGATGATAAATTTGTACGTTGTTTATGTTTGTTTTATTCGTAGACATTTCACAAGAGCTTTAATAATGATAGAGATGTTTTTAATATTCCAGGTCATCCAGAAGCGTGTTATCACATTCTAACTTCGAATACACACCGACGAGAACAAATCCCAATACGATGTCAACTATTGGAAAACGAGCCAAAATTTTACTAGCAGATCTCACAAGACGTTTACGTCCCTACAATCGAATGAAAGACTAAAAACAATAAAATTCGTTTCAAAAGATTACTGTCAGGATTTTAAATTTAACAACTTACAGATATCCACTGATATAATCACAACAAAATGGCTTAACAAAAAATAATCATAGAAATAATTAATTTTACGTTGAAAATATATTTTTAATAAGAATGTAAATATTTTGTTTCATTTTTATTTACCAAAATTATTACAATGTCGTTTTCTATTCAGGCATTTTAAAAAAGTTCAAAAATCTTTTAATTGTGATTAGAAGATTTTTTATAACTGACTCGTTGATACAATTACTAAAGATAACCAGTGTAACCTTGACAGCTAACACAATTATTGAAACTGATGAAGTCAAGGTGCGTGAACACATTTCTTTACTTCACCGCAACCAACGTACATTTGCTGCGTTCCATAAAATCAATGTGCATGACCGTTGGCATTAAAAATTTTTTCCTCAGAACTTCCTCTAAAGGGCACATCAATTTCTATAACTATATTTAAGAACAAGTATAAGAGGTGCAGGGCTTTCATTAATTCCATTTACCTAAGAAAGAATTTTAATTATAACCTTTTTTTATTAAAAAATTATCTTCACGCACTTCCCAATACAGGGGTAGACAGAGGTCGAGTCTAGACAATTAAGTTCGACCCACCTTCCACCGAAGATATTTTCGGGACAACGTGACAGGTGGTGAGCCCGTCGCCGTCCTTTTTGTCCAAGCCAACGATATAATTCGTATATAAGTATTATTGAAAAACCCATTGGTACGAGCCTGCCATCTGGGGACCCTACTTGGGTCAATTTCACAATATACACAATATACAAATACACAATTAAGCCCCATCGACCCACCTTCAACAAGCACTTCAACAAGAACAGCAGATATTTTCTGGACAACGTGGCAGGTTTGAGCCCGTCGCCGTCTTTATGTCCAAGCCAACGATATAATTCGTACATAAGTTTTATTGAAAACCCATTGGTACGAGCCTGCCATCTGGGGACCCAACTCGGGTTTTTTGACTCGATAGTCCGACCACCCAACCACTCGGCTATCGTATTAATGTTTCTTCATTGAGTATTGACCAAATAGTTTTAGGTCATGTAGCCCAGTAAAGGATGACTTTCGGTACAAAAGGGCAAAAATAGTTAATTCTGCCAAACATAACAATTCGGCCTCCTTTAATAAATCTATTTAAGAAAATGCATGCAGAGAAATTTTCAAGTTGGCAACCGGACCAAAGTCTGTCCAGATGCATAGCTCAAACAAACAACAAATAAAATAAATAAATATCTTCACGCCATTCCCAATACAGGGGTAGACAGAGGTCTAGGCAAATAAGTCCTTTCGAACCACCATTCAATCGAAGACAATTTTGAGAACAATGTGACAAGAAGTCAGTCCGTCGCCATCTTTATGTTCAAGCCAACGTGACTTGAATTCCAATCACCCAACTTCTTGGCTATCTTTTAAATAAAACGATTTTCGGATTTTATCGCGTTTTTACAAACAATTTTATTTCCCGACATTTCGGATGCTTTACAGCATCCGTGGTCACGAGAGGACTGGGACCTGGTCTCGGCTATCGTTCTCTGAAAATCAGTGTTTAAGGTTCTGATACATCTACGTAACCAATTCCGCTTAGATAATTTCGCAGCTCAGACACAGATATAAACATCGTGACTCATAGTCAATTGTAACAATCACACCAATAATTCTTTAACGAACCATAGTGTTGAAGAACATCGCATGAAATTCATTAACATTACATACAAATAATACTAACAATTTATTTATTTATTTTACTATTCATGTACACACACAATATAATAAACAGAGAAACAACAAAAAAAACAAATATGTGTACAAAGGCACAGGTTATTTCAAATTGAAATTTCTTCCAGCAGGCCTGTTACTGGAAAACTTATAATAAGAGCAAACTAGTGTGCACAAAAAACAGTATATTAATAATAACAATTTAGTTTATAAAGCCCGTGACAATTATTTAACTACACATGATAGCCAAGTGATTGAGTGGTCGGAATTTCGAGTCAAAGGACCCGAGTTCGATCCTCAGTTGGCAGGCTCGTACCAATAGGTTTTCCAAAAACTTATGTACGAATTATGTCGTTGACTTGAACACCAAGACGGCGACGGGCTTAAAACCTGCCACGTTGTCCCGAAAATATCTGCTGTTCTTGTTGAAGTGCTTGTTGAAGATGGGTCGAAGGGGCTTAACTGTATATACTAGACCTCTGTCTACCCCTGTATTGAGGAAATTGTGTGAAGATATTTATTTTATTTACTTATAGTGACAATTACAGCGAACTCGTTTAACTCTTTTAGATTGGTGTTTGTTTTATAAAACAGTAACGTTGCCAAAAGCAGTGACAGCATAATATAAATTACAACAGACTAAGAAGGTCATCATGCCATCAACAATATTATAGTGGCCTATAAGAGTCCTCTGCAGAACATGGGCCTTTCCTATATGATGTCAAGTGGTACTGCGTATGGCAAATCCGTCCGCCAAGTGTAGCGTTAATGAGACCGGCCTATATCACTCAGTGTCATTATATTTGTAGTTAAAAAGGAGTAAATTTAATAAACACATGCGAATTCCTCTTGGAAAATTCTTATTTTTTATTTATTTAATGAAATCGGCAGCTTTATTGTACTCTACATTTAATTAAATCTAGTTTGCGAGAAATGAGCCAAAAGCAGATATTTATTTAATTAACTTTAATTATAATATTGCAACTAATAAAAAACTATACAGAATTCATAGAACAAGGAAACAATTTGGAAATTGAAATAGAAAAACAGCATAAAAAAGTGGTGGCAATTTGCCATACTATAGGAGAGAATGTGTGTTCTTCGCTATTTTTATTTTCCTTTCATGCAGAATATTTAAATAAAATCGCTGATATAACTGCTAACGGTAATGGTCGTTATGGTATCGGTTTAAAAATGTGTGTTGTGTCGTCGAGGTAAAAGGCGACAAAGAGAAAAAAACTATACAATATCTATGCCTGGCAACAAATGGTAAGAGATATCTCGAAAAAAATAATAAAATCAATAAAGAAGACCGGTGACGGGCAACAGTTTCTAATGCACAAATTATCTGGTACTGCATGGCCAACCGCTTGTCGATCATGGTGTTTATAGCAAATCCAGTCACGGGAAGGCCTATATCTAACTATTGTAGGCCGTTGTATTACATATAAAACCCGTTGGTACGAGCCTGCCTCATGGGGATCGAACTCGGGTCTCTTGAGTCGAATTACAATCACCGATCCACTTTCCTATAAAGTAGTACTAGGTTCGTTCCAAACAAATAACAAGTAAAAACTTAAAATGAAATCTAAATTGTTATGGTGATCTTGAATGAACGCCCTAAATCGCGTGCCTAGTCAAGGCCCACGCACGCAATTCTCTACCCCACCGCACGTAGTATTATATCTGCGCCGTTGTATAAAACCATAACGAAGAACGTTGACATCAATCAACTATCAGTTGAGCGAATCATTCAGTATGTTTTCTGTAGTAAGTACAATAAAAAATTTTATTTAAATGTTCAAATAAATTCTAACTATTTATATAAAAGTCAAAGTGTATGTATTTAATTATTACGCTTTCGCACTTTAGACGTAAAACTGATATTGATGAATTTTTGTACAAAATATTTGGGATCTTTGAGAAGATTATAACTTTGTAAAACTTAAAGTAATGCAAAGTTGCGAGGAAAAAGCTAATTTTCACATTATTTATTTTCGAAAATAAATTTACGATATTACGAAAAAATGTCTTTAGGGGAACTTATTTTGTGTATTTTTTAGTTGTTAAGAAATTAAAAATTTTATAGAAAATACAGATAATATTTCACTCGAGTTCACTTCGCGCGTGAGTTTTCTTAAAACAGTAATTATGCAAAATATCCTGTCTTTAATTTATTTAATTCATTATGTACACAATATTTCAGACAATCATCTTTAGTGTTCTTCTGGCGGTAGCAAATGCAGGTCATCATGGATACGGAGAAGCCGTGTCCTCTCAAAGCATCATACGCCACGATACCGGATACTCTGCACCCTTGATCCACGCGGCTCCATTGGCTCAATATAGCGGATACTACGCGGCCCCAGCCTACTATGGACACCATGATGAAAACGTAAGTTCAATACAAAACTTATAAATTTTACTTATAAGTTTCGTATTGATATTGACACAAAAAATTATTAAGCTTTATGAATATTTTTAGGCTCATCCAAAATATGACTACTCATATTCCGTGGCGGACCCGCACACTGGTGACCACAAGTCTCAACATGAAAGCCGTGACGGTGATGCTGTTCACGGATCTTACTCGCTGGTACAACCCGACGGCTCCGTCCGTACCGTTGATTACATTGCTGATGCTCACAATGGGTAATAACATACACAACACTAATTGGCACAGCACTAGTGTACCAAAATAGTAGATCAAAGTTAATTTAATTCAATCTCTTTCAGGTTCAATGCGGTTGTACATAATACGGCTCCTTTAGTGCATGATGCTCCTGTCTACCATCACTTTTAAGAACCTTTAAACTTTAGATTTATTAATAATTATACAATATTTATACGCTATCATAATAAAATATCTATTTTTAAAATCTATTTTGATTCAATTTAGCTCAATTAAATTATTCAAACACATATTTTTGATTATTATTAAGAAAACTCCACAATTGCTTAAAATAGTCAGTGGAAATTAAACTGAATTTAGTAAGTTAATCTTATTATTAAGACTTATGTGGTAACACCCCAATTTTTGCCACAATTTTTTACTACGAGTGTCGCAAAAGATGATTGTATACCATAATGGCAACCGGCAGACTTCGAAATATATTAGCAAGTCAAGTAAGCAGTCCCATGATAGGCACTGACGTCTTAAAAATATCTAGTAGTAGTACGGTAGACAGAGGTTTAGACAATGACGTTCTTTCGACTCCCCTTTCACCGGTGATATTTTTTGAGATAACGCGACAGGCGTTAAGCCGACGCAGTCTTTATGTCCAACGATATAAATCGTACTCAAGCTCAGGAAAAAAGCCATTGGTATAAACATATGGTGTGTACTTCTAAGTTTCGTGTAGTTTTATAGAAAGAGGAGAATGCGAATTATAGAGGCAAATTATATCCTTCCTTTCCATCCTCGACTCGTTGCACCTTCAACTCGTCTCCAGCGTTATTGCAGTATTAAATATATCTTCTATCTAATATATAAAATTTCCCTGTCACAATGTTATTTACCGTACTCCTCCGAAACGGCTCGACCGATTCTCATGAAATTTTGTATATATTGGTTAGGCCTGAGAATGGGACAACATCTATTTTTCACCCCCCTAAATGTTAAGGGTAGTCCACCCCTAATTTTTTTTATTTTTAAATATTATTTTTATGATATCATTAAAAAATACATAAAACCCTGAATTCTCACTACCCTACGATCAACCCCTATTTTTTTATATGGCTAAACGTTTGCGGGGTCAGCTAGTATAAATATATAATATAAAATATATGCAGTATGATAAAAAAATAATAAATACACAAAACTATGTCTGTAAATGGTCGATGTATATTATCTGCTCCTAATATATAAATTAAGGATTATAAAAATTTAGCTATAATAAGTAAGGTTACCGGTAAATAATTGAAATACAAATAGTCACAATGGCTGTGTGGTTGGGTGGTCGGAATTTCGAGACAAGAGACTCGAGTTTGATCCCCAGGTGGCAGGCTCGTACCAATGGGTTTTTAAAAACTTCTGTCAGAATTACATCGTTGGCTTGGACATAAAGACGGCGACGGATTCACCACCTTCAACTTCTTGAATAAAAAAATATCATTAAATCTATTTGCATAATTACTCATACATTTATTGAGAATGTTTTTATTATACAAGGCATATTAAACTTTTTTTAAAGCAACCAATAAACATAAAACGTTACGTTCGATACATTTTCATAATATTTACTTATAAAAATGAAATCGTCACCATTACTGTACATTTTAACGACGCGAACTAAAGCGATTACATAAATAAAATATTTGAACTAGTCATTGCTAAATTAACTTTTTATTGACTGCGTACATACGATAGTATCATTTCTCATGTCGCTATGAATTTTCCGGGTTCTCTGAATAATTTTGTTTATAATTTTACAAGGACAGTATAGACCATTTATCTCCGAAAAAAGAGGACGCGTGAGCAAATTACAACTTTGATGTCTTTATTCCATATTTACAGATCCTTGATAAAATCATACCGTAAAACTTCTACTAATTCTAACTGATTTTTTAGAGTTTAATCGAATAGAATTATTTTTCATTAGGGCTCCAGGTTTCATCGGTGTTTGAAAATATATAGGGGGTAAATGAAACCTTCTCCGTTACGCTATGCGCAACATATACGAGTATTGTGCAGCGCGCTTGTAGAATTTTGATATTAAATTTTATATTTTATTTACATTAACTCATATCTATTTAATGTAAAGTAGTAAAATGACAAAATTATATAAGTAATGTATCAAAAAAAGCGTTCTTAAGGTGTAAACTCGGAGATGACGACAACCTTATTTTTTTTAATAAATATTAAATGCTTTTATTATTTAATACTTCTTTATTATATGATCTTATAAATCAACGATTAATATATAATGCATACACATGTATTAACTACTGCTGCGAACCGATTCTGTTGAAACTTAGCATAACGACTATATAAGATTTCGGACGCTTAAGTTTCGTCTGATATGGAGATGGATGAAGGACAGTCGAAGTTTTGTTTTATTCTAGCTCTATTTAAAAAAAAAGATCCTTTTTAATCTTAATATTTAATTAATAATAAATATTTTAAAGAGGCGCCAAACGTTCATATTTAGTAATCATCTACGGAATTATTAGCCTAAATCCGTAATCTAAGTGTATGAATTCATTAGATGTATACACATTATTAGTTATATAATACAAGTCACGACAGCCGAGTGGTTGGGTGGTCGGAATTTCGATTTGAGAGACCCGAGTTCGATCTCCAGGTAGCAGGCTCGTACCAACGGGTTTTAAAAAAAAAAACTTATGTACGAATTATATCGTTGGATTGGAAATATAGGCGGCGACGGGCTCACCACCTGTCACCATGTCCCGAAAATATCATCGGTGGAAGGTGGTTCGAAGGGACTTGTATTCTTGAATTCTTGTATCTTGGTATTGGGAGTTGCGTGAAGATATTTATATTTATTTATTTATTTTATTTTAGTTATATAAAATATAAAATATTAATATTTATATAATAAACACACAATTTCATAACATTTAATTAAGCAGTTAAATACACTAATAGAACACATGTTAAGGGTGCTAGTTTGATTGGCGTCAATGCAAAATTACGAGTATTAAAGAAATTATGTAAGTGTAGGACTTGACTAAAAAGGAACATTATGTTTTTTTCACTAAATTTATTTTTGGGCAGTTTAATTTTATTTTTAAACTTTAATCGAAGCTGATCGGGATTCTAGTCAAGAGACCCTAGTTCGATCCCCAGGTGGCAGGCTCGTACCAGTTGCTTGTTTTTTTCAAAGATCTTAAGTACGTATTATATCTGCTTGGACATAAAAACCGACGTCTTTCGGGCTGTCCACCTATCACGTTGTCCCAAAAAATGTCTTTGGTGAAAGGTGGGTCGAAAGGACATAATTTTCTAGACCTCTATCTACCCTTGTAGTGAGAATGACGTGAAGATATTTTTTTTAATCAAAACTGAGACAGCCATACCAATCAAAGGCCAAAAATAAAAACATTATCTAATTGTAGTTTAATTTCTTTTCCACTTCAGCCGTCACTGGCGTGGTCAAAGTTAATAGAGATCGATACCATGACACATATTGCAACTCCTAATGGGGTTAATCGCACTTTTTTGGTACAGCCTTTGTTAGTTTCGAGGTCCGCATGGTTTGCCGTCAGCCCCACTTGTTCTTATTGGGTGTGAAGTCATATAAAAACCAACGGTTAGTTTCTATTGACATCAATCAAGTAGCAACTTTGAACTGCGCATACTTTAGCAAAATGTTGAGAAAAGTAAGTGACATAATTTATTTTTACCCAAGTTTCAAATTGTTATAAATAAATACATACATACATTCATAGGGACAATATGACATGCATTGCTCTAATCACAAAGTAAGTAGTTTAAGCACTTTTTTTCGGAATCAGAACAATACAAACATCCAAACCCGAAAAAAATTAGAAAAAGTGTTTTGTACATTGACTCGACCTACATAAAAATCAA
Organism: Sericinus montela; assembly: GCA_029286605.1. Lineage (NCBI taxonomy): Eukaryota > Metazoa > Arthropoda > Insecta > Lepidoptera > Papilionidae > Sericinus > Sericinus montela. Next base: position 5,563,672 of record JAGSMR010000004.1, read on the forward strand.
TGTGGACGGCACTCGTCCATGGCGACGGAAAGTTATAATATACAATCATAGTTATATGCAATATAATTATATTTAATACAGTTATAATGATGTAAAAATAAAAAAAAATACCTGGTTTTACGAAAACAAAAGTTGTAGCAATAAAAACATAAACGATATTATTACTGTTGCTAACCGGATGTGACGAACTACTATGCTATACTAACTACAGGTCTTAAACATGTTTGTTTCTTGTGTGTTCGCAAGCTGAATGGGAACTCTTAAATTGAGACTTTCTTTTCAGATTTTAGCTTTATGTGTCTTGTTGGCTGCAGCCAACGCTGGCCTTTACCATGGATTGGGACATGCCGTTTCCTCGCAAAGTATTGTGCGTCATGACGGTCATGGAATTCCAGTATTAGAGGAGGCCCACTATGCCCCGTTAGTGTACTCGGGCTATTACGCAACACCTGAAGCTTACAGCGGTCATGATTACTATGTAAGCATTTTTCAGTTTAGTTAAATGACTACACACAGTAGAAAAATTGACTACACCCACTACGCTACACAATACACATATAAAAAACAACATCAGTGCGTAATGGACAACTACAAAGCATGTACGACTATGTAAAATAAGCAGAATATTTAATATGTTTTAAAAGTTGACAAAATTATTCAGCTATATGTGCGGTGTATAACTTTTTCAAATAAAGTAAACGAACCAAATTATGATCAAGAGTTCATGAAAAACGAGATACTTTAGTGCTGCTTTTTAAGAGGTGCTAGAAAAAAATTAAATTTACAAGAATCTACTAAAAGTAACACAAAGACGATGACAGGCTCATCACTTGTCACTCAGTGCTAGAAAAATGTCCTCTGAAATTTCAAAAGGGTAATTTGACTAGACCTCTGACTCCAGCAGTATTGGAAAATAAAAAAAGGTATAAAAAACCATCAAAATAGCCTGAAAAACTAGAAGCAGAACATAGGTCTCTCCCTGAAAAAAAGATTTACCAAAATCGCCACATTTGGTAAGAAGGATTGCACACCACAGTATGTTATAGCTATATAACTAATTAAATTGACATATTATACAGAAGTTAGTACTCAAAATTAAGTTCAAAAGGTTCCTAGTAATCAGAATGTTGGCGTTATAAAAATGTATTATTACGAAAGTAATATTATCCACGTACATTGTTTTCCTACATAAAACTGACACACTCATACATAAAACTGAAGGACATGAAATTCTTTCATATTGCTTCGCTATTATAGCTTTTTTTTCCAAATAGAGGACCTGCCACGCTCAATCACTAGATCTACGAAAAATGTGTAAGATAATATCTCACGTGCTTTGGATGGTTACCGCGATATCTTTTAGTTAATTTACTTAACAGCCTATAGAAATCTATTACAGAACATAGGCCTCTCGCTTGTAAAGGATTTAACTCCGGATCCGCTGGGCAGATAGGCGATCACAGTACTAGAATGACAATACCTTGTACCTTACACTTTGTCCCGAAAATATCTTCCGTGGAAGGTGGATCAAAAGGACTTAATTGTCTAGACTAGACCTCTGTCTACCCCTGCATTGGGAATTGCGTGAAGATATTTATATTTATTTATTTATTCTTACACTTTGCTTCCCACTCTACATAAACAGCTTATAAATTATTATTAAATTATTCTATCTATTAGTAAAATGTTTTTATATAAATACATTTAATTTTTTTAGGCTCACCCCAAGTACGACTTCGCGTACTCCGTGTCGGACCCTCACACAGGTGATCATAAGTCGCAACACGAGACACGCGACGGCGACGCTGTGCATGGATCATACTCATTGGTACAGCCTGACGGCTCTGTACGCAAAGTTGTATATACGGCTGATGACCACACCGGGTACGTACGTTTTGTATTAAGGGTAATTTTGTTTCATTTTACTCTTGTTAAGATAAGGGAAAGTACGGTCATTCGTTCAATTTGAATTGCTTTTTTTTTTTGGAATGAAATGGAACAATTAGAATTTAAATAAGGTTTGAAAACCACATTTCACCGTATGTGGGTCAATGTAGTATACCTGTCACCATCTTGGCGTCCAAGCTAACGATACAAAGTGCTTACATAGACAATTAAATATGCAAATATTTATAAAAAAATTAATGACTCGCGTTCAATCCTTCACAATTGCACACACTCAATGGTTTTTAGATAGCGTGGTTGGAATCCGTAAACCTTAGTTTCGAAGACAAGATCACTAACGACTATGCTATTAGGTCATCACAATTACAATAATTATTATTTTTTATTTCATTTCAGATTTAACGCGGTAGTCCATAACTCGGCGCCTTTTGTACATCCTCAACCTGCGCACTATCATTATTAATGTGTCTGTAAAAACCTTATTATAATTTATTAAGTTATTAAATTTTCTAAATAATCTAATTCGTTTAATTACATGTATAAAACTATAAAAAACAATAGGGTATGTTGGAAAGTAATAAATGTGATAACTCAAAGCCTCAGAAGAAATAGACTACTACCATAAATTTTAGTCAAGATTGGTTTCTTGAAGCGTCAATCAAAATCACAAATTGTTACGCCTAAACAAAACAAACCACAAACATTAAAAGGATTACAGCCCTTAAACCATCGTATATTGATATTATATGTGAAGTTCTGTATTTTAAGGAGAGATAAATAGGAATATGTACAATTTTTTTAAAGAAAAAATGTTTCAGATAACCTTTACAAAGTACTGATAGGAGTTTATACCTCAACAAAATTCTCATAACAAAAGTATTTGGTTAAAGTGACAAATTTATACAAAAACGGGTCACTGTCTTTCTTTCTACCAGTACAACTCCAAGTGAAGTGAAGTGTAGGTGCGTGCAAAAACTATTTACGAATTCAACTCTCATTATTTTAAACTAAAACGTATAAACTCGATCATTAATAACAAAACGCGTCCTACAGTATTACAAAATATCGGTGTACAATTTTAAATAAATTTTTACACCAAAATCAAATTGGATTTACAAGAGGTCACTCTTTTACCGATGCTGGGGGCTGATTACGCATATACGCATATTGAAGTTTTGGGGAGTTCACAGGATAGAATATTTAAAAAAAAAAAACATTTTTTTTTGATAATCTTATCTATAACCGACTTAAATTTTCAGTATCAAATTTAAAAACTATATATTTCAGTACCTAATCGATACGTTGTTGACATATGATATGAAGATATTATTGACTTCAAAGTATTGTCGTAACATCTGACTTTTTAGTATATGGTTTAATTTCAAACGCACCGCGCCCAAATCCTAATAATTTTGTAATACGTTGTAAAATCGGATTCAGTACGCAATTAAACTCTATTTTTTTTTTTCAACGTATTGATTTAGATTTTGTATTCATAATAATTAAATAATTAGAAACATAGTTTCATACACTGATACGGACAACATAACATATATGGAATAAGAACCAAGGAAGGTACTACAAGCACCCAGACCTGATTAAATATAGAAAAAGTGTTTACTATATTGACCCGACCGGGAATCGAACGCTCAGAGCTGGTGACACTATGAAAACCGGTGTGTTCGCCACTCGTCCATGGAAGTCGTTATTTTGATTTCTAACAGGCTAGTAACAATTATCAGTACACGATAACTTAATATCCGTACAAGATTTTGAATATTGAGATTAAATGAATAAATGTTTTAATATTTTAAATTACAAAGTCTCGATAGCCGAGTGGTTGGGTGGTCCGAATTTCAAGTCTAGAGACCCGAGTTCGATCCTCAAGTGGCCGTACCAATGGGTTTTTCTAAAAACCTATGTACATATTATATCGTTGGCTTGGACATAAAGACGGCGACGGGCTCACCACCTGTCACGTTGTCCCGAAAATATCTTCGGTGGAAGGTGGATCGAAGGGACTTAAATGTCTAGACTAAACCTCTGTCTACCCCTGTATTGGAAATTGCGTGAATGTATTTTATTTTATTTTATTTACTTTTTTAAATTAAATTTTTAGTGCCTTTTCAAAAGTACTCAGCTATGTTAGTCAATAATAAAAGAAATTAGCCGGTTGATAGGTATTGGATCACAACTGACGAATTGGGCGTTCAATGATTAGTAGATTTACGCATATCGTGAACAACACAAATTTATAACAGAAAAATTTTAAAAATCAACTGACACGATTGACAATCGACGCATTTAATTGATTATTTTAACCATTAAACCCTATGCACATACGTTTAAAATTGTTTATTAATATTTTAGTAGTAGTTTAAGTAAACCACCATTATTCATGAATACCATATTTTTATAATCCTCTATTAACAGTCCTCAGTTATGAATCATTGTTTAACGCTATACGTTAAACATTTCAAGGAACAAATATTCAACCATGTACCAATAAACTACTCATATCATAATCAATTTACACTCACGCGGAACGTTCTGTAATTTTGATAAAATTGATTGCAGAATCAATTTTTTTTTTGGTTTATACACATATAATATAAACCTTTTGAAAATCGTAATAATTATATGAATTCATCTTTTATTGCCCTAACAATCATGTTACATTATTTTAATTCATAAAAGCTGAAGTTTAAACAATGAAAAAATTAAATGAAAATTGGCAGTGTCATCTCGATAGCGGACGTGGTAGTAAGCCTTCAAAGCTAAAAGTCGCGAGTTCAAATCCGGCTACGGGCAAACCTTTATATCATGAGCTTTTGCTAGTGCAAAAGCTCATGATATAAAGGTTTGCCCTAGCAAAAGCTTTTGCACTAGCAAAAGCTCATGATATAAAGGTTTGCCCGTCATGGACGTCGAGTCATGGACGAATCCACGCATAGATTTACACGCATACTTATTCCGATAGACCTACAACTACGGTTGCTGAATATTTGCCGCAGACACAAAATTATTCTCGTCATCTTTAACAACAAATATAATTTAGGTCTCGGTCATGTTACAATATTGTTAGACTACATATGTGTGCCAAGTTTCTACAGAATCGATCACAGATGAAAAATATGTTGGTAAAATCATTCCAGGTTCCTCTTAGGAACAACACCTTTTCTCCACCTTCCTCTCTACTTATTGCGACCTTCTTTTGAGTATAAAATATAAAAAAGTACAGGTCTAGGTGGTATTATCCCGCCCCAGGTGGTATTATCCCGCCCTAGGTGGTATTATCCCGCCCTAGGTGGTATATTATTATGGTGAACAGTGACTGAATGATATCACACATAACTGTTGTACAGGGCAATTTAATTATTTGACAGCCGGCCAAGTCACAAGATTTGGATGCTTGAACCGGGAAAAAACTGTCCCTAACACATTTCTCTATGATGGTTTTCATTGTTAAATGTCGCGTAATAAATTCTGTAGTGTGTATATAAAAATGACATATAACTTTATTAATGATAATAGACTTCATAAATTTTTGTACAAAAAGATGCTGATTAATAAAAAATTGTAAATACAAAACGGAAACATTTAAAAATGGTTCCATCTTATTAAATATATTTATATTCATATAATTAAACGTACAATATAACTTAAATATATTTGCACAATTAACTCGTAAACTTTTTTCGATGCGTTTATCACAATGTCAACTAATAGCATACAGTGTCCATTCGCTCAAAAACAAAGGTATACTAACTTTTATACTGAAAGGAACCATTTGTGCATTTTTAATTAAAATACAGAATAGAAATAATATAAATTGATACTAAAAATACTAAGGCACTTATGACGACTGTTCTTAACACCCAGTTCTCCGTTTCACGATCTTGCAACCTGCTTAAATAATAATGGCATCTTATCATGAACCTAATTGACCTACAATAATCATGTCGTAGTATGAGCAGTTCTCAGAGCGTAATTGTTAAGTAATGATCATTAACTTAATAATGCGTAACACGAGAATGTAAAGACAAAGCGTAGCGACCTTCGTACTTCGACGCGCTGCCAAACACTTACAGCTCCCCACCGGACCCACGATTGCAATTCTTATAAAACCCACAGATGATAATCAAAATCATCACAGCCACGGATTACAGTTCAACGTGAAAAATGTTCGCTAAAGTAAGTATTGACAAAGTGTTAATGTGCAATTAAAAGAAATTTAGAAAAGAGTTCAATATTTGTTTTACATTTTTACAGATCCTCACTTTCGGAGCGGCGATAGCTGTGGCACACGCTGGACTTCTACATGGTGGCTATGGGGGATATACGACATCATACAGTGGAGGACAGTTAGGACATGCGGGTCCAATTCTCCATTCTGATGGATTACTTCATGGAACTCACTCCGGTTACTCCGCCGCAGCAGTTCCTATTGGTCATTCTGCAATTCTATCCCACGCCGCTCCTATAGCTCATGTTGCTTCTTTGGCCCATGGCGCTAACTTTGCCCACGCTGCTCCAGTTGTTCATGCTACTTCCTCAGTACAAGCCTCATCCTTGGTACATGCTCCTCAAGCATATGCCGCTCCTATTGCCCATAGCGTTCCTGTAGCACATGCATCTCCCTTAACCCACGCTGCTCCCTTGTCTTATGCTGCTCCTTTAACCCATGGATCCTCGGCAGCATATGGTGGAGCTCATGCTCAGTCCCTTGGTCATATTGGGGGTAGTTCCGGTTATGGCAACCACGGTAGCTACGTCGACTATTATGTATGTACTTTTTAAATATTTTCTTTTCATATGTTTATTGTAGACTGTGTGGTAACGGTGTAAGAATATTGCCACTCCCTTTTTCCAGTGGGTGTCGTAAGAGGCGACTAAGGGAAATGGCCTAGAATATCCTAATAGCAACCGATAGATGGCCGGATAACCATCTGTAAAAATGTCAGACCAAAATAATCAGACCGAAGATTGGCAGCAGCGTCTGCGGTGCGAATGACCGCAGACGCACCGCAGACTATTCGGTCTGGTACGGCGATCGCCAATTCGCCTGCCAAGCGTGGCGATTATGACAAATCCTCCCCATGGGAGAGGCCTATGTCCTGCAGTGGACTTTAACAGGCCGTTATATATGTATGTTATGTATGTGTATTCTTATATTACATATCGTCACGATAGCCGAGTGGTTGGGTGGTCGGAATTTCGAGTCAAGAGACCCGAGTTCGATCCCCAGGTGGCAGGCTCATACCAATGAGTTTTTGAAAAAAAAAACTTATGTACGAAGTTTATCGTTGGCTTGGACATAAAGACGGCGACAGGCTCACCACCTGTCACGTTGTCCCGAAAATATCTTCGGTGGAAGGTAGGTCGATGAGACTTAATTGCCTCGGTCTACCTCTGTCAACCCCTGTATTGGGAATTGCGTGAAGATATTTATTTATTTTATTTATATTACATAAGCCTATTTAGAGCAAAAAAAAACAGAAGTCAATGATTTTGTAACTTTAAGTCACGATAGTGGTTGGGTGGTCGGAATTTCGAGACAAGAGAACCTAGCAGGCTCGTACCAATGTCGTTGGTTTGGACGTAAAGTCGGCGACGGGCTCACCACCTGTCACGTTGTCCCGAAAATATCTACGGTGGAAGGTGGGTCAAAGGGACTTAATTGTCCCTTATATATATATATATATATATATATATATATTTATGTATATATATATATATATATACATAATATATATATATTTATGTATATATATATATATATATATATATATATATATATATATATATATATATATATATATATATATATATCGGGAAATTCTTTTTCGGATGAAAATTTTTTTTTAGAACAGAGCTACAACAAACAAAATGATAAGGTGTACGCACACAGTAGTGAAGAATCGAGCATATGTAAATGAACCGAAATTTAAGATTTCAACCAAAAGTCTCAGTACTAAGCGATTGTAAACAGTGCCTTAGTACTAAGCGATTCGCCGCGATACGCCAGAGGTTAATGAATTGAATCCGTGAAAATGTTCAGTTTCTCTGAACAAAATCTCAGAAAAAAAATCTGATTGCATCTAAATTATTTTTATTTTTCAGTCTCATCCTAAATACCAGTACTCCTACTCCGTGGAAGACCCTCACACTGGTGACCACAAGTCTCAGCATGAAACCCGCGATGGTGACGTCGTAAAAGGCGAATACTCTCTGTTACAACCTGATGGTTCATTCAGAAAGGTTCAATACTCCGCTGATGATCACAATGGGTAAGATATACGATAAACACCTAAAACACATATGACATATCAACTCTTTTAAAATTACGTAAAACTGAACTAATTTAGTCTAATTGTTAAATTAGCCGGGATTAGAAACTGTAAGTTGATGCTCATATGCTCGTCAAACCGGTCGCGCTAATCGCGTTCCGGTTTTATGTGAGTAATGAACTCTCTCGACCTTTGTGCCGTACGAGTATAAACTGCACGTACGTATCGACAGGTTTTACAGTCATAAACTAGTTTTAAACGTGTTCTTATGTAACAACATATACATCTGGATTAATATAATTGGTTTTGTTACAGTTTCAATGCAGTCGTGCACAACTCCGGGCCCAGTCATCACGTGTATTCTTCACAGCATCATCACCACTAGCTATCGTATAAAGAACATTTGTTTTAATATGGACGTACCTTTTTTAGTCTTACTGTAAGATGCTTATAAATAATAATTATTTTAATTCCTTTTTTATTGTGTTAATGTACCTAGTATTTAATAAACCTACGAACTGTTGATTCTCGCACATATTTTGTATGTTTTAAATAAAAATAAGCATAATATGAAATGAAATAAATAAATACTGTCATAGATAGGTACAACAACATAAATTTACACGGATCCCAATAGTAAGTTGTGTTATGGAAACAGAATCAACGAAGGTACCACAAACTCCCAAACGCGTGAAATATCTCTATAGGAATATGTGTAATATTATGATGATTATAAAAATTCATCAGCCTTTTGTTTTCAGTAGTTATCAGTACATTACTCTGTATACTTATTTACATAGAAAAATATTCAAGAAGATTAGAAAAAGAAAATTTATAAGAAATGACCACAAGAAATTGAATGTACGTACACAGTCAAATACAAATAGTACTTATTAAGTAGTAGAATACCTTTCTATGTACAAAAATGTTAGTGTTGAATCAAAAAGAAAATAGAATAGTTTTCGGCTATCAAACATCACCAAGTATTTAACTTTCAAATTTTTCTATTAATGATTTTGGAAACTCCCAGTTTGATAGACATAAATAACGGCTTGTTAAACTCCACTGCCGGTTATAGGCTTAAATATATGGAATTTTTTTTTATAATTACCACGTTTGGCAAACAGATTGTTGCTCGCAGTAATAAGCAACTCGCACCTTTGGTGCTGCTGCCTGATACAATGCGTCATTATATTGGTCTAGTATTTTTAAATTGTTATACCGCCGGGACCGGATATGTCTGGATCTGGCTGCCTATGTCTGGAACGCCGTCTACCTCAATATGGAAAATAGTATAAAGAGATTTTATAATTATACTAGTTTTATTATAGATGAACATGGGCATTGAAACTGTCGGTCAAAATATGCAGAATGGTGATTTAATTACTGGGAACAAGCACAAAAAGATAATAATCCACATTTATTATCTTGCAAATGAATTTACCAGTATAAATGGTTGCCTAAGCTACAGCGTTTGTGAATTTAAATTAAGGCGATCTTGCAATAAATAAATAAAAGAACTGACACATTGTTGTACTTGTTTTACATAAATATCTATGCTTAAGCATGTTTTAAAGGAAGATAAAATAAGCATAAATTAAACGAGATTTAGTTATCATCTTGCGTCATAATAATATAAAATCTATCATAATACAAGATATATACTCTTAGGTCACGATATCCGAGTGGAAGGGTGGTCGGACTTTCGAGTCGAGAGACCCGAGTTCGATCCCTAGGTGGCAGGCTCGTACCAATGGTTTTTTTCAAAATCTATGTACGATTCATATCGTCGGCGTAGACATATAGACGGCGACGGGCTCACCACCTGTCACGTTGTTCCGAAATATCTTTGATGTAAGGTGGGTCGAAGGGACTTAATTGTCTAGACTAGGCCTCTGACTACCCCTATATTGGGAATGGCGTGAAGATATTTATTTCATTTTATAATACAAGATCTGTAATAATGTCTCAAATTAGAATTGAACAAAATATATCTATCGACGGTTTTCACATTTTTTGAATTTGATACATGGAAATCCTTTCAAAAAATAACCAATCCAGCTCATAATCACATCATCATGGTCATAGGTTTCATAGTTGCAGATTCTATTATTTAATTTAAAGTATAACTAAAGTACTTAGGTTAAAAATTTATTGATCTCAATCACAAAAAAATCACTTGTTTACGTTGTAAAATTAAACCCCCTAGGTGTTCCGCCTTTGCCGCACAAGGGTCACAGGAACACACATTTGCTACCTTATTTGTGCCGACTGTCCTAAGTAAAACCCGTGACCCATATGGCCAATGAAGATACTTGCCTCAAAAATCACTGGCCCGTAGGACTATCTCAGTCTAATTTGAACTGCTTCTCGGCTGCTAACCACATTTCAGCTGTAGAAAGTGGGTAGAACACATACATTTATGTACATTCATAACGGTCTACTACAGGATAAATATCTCTCCCATACAACACCCCTTGTTTGTCACAATCACAGTATCAGACTACTCGCACACTAGACGCTGATACCCATCATCGATCTGCTGAATTTTGGTCCGGTATCTTTCGAGGTAATTATCTCGCCATCTATCAACAGCTACTGGTTTTTCTAGCATTCGTCTTTTTATCTTATTTTTTTTACATATGTCTATTCTTATATTATATAAGCCAATTAAAAAAAATCAATACTTTTTTTTAAATTCACGTATTTCGAATTTCTGACTACTAAAGTCAGAAAACCCAGTCTCAACATTTAAGCGGAAACCATTTGGGACAACGTCATAGTTACGAGTACCTATCACGTTGTCCCGTGATATGTAGCTATCCCGTAGTTTTCCCAGGAATCGAACGCCCCAGGTTGGGGTCAGAGGTGGCGACACCATGATTGTTTATACCGGAGGTCGTCATTTAAATATTTAAACATCCTGCCCTAACTCTTTCGGGAGCTTCAATAATGTTTGTGTTGTGTCTTCCAGATATATTCGGCCTCAGAGTCAGCTCAGAGAAAATCCGTTATATAAGAGTACGTACGATTGGAGACCGAGTAGGAAGGCATTTCCGTGTTCTAACAAGAATAATTATCATTATAACGTTGATTTCCAAACAGCTATAATAAACATTACATATTCATAAAGACATATTCTGGTCTTTAACTTTAATTAATGTATACCGGCTTTTTCATCATTTAATACGAATGAAAACAATATCTATTTCTTCATAAATCTTAAATTTTACATAATTTGAGCAAAAATACCCTAAAAAAATATAAAAAAAAAATATCTCACGTCATTCTCAATACCCCTAGACAGAAGTCTAAACAATCAGTCCTTTACACCGAACTTCCACAGAAAACATTTTTAGGGCAACGTGACGGATGGTAGCCAGCCGCCGTTTTTATCCAAACCAACAATATATAAATCCTACATAAGTTTTTTTTAAACCCTTGAATTGGTACGAGCCTGTCACCTGGAAATCAAACTTATGTCTCTCGATTCAAATTCTCCGATCATCCGTCCTCTCGACTACTGTGACTATTTACTATACGTAAGTTTTACTCTATCCTATTTTATTACATAATCTATTGTGTGTAAGTTTTTCAAAGATAGAGTTCAAGATATAAGAAAAAATAACCTATTGGTTAGGGATTCAGACTGCAACCCAATTGTCGCAAGTTCAAGAAAGCCAGTCCGCTACTGTAGAAAACCACTCGAGATACATTCATAGCAGCTGAGCTGGTTTTATTTTTATAGAAAAGGGAGGCAAACTAGCAGGTGGCTCACGTGATGGTAAGTGATTACCGCCGCCTATGAACACCCGCAATACCAAAGGCATAGCAGATGCGTTGCCTCCCTTACAGTGCCCCTCCCCCAGAATTGGGGGAGGGGGGTGTGTGGGCCTCCGGTTACCTGCACTCACCAGACGAAACGCAGAAGTTTGTTAGATTTCTACTACACTCCGGTATTCTGTGAGGTCGTGGTACTTCCCCGGTTGAGCCGAACAAAAGCTGATGCGTGGCTCTACCACTGCTAACAAACACATAATGGGCAAAAACATAATTGTCAGGATCGCCGTCTACCCCAATATAGGAAATAGCATTTTAGCCGTGGTGATATCGGCCTAAAAATACGCCACACACAGTCCAAAAATCAGCAGACCGGATAAAAGTTGTATACATATGTAAGCTCCCAGCGAGATTCAAACCTATTGGCTATAGGATGTAATGGTATGATTATGATAAGGAGACTAGGGTATGATTATGAAAATACACAATAAAAGTCTTACAGTCTTTACATCTAATTTATATATGTATATCCCGCCCGTCACCATCTTTATGTCAAAGCCAACGATATAAATCTTTCATAAGTTTTTTAAAAAAAAACCCTTTAATAGGAGCCTGCCACCTGCGGATCGAACTCGGGTCCTTCAACTCGAATTCAGATCACCCAACCACTCAGAGTATTGTGACGTACTTCTTCCAAATAATACTTAAACCAAATCTTAAAGTAGTTAAATGTATCATATGGTATTAAGATACAATAGCGTGGGCATAACTTTCCTCTGCTTGTGTTTGGTTATTGCTGCCCTTGTTAAATAGAAAACTTGTTTGACCAACTGATATTGCGAAGTAATGAGCGAGCATAAGTAATACTCAACACAGTTATATTTTACCTAATTTCGTATTTTGCCATCCATTCTTACGTACATATATTACAGAAAATTACACAAACACAAGTATTTTTATTGCTTTATTTAAAGTTTTATCAAATTATTTCTTTATACGAAAAGGTTTTGTTAACTTTACCAAAAAACTGAAGACAGAAAAATTTAAGTGATACATTTAATATAGATTAACTCTGCCTTTTATTTTCATTATTTATGTACTCATTAAAAATATTAGAGTCATAATTTAACAACATATTTATTAAAAACTAATAAAATAATCTTGAGTGGATTTCATCAATTTTCAATTTATTATAACATACACTAGCTCTGAGATTATTGACATTATACATAGTTTGTCATCTTTCAACGTATGGTGATAATTATCTTATGAAATATCATTACAAAGCATTGCCATTTTACCAACAAAGCTATCCTGTTAGTAAAGAAGTGAATATTTTCTTAACTATACGTCTAAATCAGCATTTCTAATAAAATATACTCAATATCTATTGTCGTAAAAACACAATCAGGCTTTCCAACACAATTATTGTATTTGATATATGCAGAAACTGTGAATGAATTAAATTACTTTCACCGAACTCAATAATTTTATACAACGACTACTCTAAAATTTTCTAATAACATTCATGCACGCCATAACAAATACATTCAACAACAACGGCACATCAAATAATAATTTTTAATTATCGTAACATTATTTTTGCTATCATAATTTAGTTAAAATCAAAACTTAATATAATCTTGTCCTGTAAAACTGTGAGAAATTTTTAAACCTCGTTTCTTTTATAAATACATAATACGACAAAGGGCTGACATAGTTGACAATAATCATTTTCTGTCCGACAACATGAGACTGATAAGCTTGCGATTTAAATAAGATTACAAAATACCTAAAAAGAAATACTAAGCATTATACTTTTCCTTCCTTCCTATCTTTTGAACAATTTTGGGCTTCATAATTTGTATATTTATAAGTGCAATTCGACGTCTATCGAATTTTTGTACTGTGAACTACTACTATTACTATTACTACTACTACTGTGTTTACTACTGTCTACGTGATCGATAAGGTATATTACCCTACTTAACTTATCTAAAACAGAACTTAGGCAAAATAAGGCAAAATGAGCTGAGCAAGTATGTATCTGATTGACTGATTTCAGTGCCTCACATCAGACACTAACAACACAACTAGTCTGCCATCTTTCTTGTGAGCTAAAAAGCTATGAAATAGATATGGAAAAGCATGTGGCCGCAACCAGTCTGATTTATTTTTGTCCCTGGGTTAATGTCCGACATAACAATGTGAGGTAGTTTTTTTTTCAGGAATAACTATGTACTTTTCGACCGTTTATAACATAACGATCATAATGTTTCCAGTATTGACCAGCGTAGGTGCTTACTTAATACTCAATTGCCGTCCATTTGCAAAATCCTTTTAAGGTAATCGAGAAAGGCGTCGAATAAACATATACCAATTTAGATTAATTTTCCTTTTTTTGTTTACAATACTTATTAACTAAAAACTATTATAATCGTAGAGCCCTAACATTATCGTAACAATAACAATGAAAACCACAATTATAATTCGTTTGTAAAAAATCAGATTCGTGAGAAAAAATCGTGTGACAGTAAACTCATGTTAAATTGTTTTCAATACCATTCAAATTAAATATCCGCCTTAAATACTACGAAGTCACGATTTAATTATTAGTTCCGGTATATACGTTCAAGTGTAGTAAATAGTTACTTACTAATATTGAGGAAACCAACTTTTTTCATTGATATAATGGCAAAAGTTAATCGCTCCTCTACATGAAAAGTGAAGGATTGATTAAAAGCTTTTATATTAACGCTTTCCTTAATGATTGATGTCGCTTGTAATATAAAGTTCAAATCTCAAATCAAGTTTTTGTCTTCGGCTACCTGATAAATGTACCATTACTTTAGAACGAGCGCGGTCGTTATGCAAATTACTTCTCATCATACAAAGTAACCCAAACGAAAGAGGCTGTGGGACAGTGCTTAACAGTATCTTACTATAAAGGCTGCTATTTCCATTGTTTATGCTCTTGCTTCTTGATACTCGCAATAATAATATCCACTCTATTGTTAAATGTAAGTCTATGTCGGTTGGATGTCGCACTTGTCTAATTAGGCAAATATTATGATACGATGATACAATAAAATACTTTTACGCCTATTTATTTTTATTGTTATCTCCTGATTTTCAAATATACAGTCTGAGAATTAATAAAAATAATAAACTACATTGTAGAATGAATCTGGAAGATTGAATAAATCAGAAGACCAGAGTCTTCAACACAATTAATTCTTCAAATATTGTAATTGTAAATTCATCTAATTCACTAGTTCTGATTGAATCAGCAAAAAGTGTACTTAACATAGATTATAGTGTCTTTGGTATTTGTACTTGTTTTCTGTAGGTATAGACAGAAAGAACACTTCCAACGAATACTGACAAAATCATATCCTAGGCTACTTCGGTCGCTTGGTCTACTTTCATCAATACTTTATTACAAAATTTAGATTAAGGATATCTTTTTTATATTCACACATTCCCCAATACTACGCTAATATAGGGGCACGCATACTTCTGATCTTATATGGGGTATCTAACCAGATTTTTATTGAGAAGTTCCTTAGTTGAACGGACTGAGTCACAAGGTTCGTTGGTCTTCTGTCTCCTACAGATCTATTCATCCCGTCTTTTAATAGTATATTTTGTTAATATTCATCCATTTATCTATACCCGATACCAGTATAGTTACGATAGCCGAGTGGTTGGGTGGTCGGAATTTCGAGTCAAGAGACCCCAATTCGATCCCCAGGTTGCCGGCTCGAACCAATGGGGTTCTCAAAAAGTTATGTATGTATTATTTATATTGGCATATCACAGCACCACAGCATAGTTTTTGAGTATAAGTACTAAATGCTCTTTTATGTCATAGCGTTTTTTACCACTTTATAGCGGCGGCGGCGCTATGTTACCAGTGGCGGCGTTAAAATTTATAATCTCTTTCATTTGTGTCATTAGAAGCCGCTACAGAAACGCCTTAGAAACTACTTTTTTTGCAACAGAACATAATAACGGGAAAAGGGGATAATCTCGGAAGCAGCCCGACCAAAGTCGAAAATTCTGGTATAGCGATTGCTAAAACGCTTGTCGAACATAGCAGTTATTGTAAATCCTCCTTACAGGTTGGCTACGCAGTTAATATTTATACGCCATATGTATGTACATAAGTGGTGTAGTAAAACAATTTTTTACTTCACATTTTTTAAATAAATATGTTATTTAGAATATTAACAAGATGATTACTCCCCACTTTAGTACTTGCTTAGATATAAGAAACAACATATTTTCAACAACAATACGCAATTTCTAATATAAACTCCTTGTGATCGCATTACGAACGTAGGTTAGGAAATGAAATACCAGCCAGATATCAGCCAGAACCATTGACCACCGTGTGGTTTCAAACGTACTGCTCTCGATATTGTTCTTTTGCAATCGAGTATTGACATAATGTAATAATGTAAGGCATTTAATTTAGGGGCAACCACATGTCAGTGATTGTCACATTTTATCACAATTGTTAATTTTCAATATGACGAAGCTTAAACTTTCACTTATTAACAGCCACCAAATGGCAAATTAGGTCAGTTAATAGTATAATAATTAATGGAAAGAAAACGTTATTAAAACAAAATCAGATATATTTTACGCAATATATATTTAAATCAATATATTTTAATCATAAATCAGGTATTAGTAATAATAACACTTTTGAAATCTACTGTTGATAAACATTTTTTATGTTAAAAGTAACTATACAATTATATTCAGTTAAGCTAGTTAGAATTTTATATCGCGGTTATATCGGCACTGATTTCAATCACATTAGTAAGTGGTTACTACAAAATTTCATTCAATACGTTAATAAATGACAAGTTTAGTTAAAAGTGTTATTCTTCCCTATTTCATGTTCTTTTTAAAGCAGAATTTTTTTAATGTTTTACCATTATTTGTTTATATTTACTTATTTATCTTCACGCACAGTCCCTGTCGGGGTAGCCAGCGAGAACAGATCGTTTTTATTATTATTTATTTTTATTCTTACCATTATTAGTGTAGAAAAACGAATTAACGTATTAAATAAAAAATACAATAGTGGCACAAACGTCCTTAGCTAGCAGTAGGTAAAGGTGGATATGTGTTGTGATGTTAATTTTCTCATCAATCCGTGGAAATTATTAAACACCCAATTCAGCACTTGTTACACATTAAATCACATCATATGTATATTATTTATTACCTTACTCCTAACCGTTTGAAAATGCATTGACTTTTAATATCAGCTCAGCACTCTTGTCTGAGGACTACACAACCTAATTTCACCACAAAATGTTTTTTGTAAAAATACATTTTCACGCCATTCCCAACACACGGGTAGACAGATGTCTAGACAATTAAGTCCTTTCGACCCACGTTCTACCTATTTTTTTTTTGTACAGGTGGAGAGCCGGTCGCTATCCTTTTACCTGAGCCAACAAAATGAATCGTACGTAAATTTACGTCTTGGCCTTAGGGATAGAACCCGGGTCTCTTAACACGCATTCGACTACGTATTTTCATTCTATATTATTATGTATTTTGTATTATTAATTATTACATATAATAATTTCTAAATTAAATGCACTGTTTTAGGATAGTCATTCTGACTATCCTAAAACAGTGCATTTAAACTTTTCTACTACGCTCACTTTATCACTTTATCAGAAACATTTTACGAAATTTAGAGTACTTTTTTTATATTCACATGATTAATCAATATTTCTTTTCAGCAAGTACTTTATTGTATATCACTTTTTTAATACTATATCAAATCGACATTTTAATATGCACAAAAACAATAAGTTTTTTTGTTTGCATTTAAGAAATTTTCGTGGTTTCTAACAGGTTCCAATATATTTCCTACTATATTCTTATTACAGTTGGGACACTAGGGCTGAAAAGAAACAGCTAATTCCACTGTTGACATGCGACTAGCTAGCTAGCTGTTATAGGGCGAAGGCGCCGCTGGCTAAAAGGCGCTTTTGAATTATTATTACGCACGCCACCCGTAAGCGACCTTGCGGTGTCAAAGTTACGGAACTGAACTGACCGCACACCCCACCACCGGCAGGACAGAAACTCCGTTTTGCATTTCATATAAAAGTCACACGCCGTTTCGTAAATAGTATCAGTCACTTGCTCTGATTAGCTCCTGCAAAATGTTCTCCAAAGTAAGTTATTTCTACATTACTTTGAAAAAAATCAACAGTCTAATAATATGAGGTGTATTGAATTTTAAGACATTCTCACCAATTTTTTTTTTCAGGTAGTCGTTCTCAGCGCCGTGTTGGCTGCCGCCAGCGCTGGCTTGCTACCTATCCACCACTCCGCTGTCTCGTCCCAGAGCATAGTGCGTCATGACTCTCCAGTGCACTACGCCTCGGCGCACTACGGAGCTCCTTTGGTGCATGCGGCACCAGTAGTCCATGCTGCTCCAATTGTCCACGCTGCGCCTGTAGTACACGCTGCCCCTGTTGCTTTGTCTCATGGTCTTGAATATGTAAGTACTAACTAAACTGATGACCCTCTAACTAGAGGTTGAATGACAGAATTCATAATAATAAAGCTAAGAAAATTTTATTGTTTGATCGATGATCTCCGTGGATGAGTGGAGTAAACACCGGTTTTCAAGGTGCCGCCATCTCGAGGTCCCGGGTTCGATCCCCGGTCGGTTGAATATAGAAAAACCACTTTTTCTACATTGTGTCGGGTTTGGGTGTTTGTAGTGACTTCGTTGTTTCCGATTCCCATACCTCAAGTGTTTTAGCATCTTACATTGGGGTCGGAGCAATGTATGTGATGTTGTCCCTATCTATATATGTATTATTAAATATTTATTGTAATGAAGAATAAGTAATCAAAAATTACTTTTATTATACAGTCTCATCCGCGTTACGACTTCTCCTACTCTGTGGCTGATCCTCACACTGGTGACCACAAGTCCCAGCACGAAAGCCGCGATGGTGGCGCTGTTCACGGCTCCTACTCCCTCGTCGAGCCCGACGGTTCCGTTCGCAAAGTAGACTACACCGCTGACGACCACCATGGGTAAGCTAACTTTTCTGTCTCCTGAAATAGACTTTAACAGGTTGTTATATATGAATGTTTGTATGCAATAACTATAAAATTTATAACTGAAAATTATTTTACAGTTTCAACGCAGTTGTTCACAAAACCGCCGGGCACCACCCCGCCCCAGTAGTTCATGCTGCCCCAATCGTACATGCAGCTCCCATCGCGCACTACGCCGTTTCTCCCGTCTCCTATGGGCATCATGGTCTCCTCCATCATTAAACCAATAGCTAATAAATAGAATTCATATTGTCGTGACGGATGACTGGAGTTTGGGATATTTATGTGTATATAAAGTGTTTTTCTTAACTCTCGTGTGTAAATAAATTCAATCACTGATCAGTACGTACTTTTTTTAATTTACCTACCATTTCAATGTTATTATATCGACTCATTACTGTTTTGCAATCTTAATTTTATCGTTAACAGGTAATTTGAGATAATACGATATTTAAAATAAAATGTCTTCAGAAAGCACCATTGCCAAGCTGGTTAAGTGCTCAATAACAATTAACCTACATGTGTTTCCTAAACCAATAATATTATTACTTATTGTTTAAACCTTGAATTGTTTATAAAGAAAACCTTAAAATAATTAAATATTAATTTGACTACATGTACAGTTCACCATTGCGTGCAGACACTTGCGCTTTCCTGAGTTTCGGTTAAATTATAAGTATGATTTGAAAAATGTTACAATCTTATCGTAACGAAATTGCGGTATCCTAAACATACACTGTTTCAACTTACCATTTAACCATATACCTACCATAATAACAAATGTGTATGCTTAATACTAATTTACACTTTATTTGTACATAGAAAATTTCAACATCGAATAATGGCGATTTAAATACGATCATTATTAGTAACGACCGTCTGGTGAAGGCAAACAAACATACCCCATTAGTCTGAAAGTGGTCCCGCCACAAATTGCAACAATTTCCTGCGGAGGCTCAATAAAGGTTCTATTTCAAAACTGCTATATGTGATCATTACCGGCCTAAAGTGTTACCACCTTATTGTAAATTGCAAATGACAAATCATATGATTTACGACAATTCTGGATAATATCCATGGACTAAAATCATGACATGACAAAGGGGCTATTGTTTGAAAGAAGTTTATTAAGCTGTGTTTAAAAAAGTCGGCGATGGCGACGAGCTCACCACCTGTCACGTTGTCTAAAAAAATATCTTTGGTGGAAGCTCAAAACGACCTAATTGCCTAGACCTCTATATACCCCTGTAATGGGAACAGCATGAAGATATTTTTTTAAAGCTTATGTAATATAAATAACTAATATAATATATTTCGCCATTCCCAATACAGAGGTAGACAGAGGTCTAGTCTAGACAAAAGTCCCTTCGACCCACCTTCCACCAAAGACATTTTTTGAGAAAACGTGACAGGTGGTGAGCACGTCGCCGTCTTTCTGTCCAAGCCAACGATATGAATCGTACATAGGTTTTTAAAAAAGCCCATTGGTACGAGCCTGTCATCTAAGTCGTAGTCGGGTCTCTCGACTCGAATTCCGACCACTCGACCACTATCTATCGTGACTACACAGAAGCTTTATACAAATCTATTTAAATAAAAGTTTACCAGTGAACAAATCTCGCTCGTAATCTTTTTGAAAATGTTTTTAATAGATTTTAATATTTTAAAATAACAGTTTCAGTTCTTTTTATAACATCCATCGCCTCGAGTAATAGCCACGAAAACGTATGCATCATGTCTATTGATACAATCTTTTACTTTTCAATTAAGAGAAGTCTCCAAAATGAAGAAACTGACTAATAGTTCGATACTACAATACCGTGAATCTAAATCATGTTGATTTAATACAATTTTTTATTTGGTATCGTTTGTCGATCCGATAGCCCTCTTGGTAGTGACACTGCCAAGTTAAGGGTTGCGGTTCGATTCCCGCGAGGGACGCAAGGGATATTTGTGTAATGAATTTGAATATTTTTTCTTAGGTCATGTACCGATATACCTATTTAAATAGGTGACTATATTGAAATGTTAGCTTGGACATTAAGACGGCGATAAGTTCACCGCCAATAACATAATCACAAATAAAATTCGCTGGAAAGTGGGTCAAAAATACTGCACTGTCTACACCTCTGCATATCCCCCGTATAGGAAAATGCGTAAAGAAAAAAAATATTAAAATAAATCATTCTATGCAAAACAACAAACAATGCCGTGCCAAAACTAGATATAAGTACATCGAAATCTGAGACCAGCTTTAAAGTAAGAAGGTTACAGATTCGCCTTCTAGGCTAAGACAAAATGCCTCATAATCCATAAAACCATAGTTCAGGTTTGATCGAGAGCCTCTGGGTCGGTCCCAAAGAAATTTTTAGTGATATTTTTTGATTAATTTGTCACGAACTCAGCTATAAATCAAGAGACCAATAGAGCAGCGTGGCAGACATATTAATTTAATTTAATTACATGAGCTTCAATGCCCTCGCAACAGCGATACCCAATCACTGTGAGCTGCTTACTTAAACGTATGCGTAAATACCACTGTTTCGTTGATTTGATATCTCTTGACCTAGATCTATGATATTTCTGCGTTAAATACCTAATTACATCCGGAAATAAAAAAATAACTTACTACTACTTGTTACTATACCAACTTCTTAACTGTTAAAGAGCCTATCCGCGCAACTAAAGCAGCTGAAACAAAATCTGAACCTCCCTTAAAATAAAAAATTAACTGACAACATATTACTAGATGTGCGTGTTTATTAAAATACTAGCAGTCTCGCAAAGTCCAAGAATCCGAGAGCAAAGCTTCTAATGTTTACTGTTTCACTCTTTCCATCATAAAAAAAAAATATCTTCACGCAATTCCCAATACAGGGGTAGACAGAGGTCAAGTCTAGACAATTAAGTCCCTTTGACCCACCTTCCACCGAAGATATTTTCGGGACAACGTGACAGGTGGTGAGCCCGTCGCCGCCTTTATGTCCAAGCCAACGATGAAATTCGTACATAAGTTTTTGTAAAACTCATTGGTACTGCCACCTGGGAATCGAACTCGGGTCTCTCGACTCGAAATTCCGACCACCCAACAACTCGGCTATCGTGACTTCATCATCACATTATTAACAAACGCCGGCCAGAACCGAAAGAATTTTGTTGTATAAATTACTATAAGATTGTGTGACGTTTCACTTATAATATATAATAATTATGTATTCCATTACAGCCATTGGTACTGTGTAGATTGCGACTGGGATATTTCACAACTCTTAACTGCTATTGCCATACAGCTGTCCTACGGCGCACAGCCTTACATTATCAGTATCAAAAGTCCAACGCTAAAGCCAAACCTACTTTTCAATTTCCTAACTACTTTAAATCTAAGCTATACAATAATTTCGTCCAAGATGACATCGGACAATGGATGTAGACAATGATATTGACCATAACAAAATCAAGCCACAACACAGATTATGAATCAGTTTCAAATTATAACTATAATCAATGGAATGGATCGAATGCGGAATGACCTTGAGCTGTAAGTTATTATGAGTAGTACTACACTTTATTGAGAAGCGTTCACATTTAATTTTCTTTGCAAATATTAATTGAATTTATATTATTTTCAAAAATTCTGTATATTTTAATGTAAATAAAATACCAATATAAGTACAAAGTAAGTATGGTTTGTAGAATATTATTTTTTCCTGAAGTAATAGAATATTTTAAACGCACTATACTTAGGATTAAAGAATTTATTTTTGTTATAAGACTTCACTTTTAAGATATTTTTTATCTTAATTAAATATAAACCTCTAGAGCGTTTTAAGTTTCCTGTCTTAACTATTTTATATAAATACATATAGCTGTATATTTACACAGCTTTAAATAATTATTTTATTTTATATATAATTTGGAAACATCACATAACTACGCATACATACTAAAATTTTTATTTTACACATATCAAGCCCATATCAACACTATATCCAATCAACGAAAGGTATCCTATTGTTAAATATTACAGTATAAGATAAAGTTTTTAATACTTTAATGTGTTTTTTATGTACTTGCGTTTTAGTTTGAATGGAGCTAGTAGTTATGTTTTTAATGAGAATACAAGTGTAATAAATATAAATTTTTCTGAGATTGAATGTTTATGTTTTTTTTTATAAATCATATTTGTTAAGACACCCTACTTGGTATTTTATTTTGTTATTAGCCAAATGAATGGTACAAGAAAATGAACTAATCTAAACGGGATAAGAACCTTGGCCTTCGTCAAACCGTGATGTACTGAACTTGTTATTAAATATTAATTAGAACATATACTAAAACGATTCTACTCAAATACAAACTGTCACGTGGACCCAAAAAGTGTCTTCGGTGAAAGATGGATCAAAAGACCTTATTATCTGGACCTCTGTTTATCTCAGTATTGAGATAAGAGTGGAGATATTTTTATTTTATTAGAAGATATTAAATTTTATATCTGAATACCAGCACATGCAGAACAGGCTTTTCTTAACTATGTCCCGAAGCACCTAAAGCACATTGCCAAATTTCAGTAATACATAAAATTATTTACTTTGCAGTGTGTACAGTCCTTTAAAGAAACAGTAGATCGTAGAAGTCCATTTTTAGATTAAACGAATTTATTTTTCTATAAATTATTCTATAAAGCTATAATATATGATCATCTTTCCTCTAGTCAAGGCTCAATTGCCATGATGAGGAATAACAATTTCTTGTTGGTAAGGAATTTGTTGTTTACTATAATAAATAAATAAATATCTTCACGAAATTCGCAATACAGGGGTAGACAAAGACCTTCCACCGAAAATATTTTCGAGACAACGTGACAGGCGGAGAGCCCGTCGCCGTCTTTATGTCCAAGCCAACGATATAATTCGTACATAAGTTTTTGAAAAAACCAATGGTACGAGCTTAGAACTCGGGTCTCTTGACTCGTAATTTCGACCATCCAACCACTCGGCTACCGTGACTTTATTTACTGATAATTAAATTATGTATCTTCAAACTATGTTACATAATTTTAATACATAGTTTGAAAATATAGTATATATTCTATGTTTGATTATACAGCAATGGCTACTCATCCCATTTCAAGATCTGGAATCATACCAAACCAAAAATATGCAGTCGGATGACATGATGGAAGTAGCAACTTCTAACTAGTACAGCAATTTCCAATGGCGATTATGGTAAATCCTCTTTACGGAAGCAACCTGCGGCCATTCGCAATACAGAGGTACACAGAGGCCTAAACAATTAAATCCTTTCGACCCACCACCTTTCACCGAAGACATTTTTTGGGACAACGTGACAGGTGGTGAGCCTGTCGACTTCTTTTTGACTAAGCGAACGATATAAATCACACCCAAGTTTTGGCAAAACGCATTGGGATTAGCCTACTATGGGTCAAGCCTACATGGGGATCGAACTTGGGTCCCCTATCTCGAATTCCGATCACGCTCGAATCTCGATTCCAACCACTCGGCTATTGTCACTTTTTAAAAATTAATTCGTATAGCTTTCCCGAAATCTGGGGTAGGGAGGCAATTTCGTCGAATTTCTAAAGTACCACCTATTTTGCATACTAGATGATATTCACTAAATAACAAAGCAAAATGACACCAGGCGGTCATTTATGAAAGCAATACGTTACCGTTAACACTTACTGTTATTTCAAGTTATGTAGAAATATTTATATTCTCTATATACATCCTAATTTGGATCACAAACCTTGGAATGTCTTTCTTATCTGTTATTATTTTCATGTTGCGTACACTCTCATACTTAAACTTACGAGGTCGACTCGCCGGCGACGGTATTACATTTAGGACTTTATAATTTCCACTGATTTCATAAATATAACTTACTTAATATATATTTAATGGAGAGTAATGAATATCTTATTAATTACATAAATGATTTTATTATAAAAATTAATTGTGCAAAAACAATAAGCTTATCGGATATTTTTTAATTTAATAACTTATAGTATTATAAGAAACACTTTTTAATTAGACCAAGAGATAAATGATATTTCAATCTTTAACTTAAGGTAAAATAAACAGGATTCAATATATAAATATTTTTATAATATAATTTGCATAACTTTATAAACTTACAACAAAAACACCAGGAATCACCAATAAATGAACAAACACAAATTATATCTTTGCTAGACCACACGATTCGTCTATTCCAGATCAATGCAGGGAATTCAAATCAAAGTGCAGTCAAGTTTTATGTGACACGTTACATTTCGTAACACAAATTCCAGCCTTATTGTACAGCTTTTTACATTCACACAAGCTAGTATAATTGTTAAGAGTTGTGTAACAGTGTAGAAGGTTGTTACTTTGAATTTTTGTTGCTTTGACATAATTATAACTGATACTAACGTCATGTAGTTTTCTCATAATTCACGCAATAAAGTGACACTAACTATGGGCACTTGCAAATGTAGCAATTCATACTTCAACTTCCAGTTTGACTTATTTTGGTAATTTAAAACAACTTGATTATATATGAAATCTTTTATAATATGCAACTTTTCTGTCCTAAACGCCTTTAAGTTAACACAAGTTAGTTTATTCACCATCCATTCAAGTCACAATGAAAAAAATCGTTAATATAATATAATGATATGTTAATGATATGATAGTTAGTTATATTACCATATAAAATAGTCAGTATTTGATTTTGTGAACCTACTATAAATGTAGGTCGGTATCTGGAGTTGTCCAAATGAGTTTATGGAAACACATGATTTAAATCTTCACGCAATTCCCAATACAGGGGTAGACAGAGGTCGAGTCTAGACAATTAAGTCCCTTCGACCCACCTTCCACCGAAGATATTTTCGGGACAACGTGACAGGTGGTGAGCCCGTCGCCGTCTTTATGTCCAAACCAACGATATTCGTACATAAGTTTTTTTTTTTGAAAAACCCATTGGTACGAGCCTACCAACTGGGGATCGAACTCGGGTCTATTGACTCGAAATTCCGACCACCCAACCACTCGGCTATCGTGACTTTAATCGCATGCTCATTACCTGTCAGGTTGTCCTGAATAAGTTTTGATGAAATGCTCTGCCCTTATAATCAGCGTACGTATCTTATTCATATTTTGTAAATTATATAATAGTGTGTAACAAATAAAGAGTCTTATTATCTTCCTAAATATGCCATAGGTTAAAAAGATCTTATAAAGATAACAAAATGGAGTACCTATTTATTTGAAATATATATAGCAAATAATAAATATCATGATATAATATAAGTCACGATAGCCGAGTGGTTGGGTGGTCGGAATTTCGAGTCGAGAGACCCAAGTTCGATCCCCAGGTCGCAGGCTCGTACCAATGGGTTTTTCAAAAACTTATGTACGAATTATATCGTTGGCTTGGAAAAAAAAGCGACGACGGGCTCATCACCCTGTATTGGGAATTGCGTGAAGATATTTATTTATTTATTATTATTTATTATAGCCGAGTTATTGGGTGATCTGAATTCGAGTCAAGACCCTCGAGTTTGATCTCCTTGTAGGTAGACTAGTACCGACGACTTTTTTCAAAATTTATGTAAGGTTTTGCACATCCCAAGCTCCGATAAAATGTAGGTCTAAGCTTTTTAGACCTCAGTCTACCCCTGTATTAAGAAATGTGCTAAATGAAGATTAAAAAAGATATTGCAAATGTAAGCGTAAAATAAGCGTAACGGTTTATTGAATTGGAAACTAAAAATTCTAAAAACAATATTATTTTAAATAATGCTTAGACTCATCTTTTAAACTTCAACCTTGTATACTATGATAATTACCCCGAGAATCAATTCAAGCAATCGTTTTCTAAATTGTTTGTTAATTATTTACAGTGTGCAATCAATTAAACAAATATCGTTGACCTTCAATTGCAATAAATTTCTCCCAGTAAGCGTTACATATTAGTATAATATCGATACCATTTGAATATACACTTAATACACGTTATAATAAACTTAAATAATAAACTTAATATTACCTCCAAATTTTATCACCGAATCAATAAAGATATTTAAAATTTGTGCATATTAAAAATAAATTAATAAATATCTTCACGCAATTCAAAACACAGGGGTAGAGGTCTAGTCTAGACAAATAAGTCCCTTCGACCCACCTTCCGCCGAAGATATTTTCGGGACAATGTGACAAGTGGTAAGCCCGTCGCCGTCTTCATGTCCAAACCAACGATATAATTCGTACGTAAGTTTTCGTACCTGGGTATTGAACTCGGGTCTCCTGACTCGAAATTCCAATCACTCGGCTATCGTGACTTTATTGCATATATGTACATATTATATCGTTTAACAGTTAATATTTTGATAAAGTCAAATTGTTACAGTGTTATTTTTAATAAAATTTTAATTTCATATAAAACTGATAACATTGGCTACTGATTGCAAATTATCGGTACTTAGTACTCATTAATGGGCTTCTCACACATGAGCGAAAGAAGGTTTATGGTAGATATTGCGTTAAGATTTGCAAAGCCTGAGAAATTAATCAAGGGATTTTTGCTCCAATAATTCCCACAATTATACAGTCTATATATAGTAACGTGACAGTAACGTGTATTCACTTTTGTATACGTAAACAACAGGGCCAGTGTCTATTTTTGAAATATTAAAATTCTTTAAAGAATATGTTTCTTAAAGTAAGTACCGATAGGAAAATTTTCGTAATATTTACCAAAATATGAAAGTGTATTTAGTGTTTCCTTATTGACGGAAAGTCGTTTAAGATTCACGTGTTTTCAAAAGTTTGAATTTGTGAAAGTAACAAACCATACTATACCTGTATCGCTTTGAATGAATTAGTTAATGATTTAAATTACAATCCGATAATATTACAAGTACATCGTGAATATACGCGTGAAATATACACAAAAACTAATATAAATATAAAAAAATAATATTTTCACGCAATTCCCAATACAGAGGTAGACAGAGGTCTAGTCTAGACAAATAACTCCCTTCGACCCCCCTTTCACCGAAGATATTTTCAGGACAACGTGGCATGTGGTGAGCCCGTCGCCGTCTTTATGTCCAAGCCAACGACATAATTCGTACCTCAGGTTTTGAGAAACCCTTTGGTACGAGCCTGCAACCTGGGGATTGAATGCGGGTCTCTTGACTCGAAATTCAGAACATCCAACCACTCGGCTATCGTGACTTTTAAAAAAAAACTAATATGTTACAGGTAATAGCCGCATGTGTTATGGTATCAACATGCCAAGCCGTATTTCCGTTTCATCACCATCACCACCACCACTTAGCCGTTTCACACCAGCAAGTGAATAAGCACGACGGGCCCCATCATCCTGTACTACTACCACATATACACCATGTTCCACTCCACCATGAACCTATCCATCATGAGCCTCTCCACCATGTACCTATTCCGCACGTTCAGCATCATGATCATTACGTAAGTAGTAGTTGATAAACATAAGAGGTAATTCCTAAAAAAATAAAATGTATCATGATAATTAAGCTTTTAGTCGGGATAGAAAATGAGTATGACGGGATGACGTGTGGATGCCGGGAACATAGTCAATAGTGCTCTAACTGCATTAGTCAAAAAGCAAGGTGTCAAATTGCAAGCCTGAAAAATCACACTATAATAAAGCAGTATTGTATGTTGTATGTTGTATTGGTGCCGACTATGTTATATGGCACCGAAACCTGGGTCTGCATAAAAAGAAGTATAAAAGCATAAAAACAAGAAAGAAGAAGCATAGAAGCAAGTTGAATGCAGTGAAGATGCGATCTATTCATAAAATTTGCGGCGATAAATTTGTTTCGGGTCAAAGAATTTAACGAACTCCTTGTTTATTTTTACCACCTTTGTATTTTTTAGGCTTTCCCTGAGTACAACTTCGCTTATTCGGTTCACGACCACCATACCGGTGATGTAAAGTCTCAACACGAGTTTCGTCACGGTGACCTTGTAAAAGGGGGTTATGAACTTGTTGAACCTGACGGTCGCCACCGGAAGGTGGAGTACAAAGCTGATGATCATACAGGGTAAAATTATACTAATTATATTTATCGTACTAATATTACAAATGCGAATGTAAGTTTGTTTGTTTGTTATGAGGTAACGCCTTAACCACTAAACCGATTTTGAAAAATTCCTTCACCAAGAGAAAACTATTTAGAAAATTATTTAGAAAACTAATTAGCGATTTGTACTAAAATTACTTTTATAATGAACCCCTTGCCATTTTTTTATTTGTTATAATGTAGATAGATCTCTTTTTATTTGACGTGCGCTGCCATTTTGTTAATTTTTAGAAAATTTATGTTACTATAAAGATCACTTTGACACTTAACATTCAATTTACATAATTAAAAGTTAAGTATTTATAAGGACAAAAAATTAAGGCAAAACCTTTCCATTATTAATTACCGGTGATAAGTTCAATTTTCAATTAAGTATACCAGCAGCTGTTTCCATTTGTTTCAGAAATAACCATATTATAATTTTATTTACTTTCTAATGACAATGATTATAACATTGACAGTTGTTTACAAATATAATACGCGATCGAAGCTAGTATATAATAATTTATACATGAAATTGCTTTATTTTATCATGTAGTAATAAAATGATGTTAATATTAACAATACTTATTAACTAAAAACTACTATAATCTTAGAGCCCTACTCCTCGTGGCATGGTACCAAGAACGCTGACAGCATTTCCACGTTGAATGTTTTCCAAGACCAGAAAAGGTTACTACCCTTCACCCTTTAGGTTACTACCCTTTAAGTACCCTTTTCTGCTCCGTAGTAGTGGTAAAAGTCAGTAAACCTTTACTTTATCGGAACGTCTTTGCTACCTTTCGCCCCATGAATGTCGAAAGATTGACTAAAGGAGAAGGTTTAGAAATGGCGGAATAACGTTCCCAAATACTAGCCCAATATTCTTCAAACTGGTGACGACAATAGTATCTGATGCGTGAAAGATACGTGGCAACTGGTACAGCGATCGCCAAAACCGCTAGCCAAGCGTGGCGATTACAGCATTACATGTATGTAATTATATTAATAATGAAACCAATTATTTTTAAAGAAGTTATAATCAATATTTCCTGTCTAAAGTTAAACAAATAGCATCCACAATTTCCGCTGTTATGATATCGCGATTAATGACTGTGTAATAACATGAACGATGCTGTCGCATACGTAACCATCTTTTGTTACATTTCGATATCGATTCCCGCTAAGTCTTAAGTTCCGTGCTATTCATTAACGATGTACTTACAGACAACATTCAATGTACGTTCAACACGCTTTCACGTAGTATAAGTACTCTTTTATTTGTTTTATTTTATTTTAGAACTAGCTCTTTATCCACGAATGTCTGCGTGGTCCACAAAAACAGTGCATTTTAATAAATCCTCAATAGTCCTGAGTTATTTGAAAAGAAAATTTGCTAATTATATATCTATTTTAACCTTTTAACTGTATTCTAATTAATAGATCAAAGACGTAGTAGTAAGTAGTACATATCAAAGGGGTCTACCTCTACATATCTTTTGAATTAATAACTCGAATTTTATCGCGTTTTTATTTAGTTTTTACAATGTATTTTTAGTTACTTTACAGCATCCGTGGTCACGGATGAACGCGATGAAATCCGAAAATCGTTTTGTATAAAATGTGTAGTATTCGCGTAATAATAAGAAATCAGTAATAACTCGACTTTAATTTCTTGCAATAAGATAGGAATACCAGTAAAACAGATATAGCGTATTCAAGGAAACAAACAGGAATTCCAAAAATCATTGTTTCCGTTCAGATACGTCTTAGTTACATATTACGGTTATTTTCTATTAGATATCTTCAATCTACAGAGATGATTTTATTACAATTTTATTATATTATGTAGTATATAAAATGATATGTATATGTTATATGAATAGGCAGCAGTTAGAATTTTAAATCTCTTAATTTTTTTTATTTTAAATGTTTAATGTTTCTTTACAGTTTTAATGCTGTGGTTCATCACTCATCACCTCATCACCACGTTCATATATCCCAACATCATATTTAAAATCAGATGCTGTTGGAAAACCGACCTTTCGTAATACTTACCAAAGTAATCTTTTTGATGCCCACTTTGAATTCTGTAATAAAATGCTACTAAATAGTGATTAATATGGGTTTATTTTTCATTAATTTCCGTTTTTATTTATATGTATCACAATGTTTCACCCACCTATAATCTAAGTGGATACAATTGTCGGTACTCTTTATCAAAGCCGAAAAGGAAGGTGAAATCTCCTAAAACAGGGAAACTACTCCCTGTGACTGATAGTTGACATTCCCCGTTATATTCATGACTTAACCACTTTACGGGATCATCAGGAAAACCTTAACGAAATTTACGAAGCGCCTTACCACGAACATGTTTTAAATTGGGGCATATCTTTTTAATTTAATTTCATTGCATAGGTGTCAATTAGAGTACATTAAAAAATAAAACTCGATCCACCGCACGCTCCACCTGAAGGACCTTCCTCGCGAGCTTGCAATTCGAGCGGAAAATACCGAAACCACCAACAAAGATCCGATTACCTCCCCGCTCGAAGGAAAATAAAAAGGGCCCAAACGCGATCTCAACAGGCCGACTGTGAGCGCTGAGAGCGTGAGTTTATAAAAAAAAGATGATTCATACGCCTATGTATGCCATAAAAATGCAGATTTCTAAAGCGAACAGCAAACCCAAGGACTTACCTATATTGATAGGCAGTGGACCACCATTGAAAAAGGGCACAGCCGCGAATCACATTTCTCGGCGTTCTAGACATTACAAATTATTAGAAGAGTCAGGACTTGGGCCATAAACATAAGAAAACTAAAATAGGTTAGATATTTTCATTTGTTGGGGGTGTAAATAAGGGTAAGTAAATAATTACAACATTAATAGGCATGCCTTTTAAGTTCTGTCGTTTCCACATTTCCCGGCAATTTTGATACTCGAAATTTTTTAATTTTGAATCTCAAAACAGTTGAAAGTATTAGGATTAATGCAATTGTTTAGTCTTAGCGTCGATTGGGATCTGTTAGGTCACGTATGAAAATGAATCTTTCTAAGGAAAATGTTTGTGCAATAATTTTCTACAGCTTTAGAAGAGGCCTAACACGGTTTCAATGTTTTAAAGAGTTTTTTGCAAAGAAAATTTGTGTTCAGTGATGAAGCCCCATATCTGCGGACTGTCTCAAAAAACAATCTAAAATCTGGGTATTTCAAGACCTGCCAAAACCGACTAAAGATGTTCGTTCTCGAAGCATTTCAAAGAAGATTGTGGCCACGTTCGATGGAAAAACCGGTCATGTTGCTACTATTGCACTTGAAGATCGTAGAACGGTTAACGCAAAGTCGTATACGACAGTTTGTTTACCACATGTCATCGCCGAATATCGAAAACCTAACTCAAAGCGACGCATCATCCTGCGCCACGATAAAGCAAGCTCACACCGCGCTCGTCAAACGATTGAGTATTTGAAGCACGAAAAAGTAGAATTTCTTGACCATCCTCCATACAGTCCTGACCTAAGCCCTAAATATTTCTGTACCTTTCCTAAAATTAAGAAAAGTTTTCGTGGTCAAAGGTTCCAGTCCGATGAAGAAACAATTGACGCTTTCAAGTCAGCCATTTTGAAAAGTGTATTAAGCTACGAGGTGAATACTTTGTAAAACAATAAAAGGTACTATAAGTACGCTACCTTTATCAAGGTGTACATACATTTTATATATTTATTTTATTTATTTATATCTTCACAAATATTTTCCATTACGGGGATAAATAGAGGTCTATACAATTAAGTCCAATCGACCCACCTTTCTCCGAAACCCTTATTTACGAGTAGTACACCGTGATAGGTGGAGAACCCAACGCTAGAAACAAAAAAAAATAGAAAGAAAGAAAGAAAGAAAATCGATTACTCGTGGACCGAATACAGCACGAAGACAATATAGAATAAAATAACGCAAGCTAAACTAAAACAACAAATATGACAATCCGTGCTGCAGCATACGACCACGAAATGGATCAAACTCAGTTGTAGCCGGGATAACCCGACACTGATTTTCAGTCCGACCCTTACCTTATGGGAACTCGGACAGCATATCATAAGTATTTTTTATTATAAGTATTTAGATGTGGACAGGCGTGTCGCTGCCGGGAACAAAGTCAATGGTGCCCTGACTGCGTTAATCAAAAGGCAAGGCGTTGTGAAAAGTGCACGCCTTGCAATACATAACGCAGTGTTGGTATCGACTTTGTTATATGGCAGCGAAACCTGGGTATGCCAGAAGAAGCATAAAAGCAGGTTGAATGCAGTGGAGATGCGATCTCTTCGTAAAATGTGCGGCCTTACCATGGCCGACCGAAAGCGAAACGAAGAGATTCGCAATATGGCAGGTTTGAAAGATGACCTTGTCTCAAAAATGGATAAGGGCGTGCTTCGATGGTTTGGGCACGTTGAGCGAATGAGTGAAGACCGAATGGTGAAGAAAATATATAGCGCGAAAGTTAATATTAAAAGGTATCGAGGTAGATCGAGACTAACTTTCGAAGACCATGTGAGCAAATTGCTCGAAGAGAGGAGGGTCAAGAGTACTCGGATACCTAGACGTGCATGTATGAAGAAGATGATGAATCTGAAAGAAGCGAAAGAAGTATGTAGGGATCGTGACACTTGGCGATCTGTTCTCTCTGGCTACCCCGTCAGGGATTGTGCGTGAAGATAAATAAATAAAATTATACACTAAAGCCATTTGTTTGTTGTTTTTAAAATAAAGATCCAAACTTAATTCTATAGCTACTGATCGTTGATGTTGCATCCAATTAAATTTTATAAAGGTATATTATAAAAAACAATGTGCATAAAAAAAGACAAAACAATAAAGGTTGCTTAAATAATTACCTATTGCATACTTCTTAAACTATTACAATGCGGTTGTTATTTATTATATAGTACTTATTTGCTCATTATATAGTATACATTTAAACTTAATCTTAAAAGTAGTAAGCGACTTGAGAGCACGTAATGGAGGCGGCAGATTATTCCAACATTTCGTAGCATTGTACTTAAAGCTACCTCTAAATGCAGCTGTACGGTGAAAAGGATATATTAATTTATAAGTAGATGATGACTAGTATTATATTTATTATTTTGATCTTTAGACCAAGTTAATTTATTGTAGAGATATATAGGCTCTTTATTTTTGATTACACCAAACAAAAGGGTAGCAAAGTGAAGTCGGCTGCGATAATCCATCTTTAATATATTTGCATTATTGAGAAAAGGTGTCACGTGTGCTCGCGGCGGTATATTAAAAGTAAAGCGTGCACAAGCATTTTGGACCCGTTGTATTGCCCGTTTGGTACGTGCTAATAAACGTGGTCCTATAAGTGCGTCTGCGTAATTAAATTTGTTGAGGACGAGTGATTCGCAAAGCTGAATACGTAAGGATTCACTTAAAAAATTACGAATTTTATACAATAACTTCAGCCTATAAAAACAATTGTGTGATATGTCTCTGATATGATTTTCAAATAGCAGTTTCTCATCTATGACAATTCCTAAATTTCTTGCTTCAGCGACGCGTACTACTATCTCATCGTTCATTAATACAGCAGGAAATCTACTACTAACCTTTTGAATTTGGGTAGGTGTCCCTAGGATCATGTATTTTGTTTTTTTTCTTTTCGGATTTAATACTAAGGCGTTGCGCACAGACCACAAGGATATACGATGAAGATCAGTGTTTAACTTCCCGACTGCAATGTTACTTTCATTAGGCTTGAAGGAGATATATATTTGTAAATCATCAGCATGCATATAATACTTACAATATTCTATGTTGCTGATGACTCCGCATTCGACATGTAAGCTTTCAGAAATTATTTTATTTTTGCTATTTTGTTGCAGTTCGACTCGCTGTGAACGGTTTAGAAAATAACTGTGAAACCATTGAACTGCATTTGTGCTTACTCTATAAAATGATAACTTAGAAAGAAGTAATGAAATATTAATTGTATCAAATGCACGTGAAAAATCAATCAAAGTTAGTATCGTAGCCTCTCCATTGCTTTGAGCAGTTAGTATGTCATCTACAACCTCGATAAGAGCAGTGGTAGTGCAGTGTCGTTTCCTAAAACCAGATTATATCTATATAACATTAATTTAGTGCGTGTCGATTTATTATGTAATAATATATATATATATATATATATATATATATATATATATATATATATATATATATATACATATATATATATATATATATATATATATATATATATATATATATATATATATATATATATATATATATATATATATATATATATATATATATATGTATATATATATATATATATATATATATATATATATATATATATATATATATATATATATATATATATATATATATATATATATATATATATATATATATATATATATATATATATATATATATATATATATATATATATATATATATATATATATATATATATATATATATATATATATATATATATATATATATATATATATATACATATATATATATATGTATATATATATATATATATATATATATATATATATATATATATATATATATATATATATATATATATATATATATATATATATATATATATATATATATATATATATTAACGACCTCCGGGGACGAATGGAATATGAACCGGTATTCAAGGTGTCAGCTTGAGTTCCCAGATTCGGTTCCTAAATGGATTACGCTAAAGGAAGTTGTAGAAGCGCCCAGTACCCCATGAACAACCCCAACATTCCATGAAACATTTTCTTTATGGACTGATGGGTATGGATATTATTATTCATTTAGATTTTATATTATTCATTTACAATTATTCACTTTTTATAAAGAATAACGGGAGATGAAAATTGTCAAAAAAATATGTTTTTCTTATTAATGTTAGTACTCTCTATACTGTCAGATAAAGAATAACCTCTGCTACTGCGTCGATGGTGAATTTTTGTATCTATTATATACTCCTTAAATCGCAATTGAAACACGTTTGTAACTACAAGTCGTCTTCAATGTTTAAACTCTCGAACTCTTAATCAGCTCATCATTTTGCAACGTGATTCCTACAAACAGGCTACTCTGAAATAGTGTGACTATTTACTTAAATTGACTGAAGCCATCGAATATAGTATTAATACTAAGAAAAACCGTGCGCTATAATAAGGGGCCCTTGGTAACCTATTGGTCATGGCACATGCTTTATATACAAGAGACCTAGTTTTGATACCGGATATACACTGAAATTATCAACAACAATTTTTAGTGCTGACTTAAAAACGTGATTAAGGATAACATCGTTATGAAACCTAACTGTCTGAGAGATAATAAAAAATAATTATTCAAGAAGAATTTAAAGCCCACCACACGCATTGGAGCAACGTGGCGGATGTTCTCCTGCTCTGATCTCTCTCACATATTTGATAGAAAGCCTTTGTTCAGCAGTGGCCATTCACAGTTGTTTCTTTACTTTTTTCTTGACTACTACCTAACATTGTCCTGTTTAATTTGTAAATAAACCTCCGTTTTATTTGTCATACGTTAACAAATAAAACTGAGGCTTATTTTTTTCATTTCCTTACCTCAGAACTTTTTAATTTATGTATTATATTTATAGTTTTCGTAATTGTGCCAATAATTTAAAAAGGTTTTAATATGCTTAACATAGATATTACGACATAGAAAAGATATACTTTTCTACTAATACTTTTTAAACCTTGACTTTTTCTTTGAATAAATTTTTCATGAATCATTTAAGGACGTTATTCAACTCTACAGTGCATGAAAATCTAATTGACTGATTTAGGAAACCGTAATTATTCTTAAGTGCAAAGGAAATAGATTAGTAAACCAGTGACTTTAAAATCCTATGTATAAAAACCTAGGGATTTGAAACAAACATTAGTTACAACCAGAACCCGACGTAAACAAGTGAAGATGCTTTGGAAGGTGAATTTAATATTTTAATTTAATATCAGCTAAAAATCAGCGATAATTTTTTATTTTATAATTTTTTTATTTGTTATGTCCATTTCGCAGATTCAGTACTTCTATAATTCGTGAATCTTTAATATACAGTTACATAAGAATATTATTTGTTCAATAAAATTTATATGTATATTTTGATTAGTTGTCCCTATGATATCTATATAACATTAAATTTAGTGCGTGTCGATTTATTATGTAATAATAAATTATAATAAATATCTTCACGCAATGCCCAATACAGGGACAGACAGAGGTCTAGTCTAGACAATTAAGTCCCCTCAATTAAGACCTTCCACCGAAGATATTTTCGGGACAACGTGATAGGTGGTGAGCCCGTCGCCGCCTTTATGCCCAAGTCAACGATATAATTCGTACATAAGTTTTTGAAAAACCCATTGGTACGAGCCTGGGGATCGAATTCCGAGTCAAGAGACCCTCTTGACTCGTAATTCCGACCACCCAACCACTCTGCTGTCGTGACTTTTTGTTTTTGCCAATTCTTCCCTTGATAAGAGACGGCTAAGGCATTGTCTACATATACACAATAAGAATTCCATTTAAAGGACTGAGCATTTAAAGGTATATTCCGACAAGTAGAGTAAATACAGGCATATGTCCCGCACTTTAGTACTACATTTTAAAAAATTCGTAAAACTGCTTTATAGTTATCGGTTTTCCTGGGTTTGGCGCTGGGCAGTCAAGGTTATGATTACCATGCTACTTCATATCAGAGCTTAATTAAACATCCTTTACCTGAACATCGCGGTCACCATGGTGAGCTTTCACACATTGGAGATCATGCTCCTGACCATCATGAGGAATACGTAAGTAATTTCATTTAATTACATTTCTACGTTTTTATTTAAGGAGATGAGAAAGCGTGGTAATGAAATTTGTCTTGTTAGTTAACGGAAATGCAAACGAAGCTTACTCTGTGGAGTATTATATTTATTTAGTTTATTATGAATTACGGATATTTTTTTCTTATTTATTCATGCTTTAATTTATATCCGGAAAATGAAGTGATTTAAAAATGCGAATTTTGAGTGATGACTAAACAGTCTCTCTCAACCTCTCTCAAAGGGAGCAGGTCAAAAAATAATTGTATGTCAAAGAATTCTTTTGAGTAAAAGCACTTGTTTAATAACAAGTGTTACTAATTTAAAGAAAAAAATTACTACAAAAAAAATTAAAAAACAACGAAAAAGTTTTCATCGTAATGTAGTAATAGGTAATGTTCTTATATCTTTTTTATGTAAATATTGTCTTAAAACTTTTTATTCTAGGCCTGGGGCTACCCGTCATACGAATTCTCTTATAAAGTAGATGATCCCTACACACATGATAACAAAGGGCAACATGAAACTAGAGACGGTGAAAATGTGAAAGGAATGTATTGGCTCATACAGCCGGATGGCCGTAAACGCACTGTTACATATTACAGCGACAAACACCATGGGTAAGAATTTTTAAACACTGGGTTACCTAAGAATAAGCGACTTTTTCAGACCGACGAATGTCGGAAATGGAATGGAACAGGCGCGTTAACAAGTAAAATTTTTTCCATTACTTTATTATTTTCAGATTTAATGCTCAAGTGGAGTACTCAGACCCTCATCATAAAGAACTACCACACTATGAATATCAGCAGAAATATCATTATGTACCAAAGCCCGAAATTCAAGCCATCATAAATCATGTTCCTCAACAGCACTATTCCTACCAGCAACGTCGGGAATATTATAAACCTCAACATGAAAATTATTATGGTCACTATTACTAACAAAATTCATTAATTTTATATTTTTATTATAAAATTAATAAATTTTGTTTATAAATAAATAAATTATAATACAAAAACATATATCATTATTTATAAATAAAATACCTTATTGATTAACTAAATTAGTTTGATTGTAAAATTATTTTGCCTTTTCTCCATATACATGCACGTAATCGTGAATTACGCAATGCTTATGCAAATTCCTTTCAATAAATCAATAATTATAATAATTCATTTATTAAGAAATAAACATGGTAACATGGAATCATTTTCATACGTCCATCATATTCTGCCGAATTGGCGTAAAAAATGATATTAAATAAAATGTACATATAATAAACGGTATAGTAAGCAATTGTTTAATCTAAAATATCAAAAAATACAGTAATTCTAATTAATTATAAATTTCATTATAAATATTTTAAAAATATTAAATGTCTTTATAAATATGTACATATTTTAAATTCTATTGCACTTGGTCAAAACTACACAGCTATAAATTAATGCATAACAATTCAATTTGTAATTATACGAGGTCAAAAATAATTGTATGTCAAAGAATTCTTTTGAGTAAAAGCACTTGTTTAATAACAAGTGTTACTAATTTAAAGAAAAAAATTACAACAAAAAAAATTAAAAAACAACGAAAAAGTTTTCATCGTAATGTAGTAATAGGTAATGTTCTTATATCTTTTTATGTAAATATTGTCTTAAAACTTTTTATTCTAGGCCTGGGGCTACCTGTCATACGAATTCTCTTATAAAGTAGATGATCCCTACACACATGATAACAAAGGGCAACATGAAACTAGAGACGGTGAAAATGTGAAAGGAATGTATTGGCTCATACAGCCGGATGGCCGTAAACGCACTGTTACATATTACAGCGACAAACACCATGGGTAAGAATTTTTAAACACTGGGTTACCTAAGAATAAGCGACTTTTTCAGACCGACGAATGTCGGAAATGGAATGGAACAGGCGCGTTAACAAGTAAAATTTTTTCCATTACTTTATTATTTTCAGATTTAATGCTCAAGTGGAGTACTCAGACCCTCATCATAAAGAACTACCACACTATGAATATCAGCAGAAATATCATTATGTACCAAAGCCCGAAATTCAAGCCATCATAAATCATGTTCCTCAACAGCACTATTCCTACCAGCAACGTCGGGAATATTATAAACCTCAACATGAAAATTATTATGGTCACTATTACTAACAAAATTCATTAATTTTATATTTTTATTATAAAATTAATAAATTTTGTTTATAAATAAATAAATTATAATACAAAAACATATATCATTATTTATAAATAAAATACCTTATTGATTAACTAAATTAGTTTGATTGTAAAATTATTTTGCCTTTTCTCCATATACATGCACGTAATCGTGAATTACGCAATGCTTATGCAAATTCCTTTCAATAAATCAATAATTATAATAATTCATTTATTAAGAAATAAACATGGTAACATGGAATCATTTTCATACGTCCATCATATTCTGCCGAATTGGCGTAAAAAATGATATTAAATAAAATGTACATATAATAAACGGTATAGTAAGCAATTGTTTAATCTAAAATATCAAAAAAAATACAGTAATTCTAATTAATTATAAATTTCATTATAAATATTTTAAAAAATATTAAATGTCTTTATAAATATGTACATATTTTAAATTCTATTGCACTTGGTCAAAACTACACAGCTATAAATTAATGCATAACAATTCAATTTGTAATTATACGAGGTCAAAAAATAATTACATGTCAAAGAATTCTATTGAGTAAAAGTACATGTTTAATAACAAGTGCTTTTACTAAATTAAAGAAAAAATTATAACAAAAAAATTAAATAAGAAAAAAAATTAAAAAGTTATCTTAGGAACATTACTCCTTATATCTCCTTATATCCTTATATCAAGACATTACTCCTTATATCTCTTTTATTTATTTATACCTTATTTATTATTATGTTATTTGTAGTTGACACCTTATTTAAAAAAAAAGCTAACAAAAGGCGGTCTTAATGCCATATGGAATTCTCTACCAGTCAACATTACTTGATGAGGAGCGATTTTGTGGTTATAAGCAAATAGGGTATGTACCTATCCTATATACCTGTATCATCTGGAATTTTGTTGAACATTTTGATAGACCTTATTTAACACACATTGTTTAACACACATTGTTGCTATATAAACTTCATTATAAATTTCATTATTACGGTATAAACAGCTTGTATTAATATCTGCTATTAAATTTATTTAATACTTTATCATGCGATAGAAACTATTGATTATATTAACATATGTAGAGTAGTCAGTGGAAGCGTTTTATATTCTTTAAATAAGGGTTTACATGTATGAAACTGATCCACGCTTTGAATAGCTCTAAAACATTTTTTTTTTTTTGTAGAATTAATAATCTTTGTATAGTTATATTTTGTAGAATTAATAATTTGTAGTGATATCTTTGTATATCACTGGAATTTCTCGATATTATTAAAATTTTAAAGTTTACTTAAACTTTTTAAAGTTTATTTAAAGTGTATCGTAAGTATTTCTTTATATTTACGGCTCTTTATCCCAGGTACAGATTCCGAGTACGCATTAAAAAAAGTACCCTGTTTTATTCGCAAGCAACAATTTACTTTATTAAAATAAGGAATAATTAACATAAGGAAATAAATAGCATATAGACGCTATTCATTTCTCGGCAATAGCGCCATATGCGCCTTGTATAACTTTTAAGGTTTAGTTCATAGGTAAAACTTTGCTATTTACTTTGTCAAATCAAAATTATTGAAAATTATTAAGTTTCATAATATAATATTGAAAATGTAATATTGCATGTTTTTTTATAGAATATGGACGCAAACGAACAAGTGGCTCACGCGATGGTAAGTGATTACCGCCGCCCATGAACACCTGCAATACCGGAGGTATAGCAGATGCGTTGCCGGCCTTTGAGAAAGGTACAGGCTCTTTTCTTAAAGGTCCCTGAGTCGTATAGGTTCGAAAAAACCAATGTCGGCAGCACATTCCATAAAGTGCAAGTGCGTGGCAGAAAATTCCGCGAAAAACGCACTGCGGTGGAATGCCAAGCATCAAGATGGTGGTGATGGAATTTTTGTCTATGCCATAAGGTATGATGTTGAAATTCAGCAGCTGGGATTAATCCGCACAATTCCCCGGAGCACTCCCCGTAGTATATTTTGTAAAAAATGCAAAGAGATGCAAAATTTCTTCGCAAAGCCAGGGGATCTAGCAGATCAGATAGATCATGGTCGTCAACGATTCCAGCCGCTCTTCTTTGGATACTATTATATGTTATATTATCAGAACGATAGAGTTCTTAGTATCGCCTTTCTAGCTTATTTTGTTTCATTTTTAACTTTTTTTTTCGTTTAAATCTTTTCAATCGTTTTTCGAGTTCTGCGCTAATTTTCGAAAGAGGTTGTAAATGTGTGTGTTACTAAAAATAATCTCCGGTGCTAATAATACGATTCTAAAAATTATTTTACCTAGCAAAATACGTAAACAATACATTGAGTATCTTAAATGAATGCGAAATACTAAATAGCACTTTAACTAAATAAGAAATATGCGGCGTTCGTTACGCCAATGACGAGGTTATTTGGCTGAAAATCAGCGCTGAGCGGGATTTTCCTTGCTTAGCATATGCTGAGCCAACCCCTTTTTGGCACAATTATGTTTTTCATTTTTTTTAATTGGTTATGCTTGTTATTATTTTTACTTGTGCTGAATAAATGTTTCTTTCATTCATTTCATTTCTTTCAAATACGCTGTTACTGGAAGTATCGCAAACGTTTTGTAGGAATTGTTTATATGACTACTGGATGTTAGTAATATTTGTATGCCTTTGAAAAATTTGAGTCCGTATTAATTACAACAACTTTGCTATTTACTTCTTCAAAGGCAACACTTCAAAGAAACTTATTAAATTCATATTCGTCATTCTACTAATTTCAAGTTGTATCTAGTTATTTCTATTCTCTCTAACCCCAAACCTAAGCAGAAAGTGAACAATGAAATAGGTCAAAATATTGTATAACAAATAAGGTAAAGTCAAGATTGCGACGAATGCGACGACATGCGTTTATTAGGAAAATGATGAAATTGTTAGAAGTCACGGTAGCCGAGTTGTTGGGTGGTCGGAATTTCGAATCGAGAGACCCGAGTTCGATCCCCAGATGGCAGTACCAATGAGTTTTTCAAAAACTTATGTACGAATTTCATCGTTGGCTTGGACATAAAGACGGCTCACCACCTGTCACGTTGTCCCGAAAATATCTTCGGTGGAAGGTGGGTCATAGGGACTTAATTGTCTAGACTTGACCTCTGTCTACCCCTGTATTGGAAATTGCGTGAAGATATTTATTTATTTATTATAAAATAATTTGTAAGGATAGTTTTTAATTCCAATTAATAAAATTAATTACAATTAGTAACATGTTTTTTTATTTTTTGATATTTACGTGGAATAAATGTTGCTATATCTAATTTATGTATAAGCCAAACCAGATGTGAATATCAGTTAATATATATTCCAACATAATATTTACACTAAAAAAATTGTCTTGATAGCCAAGTGGTTATTTCATCAGGATTTGTGTTAAGAGACCCGAGTTCTACTCCAGGTCGACCGACCTACGGTTCCAAAGGATTTTTTCAAAACTTATGCACAATCATTATTATTGGCTTGGACTTAAAGACGGCGTCAGGCTCACCACTTGTCACGTTTTCCCAAAAAGTATCATCGGTTAAAAGTGGATCGAAAGGACTTAATTGCCTAAACATCTGTCTACCCCAGTATTAGGAATAGCGTGATAAATATTTTTCTGTAAAATAGTGTTGCGATGATACTGGAAGAATAGCGGGAATTTTTAACAATACACATTTTCCCAACACTGGGATGGACGAAAAATCAAGTTTCTGCGATCCTATTTCCACTACTTCCACTTATTTGGGACAACGTGATTTCAGAAAACAGTTTTACAGTTGTGTCTCAATTATTATGTAATTTGTACAGCTACCACAAACATAATGTGTAAGTTAAATAAAAGCTAAATTTAAAAAAAGTTTAAATCGCCGAATGTATGTCACTGAGCTTTTGCTGCTTGATAAGTTTGATACAAGGCGCCTTCCTATAAATAGCAATATGTTACTAACAATTATTGAGATTGTGAAATAATTTTATTATTACTATAATGCGTGTTTGTCTATGTTTTCGTCTAATCTATATTATATATTTTTT
This sequence comes from Sericinus montela, assembly GCA_029286605.1. Classification (NCBI taxonomy): domain Eukaryota; kingdom Metazoa; phylum Arthropoda; class Insecta; order Lepidoptera; family Papilionidae; genus Sericinus; species Sericinus montela. The sequence goes on from JAGSMR010000004.1 coordinate 5,607,997, forward strand.
ATTAACATGGTCAGAAACAGGTGAACAATACATTTCAAAATTACAAGAGAGACACAAATAAAAGGAGAATATCATTGTGAACCCAACACTATGGTCACAGCTTTGATTTAAAACAAAAAGGAGGAAATATAGGCATATGTAAAAGTTATATTAGAGTAAAATATAGCTATTATTTCTGTTCGTGTACATATATGTATGTTCTGATTATGTACATATATCGTGATGGATAGTCTGTGTGTTTGTTTAATTATAATTGTGTATGTGCGCTAATGCTTAGCGTTAATAGTTGCACTTGAATGGTCCTGCATCAATGTTTGTATGTATATTGTAACCATAATTCGTGCATGCATGTGCAAGCATTTATTACGAAGAGGAAAAATTAGTTTTTGGTCTGTGAGGCATAATTTCTGGAACTATCGGTCTTATTCCAATTCTTTTTACGTTACATAGAACATTAATAAAAGGGCAAACTATTCTGAAAAGTTTCGAAAACCGGGAGCAAAACTTTCTTTCTGAAACCGTTTCAGGCCTAGACTGCCTAAATAGGTAAAGTTGTCGTAACTATGGTATATGGGGGAATTGCTCCTCTTTAAAGGTTTACAAATAAGTCAGCGATAAAATACATTTTATATTAAATTATTATTCAAAAGATAACGATTTAAAATTATATTTTTTCCTACTTATTACTAATTCTTGTTACAAAATTATAATACTTATATTACTTTCTTTACATAGTGTAGATTAAAATTATCCTTAATTTTATAAAATCTGAACAAACAGTTTATATGATATAACTGATTTGAATTACCTAGAGATTTTAATATTAAGCTGTCAAAATGTCCTGTCATTGTTCATGAAAATAACTAACGCATTTTCATATATTATATAACAATAAAATATTAAATTTACTTTTAGTGCGCTGTACGGCATGCCTACATCTGATCAAAGGTCTACACTCTGTGGTCCGTCCTAACTGATTGGAAGCGACGCAGCAGAACTTAGCAACTTTAAGTTAATTTAAGATATAATAATTAGTTTATGAATATCGCTCCTACCAACTCTCAACCGGAATTCCTACAATGTCGAAATTGTTCGGAAGGTAGGCTTTTTAAAGGTAAAAGAGGTTTAAATATACATATTAGACGTTGTCATCCACAGTCAATTTCGGTTTCACTGCCTCCCGTCCCCTCTCATGGCACAATCAGAGATATTAATCAAACCAATTTTCAAAATTTTTCGGACCAAATTCATTATTACCACCGTAATGTACCAATACTTAGGAGGATTCCTAGAGGTGCGAGGATGCAGCTAGCTAAAGCTTTATCAAATACCATTCAAAATTGTTTTACTTTTAACACAGTAACTAGTACTGCAAAAATTATTTTACTTTGCATATTTTCATTTTGACAAAACGGGGCGTAAGTCAATTACGTCCCAGCTTAAAAACAATTCTTTTCAAAATTTTGATTTACTGATTGATACATCCATATCTCCAAGACCACATAATTTTGATTTAAACAAAGTTGTCGAGTCTAAAGTTATGGATGGTGATTTAAAAAACGCATCGCGTATTTTATTTTCAGATGATATCCTGGCGCCTCACAATGCGGACACCCTTGAAAGCTTACATCAGAAGCATTCTAAGGCCAATTCCTCCTTGCTTCTACCGTCGCCTCCTGATCCTTCTTATCAGCCATTACAAGTTTCAGAAAAAGATACTTTAGAGGCAATTATGTCTTTCTCAAGTGGCTCTGCCGGCGGTCCGCCGCGCATCCGCGCATCCGCCGGTGACGCCGGCTGAATTCTTTTGGGCGACATAACAAAATTAAGTAATTTTATGCTTTCTGGCAATGTAAATCCCAGTTTTGTTAAAATCATATATGGAGCAAGGTTATGTGCCTTTAAAAAAGATAATGGTATCCGCCCTATAGCTGTTGGTTCCACTTTTAGACGTTTAACTTCTAAATTAGCATGTAGGCACATAACCTCCGATCTGAAGTAAAAATTTCAGCCTATTCAGTTAGGCTTCGGTAGCAGAGGAGGTTGTGAGGCAGCTGTACATTCAGTGCGTACTTTTTTAACGAATTGTCAAACAGATGTTCTCTTGAAAGTTGACCTTAGGAATGCCCATAACTCCCTCAATAGATCAACCCTGCTGAAGGAGGTTGCGAAACATACCCCGGAAATTTACCATTATGTTTGGCAATGTTACAGTCAAAACTCTAATTTATTTTACGAAAATCATTTAATTGACTCAGCCGTCGGAGTTCAGCAGGGCGATCCACTGGGCCCAGCATTGTTTAGTTTGGGAATTCAACCGATTATTTCAAAGTTGAAATCCAAACTCAATGTTTGGTACCTAGATGACGGAACCCTAGGAGGAAAGCCAGATGACGTGCAAAATGACCTTCAAGAAATTATTCAAAATTTTAAAAACATTGGCCTTGAATTAAATAATACTAAATGTGAACTTTTCATTCCTGACCGTTTGTCTTCTCATAGACACAGTTTATTTCAAAATTTTAACAATATATCTCCTGGCATTAAAGTAACTGAGGCGGATTCTCTTTGCCTCCTTGGAGCGCCGTTATTTATAGAGAGTATGAAACCTCTTTTGAAAGTAAAATTTGATCAATTTTTAGAACATGTTAATAAACTGTATATTCTAAATTCTCATATAGCGCTTACTATTTTAAAATATTGCGTTCTTGTTCCTAAATTTACTTATTTACTCCGCTCGAGTCCAGCATGGAAATGTTCTAATTTTTTAAAACAAATTGACCTTAATCTCAAAATAACTGTGGAAAAAATTCTAAATTTATCTTTAGTCTCATCTAGCTGGACTCAAGCTACTTTACCTGTTAGATTTGGAGGTATCGGTATTAGAGAGGTTTCAAATATTGCGCTGCCGGCTTTCCTTGCCTCCGTACACAGTGTTCATGATTTGTCACGTAAAATTCTTAAGAATAATTTGGACTTGACCTTTGCTACCGAGGCAAGAGAAGCATGGTTACGTCTCTATCCCGGCGAGGATATTCCACTGGAACCTAACTTACAAAAACGGTGGGATATCCCGTTGGTTCAGAATGTCCAAAAATGCTTACTGAACAATTTTCACTGTGACAGAGACCGCGCCCGCTTTCCAGGTGTTTCGACAAAGGAATCCAGTTACTGGCTACATGCTTTACCATCAAGTAACTTTGGTACATTACTAGATAACGAAAGTTTACGTATGGTTGTAGGAATACGATTGGGAGCATCGATTTGTCAACCACTTCGATGTCCTTGTGGCAGCGAGGACGACGAGTTAGGCCTCCATGGACTTTCATGCCAAAAAAGTGCCGGCAGACTATCTCGGATGATTTCATTCAAGGAACCGTGTTCCTTGAATGAAATCATCCGAAGGGCTCTTGTTTCCATAAATATTCCATCGGTTTTAGAGCCTTGTGGAATATTTAGGGAGGATGGTAAGAGACCCGAAGGCTTGACTTTAGTCCCTTGGGTAGAGGCAAAGCTCTTTTGTGGGACGCAACTCTCATATCAAGGGTACTTCGATAAGGGCCGGGGCGGCATCAGAGGCAGCTGAATCGGGTAAATGGCGTAAATATGAGTCTTTGAAAGGAGACTATACGTTTGTTCCATTTGCCGTAGAGACAATCGGTCCGTGGGGTCCCCGCGCGATGCAGTTTCTAAAGGAATTGTATCCGCGACTTATCGTTGCCGCTGGTGACAAGAGGGCTGGTTCTTTTCTCGCTCAATGGTTAAAGCTAGCCATTCCACGTGGAAATGCAGCCAGCGTTCTTGGTACCATGCCACGAGGAGTAGGGCTCTACGATTATAATAGTTTTTAGTTAATAAGTATTGTAAATATTAACATAATTTTTTCCATAGAAAAAATTTTCAAATAACAAATCAAACTTTCAGCTACCTTAACGTTACGCATGTCCTTCAACATAGTTTTATAGCCACCAATTAGCAACTTGTTGTTCATTGACACCTGCGACCAACTTACTATACTATCGGCATTTTCGGGAAAAAGTAAAAAAAAATATCTTCACGCAATTCCCAATACAGGGGTAGACAGAGGTCAAGTCTAGACAATTAAGTCCCTTTGACCCACCTTCCACCGAAGATATTTTCGGGACAACGTGACAGGTGCTGAGCCCGTCGCCGCATTTATGTCCAAGCCAACGATGAAATTCGTACATAAGTTTTTGAAAAACTCATTGGTACTGCCACCTGGGGATCGAACTCGGGTCTCTCGACTCGAAATTCCGACCAGCCAACAACTCGGCTATCGTGACTTGGGAAAAAGTAAAAAACCATTAAAAATTATTTAAATTACCGTAATGATACCGTCAAAATGTATTGTATGTAGTTGTTGTTAATGTATTCTACGAGAGATTTCTCCAGCATTGCTTGAATCATATAATTTTGAAAATCATTTTCTTATGGAATTAAACTAAAAAAATTATTTGGAGCAATAAAAATATTGCCTGATTTCGATAAAATAATGAATAAAATCCTAAGCTGCAGAAGAAGCTATCTTCATATTAAGGGTAATGTAACTGAATATTACAGTAGTTAATAACTTCATATTTAGCAGTTATAATAACGAAAAAAAACCGAATCGTAAAAAGAGTCAAAGTGACATTTTTACAAATAATTCATAGTTAATACTTATATAAATAAGGACATAATTTCATCAGTTTTATCGTTAGAGTGCGATATATATCCATATCCAGAGGAATGAAAAATTTCTACGACAATTAGAAGCAACCACTTATGTTTCACCAACTATTATTTATTTAAAAAAAAATTCCTTGACGCCATTCCCAATACCCCTGCATTGGTAGACAAAGGTCTAGACAATTAAGACCTTTCGACCCACCTTCCACAAAAGAAATTTTTTGGTACATCGTGACAGATGGTGAGCCCGTCGCCGTCTATATGTCCTAGCTAATGATATAATCAAGTTTTTGAAAACACCCTTTGGTACGAGCCTATTACCTTATCGCGTCTTTTATTTACTTTATTAATATTAATAAGAAACTTCTATAATATATTGAAATATATGGCAAGGTTTTACGTATTGTGCGCATGACGATGAATTGTGTCAAACTGAGTAACAAAATCATTTTAATATTGTAATTATAAAATAAATCGATACAAATAATTGGTCAGAAATTATATACAATTTGTTCAAACTTCGATAAGTTAGAAAATTAATGTAAACCACGAAGCACGCGAATACTACGCGTTGGAATTTAACTGAAATGCTATGAAGTCGAGGTGTACATAACGTTTAATTTTCAGAATTATGTTTAAATGCGCCTCTGAACGTTTAATTTTGGAAAATCAAGATAATAGCAGTTGCATGGGTCGGAAACACAATATTTGTATTTAATAATGATATTATTATCATTTGTATAAAAACTGGATGATGCAGAATTTGACATTAGAAGAGTTGAAATTCTCATTGAAGATGATTTGGAAGGTATTTGCTTTTTCAAATAATCTTTTGTCTGACTTAATTTTTCATATCATAAAGAGTCTTAAAAGGTTTCGTTAGATTTATAATTTTTTTGGAAAATGTGTAATTAAAAAACGGGTTATAATTAATATATCTTGGAAAAAAAGTGAAAATTACTCCATTCTTGTTGAAATTATTGTGTTATATCAAAGTGTAGGCAAATTTATGATTTCTTAGTATTCAAATCCAATAGTCATCAGCTGAAGAACCATAGCAGATTAGAATCCAAGACTTAATTAAACAATTCAATTTTAAATAAGTCTTCACATAACGTAAGATAGTATAAATTATTCGTAAATAAATATGCTTTCTTTTCTTTAAAGAAATCAATATGGGAACAAATAGAATATTATTAATTTTTTAAGTAAATACATGCAAAAGCAAAGTTTAAATCAAACTTCCGTCAAAGAAATTAACAATTCTTAATTTTCATTTTTTTATAGATTTTTAAAGTGTGTCGTCTTGCAGGCATGAGTCAATAATTAAAAATAAAATGTATTTAGAGAGAAACTTAATTGTATTTAACGACTTCTACCTCGACTACTAATTAACTACCAATTTCTGCTTTAGTTATCTTTAATCAAATGACAATTGCTTAAATTAATTATATTTTATGAGAGCGGTTTAATATTTATATTATAAAACAATCTTTATTACATGATAATAAAACTGTCCATCATCGGTAGATATTTTTTCTAATTATTGCGTTACTGTTTTACGTTAAAAGACGACACGAAGAAGATTTAAAGAAATAAATAAAATTGTTTCTAGATATTAAGTTTAGTTGGTCTTGCTGTGGCTGTCTTAGGCGATGACCAACATGCAATCTCAGAACAGAAGGTAGTGATACACCATTCACCAGTTCATTATGGTCACCATGGTGAGCTTTCGCACGTTGGATCCCATGCTCCGGATCATCATGAAGAATACGTAAGTGTATCAGATATTTTAGAACCAATGTTTGTCAGCATATTACATACCTATTTTATGACTAATTTATCGCTTATAATCAATAGGCTTGGACGTATCCATCATATGAGTTTTCATACAAGGTCAATGATCCACATACCCATGATTATAAAGGTCAACATGAAATGAGACATGGTGATGAAGTGAAAGGAATGTACTGGCTTATACAACCCGATGGCCGTAAGCGAACCGTTCAGTATCACGCTGATAAACATAATGGGTAAGTAATAAACTTCTTGGTAATAATAAACTTCGCAAAATAATTTTATGTCACATAATATTCATAGAGACATAATGATTTTTTCAAAATTACAGATTTAATGCTGATGTTCAGTATTCAGAGCCTATCTATAGTAACGATCACAAAGAACACGAAGAACCCAAGGACTACCAAAAAGATGAAGCGCATTATACTCCAAAATCCGAACAACACGTAATTATTCACCATGATCCTAATCATCATTCGGAAGATAAAAAACCTGAACATCATGAACAGGAGCACTATGAACAAGGACATCAAGAACATGGACTGGATGAAAAGAAACACCATGAACAGAAATACCACGAAGAGGAACAACATGAACAAGAACATATTGAACAGGAACACCACGAACAAGAGTATTTTGAACCAGAAAAATACAAACCAGACCATCGTAAGCCCGAGCTTTATGTTCATGAACGAAAACATAATGTTCAAAACAAACATCAGGAACATGAATACCAAGTTTTAGAACATCATGAACCAGAATATGCTCACAAACATCGTATTGTGGAATATTATGAACGTAATAATCATGGAAATGAACATCAGGACGACGGGCTACATGAATATAATGAACATCAAGATTATGAACCCCATGAACCAAAATATGATGAGGTCGAACAACACAAAGTACATAATGAAGAAGAAAATCATGAAGAAGAACATCACCATGAACTTCATGATAAAGAACATCGTAAAGATCACTACAATTATGAATTTTATGTTCATCATTATGATCATCATAAACACGAACCTGACCAACATAAATATGAAAATCATGATCGTCACAACTATGAACATGACTACAAAGGCCATCGAGACAATGATAAATATCCATATTCACGTATCCATATTAATCGTGGTGATAAAGTGTATCAACCGGAACATTAGCATCATCCATTGGACGAAACAAATTCAGAAAGATAAAAGTCAAAAACGACACCTTAAATATATACCTACAACTCATCAAACCAAATACGAATTAATTCGTTTATTTAATAAAAATGTTAACAAAAAAATTATAATCCATGAATATGAAATAAAATATAAATTTCTAATATTTTTGTCTTTACTTAGTTTTTTGATATGAAATCACAAAATCTTTAAAACTTCTTGACATAAGAGGATCTAATTTAGGTACAGTAAGAGCCGTTAGATAAATAAGGAGTTTAGAAATATTTTCACGAGTCGCGATAGCCGAGTTGTTGGGTGGTCGGAATTTCGAGTCGAGAGACCCGAGTTCGATCCCCAGGTGGCAGTACCAATGAGTTTTTCAAAAACTTATGTACGAATTTCATCGTTGGCTTGGACATAAAGACGGCGACAGGCTCACCACCTGTCACGTTGTCCCGAAAATATCTTCGGTGGAAGGTGGGTCAAAGGGACTTAATTGTCTAGACTTGACCTCTGTCTACCCCTGTATTGGGAATTGCGTGAAGATATTTTTATTTTTTTTTAGAAATATTTTTCCGTAAAATGATAGAAGAGGCACTTAAAGTTTTTGTAGAACCACGTAATTTCTAAACTTATAAGTATGCATATTGAGTGCGATCCCAAGGTGGCAGCCTCGTACTAATGGGTCTTTTTCAAAAACTTATGTACGATTATATAAAATGGGATTTTTCAAACACTTATGTATCGTTGGCTTGGACATACAGACGGTGACGGGTTCACCACCTGTCGCATTGCCCCGTAAATATTTTCGCTGGATGGTAGATAGATAGATATAGGACGAAATTCCACAGGGCGTATAATTCCATAATTTAAATTTGGAATTTTTTTTCTTTATAAAACTTGATTATTATTCACGATAGCCGAGTGGTTGGGTGGTTGGAATTTCGAGCCAAGAGACCCGAGTTCGATCCCCAGGTTAAAGGCTTGTACCAATGGGTTTTTCCAAAACTTATGTACGAATTATATCGTTGCCTTGGACATAAAGACGGCGAAGGGCTCACCACCTGTCACGTTGTCCCGAATATTTCTTTGGTGGAAAGTGGGTCAAAGGAACTTAATTGTCTAGACCTCTGTCTACCCCTGTATTGGGAATTACGTGAAGATATATATATTCATTTATGATTATTATTAAATTATAGTTACCATCTAGAAAGAAAAAGACCCCTACGTATTCAAAAGAGTAACTTGTTTAACTGATTTATAATTTCGAAAAGAATAGCCATTAGGAATTCATTGTTCTTTAAAGCGCTGCCATTAATCATGAAAAAGCTCATATTTACGTACCGACCCCTTTCTTCTTGTGGGTGTTGAAAAGTGCAACTTAGAGAAAATGTCACCCGACAGATGGTGGTATAGACATGTCGAAAATAGTAGGCAGTACCTTCTAAGGTGCAAGTTGACTGGTACTGTGATCGCCGAGCTGCCTGCCGAGCGTGGCTATTATAGCAAACTCTCCACGGCTGGCAATGACCTGTTACAGGCAGTTATGTGTATATTTATACATGTATAAATCTGTTCTTTGCTGGATTATGAAAGAATTCCCCCCTTATCTGAATTTCAAAAAAGGTGAATGAAATTGTATACTTGGGGAGTGCGTTTAGCCGGGATGGAAGATGTGATTTAGATGTGGACAGGCGTGTCGCTGCCGGGAACAAAGTCAATGGTGCCCTGACTGCGTTAATCAAAAGGCAAGGCGTTGTGAAAAGTGCACGCCTTGCAATACATAACGCAGTGTTGGTACCGACTTTGTTATATGGCAGCGAAACCTGGGTATGCCAGAAGAAGCATAAAAGCAGGTTGAATGCAGTGGAGATGCGATCTCTTCGTAAAATGTGCGGCCTTACCATGGCCGACCGAAAGCGAAACGAAGAGATTCGCAATATGGCAGGTTTGAAAGATGACCTCGTCTCAAAAATGGATAAGGGCGTGCTTCGATGGTTTGGGCACGTTGAGCGAATGAGTGAAGACCGAATGGTGAAGAAAATATATAGCGCGAAAGTTAATATTAAAAGGTGTCGAGGTAGTAGTAGTCTTGGCGATCTGTTCTCTCTGGCTACCCCGTCAGGAATTGTGCGTGAAGATAAATAAAATAATAATATAATATAATAATATCTGAATTTCAGGTTACATACATTTGTAATAATACCTAAGTAAACAACGTTCAAAGCTACGTACGAGTATACCGGATCTCTAAATGTAGACTATTCTAAATCTATAATCTGATCCACTACTGCCTTAAAATTGTTTGACAGACTTTATATTAACACTTAACTAAAAATATTACGAGTTTATATTTAATAGATACCGTCAATTACTTAACTTTTTATATTGAACAATCACACATTGCATATTGATTACTGTATCTAGGTAATTGGTTGGTGATAAGTAACGTATAAGAAACGTATATATACCTACACAGGCAAATAATAATAAAATACGTAAAACTATTCACGTAGCAGGTACATCATATCCACACACATTTGGCAATATTGCGGCCTAATAGAGTAGTAGGTACTGTCCTTCCCATTGATGATGCGGACATGGATTGGACATAGATTGCGGACTGGTATCCTAGGGAAAACATTTTTGTAGTAAATACTATTAATATTTGTACCCTATTTAACGATAATATATACATATTAGCATGCAATTATATTTATCAATGTAGTTTTATATAATATATAATGGATGTTATCATGGATTATATTCGGACTTTCGGAATTGTTTAGACTAGACCACTGTCTACCCCTATATTGGGAATGGTGTAAAGATAATATTATTATTATCACCATCCAGTTCCCAAGCCACTGAGAATTTTGGCTTTTGGTGAAGAATGAAATCACGCATTTCATACAGGCAAAATAGTATTTAAATAAAGAAGTTTTTTAACTACCGTAATTGAACTATGATTTTTCACTAATCACTAACATATCCTAAAGGAATATGCATTATGTGTAGCACATAGTAGTATTACTATGAGGATGAAAGATGTAGTCATATATGTGAAACAGTGTACAGTGCTCCGACTAAGACTTTATTACATAGGATTTCTCTTTTAGAGCCCTAGAGGTTACGTAAGTGTTTCATCCTTCGCGCCTAATCACAATAACCATTATGTATTCGATTAGAAACAACTGTAGCTTGCATGCAGGTAGTTAATTAACTGAATATATTTCATTTAAACGCCCTAATTTAATATTTAATTGCATACCTATTTATATGCTAGACGAAATTACGGCAATTCCGGGCATTAGTATTATGAACCAACATCAACTTAAGACATGAAATATTCTCTATTAGCTCACTGTTAGTTGTGTTTTGTGATCTCCAACGGTTAACATGCGTCAAGTAAGTTCCATATAAGTACATCATCCATATAAAGCTCTTCCTAAAATATGTAAAAAAATTCATTTTGATTTTGCTACGTATGCAGTTGACGTCAAAAACTCAAAATAATATTTTAATACTAAAATTTCAATCATTATAATATTTCGATAAAAAATACTATTAGGTATTCACAAGACCTTGGTTAAAGGATTTATAAAAATTATCACTTTCCCTTGCTTACTTTTTCATTAAAATTAATGAAAATATTTTTTTATTTAACCAAAAGATCCTAGTAACGGCTCTGATTTTGGCATTGGCATATGCAGAAGAAGATCAAAAGCCGCAAGCAGCTGCAAACCCGTATCGGGTACATTACGATGACCACTTAGAAGACCGGCCGCACAAAGAAGACGCGCCCCTTCCAGGCCCTCACGTATTACGTTCAACCAACTCCCGTCATTTCGCTGAACAGGATGTAAGCTAATATAGTTTATTTTAGCTTTTTATTTTCGCCGTCATTTGCAAACTGTTTGCCCGAAGTTTCTACAGAAACGGGAACTTTGAAGTAAAGTAACTTAATACTCCTTATTACTATGGTCCGGAGTCCCGGAGAGCGAGCGAAGTTATTCCTTTTGGCTGTTTATGCGGCGGTAGCTTCGTCGGCCAGAGCTGAGCTGGAGGAGTTTTGGAAGAATGTAAGAGAAGTTCTAGAGGAAACGAAAGAATTGTTGTATGTAGTGATTTGAATGGATGGGTTGGTACCGCTCGGCCAGGGTACGAGTCGGTGCTTGGAATGTTTGGTGATAAAAGGGTTAACGATGCTGGAAAGCTTATACTGGCTGTATGCAAGGAAAAGGGTCTTCTTGTATGTTTAATCACAAGAAAATACATATGTATATTCCATGTGGATACGCGAGTGTTCCGGGGTGCTGACCTTGGAATGGATCACTATCTAGTGATTACTAGATTTAGGGGTCGGTTCGCGGTTTGGCGCCACCGGACGGCGATACCAGAACCACAGTCAATCGGTAGCATCCGAAGCTGGAAGCTTCAGGAAGCGGACACTAAGAATAAATATCAAGCAAGGGTAGCCAAAAAGCTGGACAGCATCGATGACAGGAAAGAATGTGTGGAAGAAATATGGCAGAGCCTTAGAGATGGAATGGTTAGTGCAGCGGAAGACGTGTGTGGAACTGTGAAAAGAGGTAGTAGTAAAAAGGGTGATGCATGGTGGAATGACGAAGTGAAAGAAGCAGTAAATAAGAAGAAGAAAGTATGGTTAGACTACTTGGCCTCTAGTAATGATAAGGATATGAGAGAGAAGAGGAAAGAAAGATATAAGCTCCAGAAAGTTCACACGAAAGCATTGATTGAGGAAGTGCGTGAAAGGAGTAGAATGGAAGCGGACGAAAGGTTGTCGCACAACTTCAAGGAGAACTCCAAACTCTTCTGGAAAGAGGTTGGAAGGACCCGGAGTGGTGCGACAGCCTTAAGAATGAATAAAGTGCTTTCGGGAACCAATGACGTCCTTTCAGAAAAATCGGACGTCATGCAGCGATGGAGCGAATTTTATAGAGAGATGTATGCGTGTGATGATCTTAGTGGGGGATCCGGGGGTGACGCCGTGACTGGTAAGCCAGACTCAGACCTCGATGACACTGAGGCCATCAGTATGAAAGAGATTGAATGTGCGATTAGAAGTTTGAAATGTGGTAAGTCTGCGGGACTAGACAGAGTTACTGCTGAAATGGTCAAGTATGGTGGGCCACGCGTCTGGGACAGCTTTCATCTGCTGTGCAATTTGTGCTGGCGAACGGAGGCTTGAAAGATGACCTTGTCTCAAAAATGGATAAGGGCGTGCTTCGATGGTTTGGGCACGTTGAGCGAATGAGTGAAGACCGAATGGTGAAGAAAATATATAGCGCGAAAGTTAATATTAAAAGGTGTCAAGGTAGACCGAGACTAACTTTCGAAGACCATGTGTGCAAATTGCTCGAAGAGGGGAGGGTCAAGAGTACTCGGATACCTAGACTTGCATGTATGAAGAAGATGATGAATCTGAAAGAAGCGAAAGAAGTATGTAGGGATCGTGACACTTGGCGATCTGTTCTCTCTGGCTACCCCGTCAGGAATTGTGCGTGAAGATAAATAAAAAAAAATATTAAGTTATGTAATGTATTGTGTCGGTAGTTCCATGTTCTATATATAATAAAATATCTTCATGCCATTCACAATACAGGGATAGACAGAAGTCTAGACACTATAATCGTTGTGACCTTCCACCGAAGATATTTTCATGGGGATATTCTATATAATATTTTTATGTAATTCTCTTATAATGAATAACAAACTGAACCGCAGCTAAACTTGCCGGGATTTAATAAGTTCATCGTAATCCTCCTTACAACTGTAAATTACTTTTTAAGTTACTTATAAATATATCGCTTTAGAAGTTTACGTGAATATCAAAACATTCCTCCGATCATGCGGTAAGAATTTAATAAATCATTTTCCTAAATTCAGAAAATATTATCAAATAAAGTGATTCCTAAATAAAACAATAGTTATTCAAAAAAGTAATGGCATATGAAGTTAAAAATTGTCATTGATAGTCATGAAACAGGTTTTTGAATGAAACAGGTACAAAGTCATTTTACGTAACGAATAAAATTATTATAGTATAAAAATAAATACATGCGTGAGAATTTACCACAGCAAAGCTTAAACTTATAATTAAAAAATGGTATCTTGAACATTGTGCGATACAAAAAGGGTCTAACAATTCGTTTTATTACACCTTTATTTCGATTGCGTTTTGCTTTTTGGGTATATTATGTTCTAAAGTTTCCACCAGTCACGTTGTCCCAATAAATGTCTTCAGTGAAAGGTAGGTTATACTGTATTTGTTTCCAAATTAAAATAAATAATAAAATAAAAGTTATATATAAAATCCACGATACCGCACAATTGAAACCAGCAACCCTTAGCTTCGAAGGCAGGGTCACTACCAACTAGGCTTTCGGGCAGTCATTATTACTTTTAGGGGCCTTTTTTATTTAGTGGATTCTGGACAAGCCTAATAATGAATAATTATTATTATAAATGGTGTAATGTGTGCCATCGATGTTTCCGATTCCCATACCACAAGTACTTTAGCATCTTACATTGGGATCGGAGCAATGTATGTGATGTTGTCCCTATCTATATATGTATTTATTTATAAGTTCTTCATGTGACATTACTTTTCATTCTATAATTATCTTGCCGAATAAACTATAACTTCATTCTTACAGGATCATGGAGCGGATGTAAATCACCAGAACATGTAAGGGTTATATTTTATTACGTTGTAAATATTAACACTAACTGTAATATTCCTCAATTAGTTTAATGATGACCAAGCCAACTCAACAATTTTGCCATTAGTAAATATATTTGCCAAAGAAATGAAAAATTCTCAAAATGGCAAGTGGCTACCGAACGGTGGCAGATAAATCACCTCGAAAATATCAAACTAGTGGCGGGTTTAGTACTGGGTAATGTGCCTAAACCGACCATTATGTCAAATTTTTCTTTTGCTTTTCTCCTACAATGAAATTTTACAGACCCTTGACAAAGTTACAAAGCAAATTACAGCACGACGAGCATTTTATTGCTTAATAGGAAAAACTCAAAAGATAATAATTAGTGTAAATAAGTGTAGTGATACATGTATAATTTATAGCGTGTATTGTGCCTATATATTATGTATAAATATTACTTATATTCCAGAATTATCCGAAGAACCTACGATCCTGATTACTATCAGCCTACAATCATTCTTGACTACAGGTACATGAAAACTGGAGGTCGAGACTACACTCGTGGTCCTGGTGGCCAATATCTTATTTTACCCAAAGGTATTCGTTCTATGGAACGCAATGAATTCGAAAACTACGATGCGTTTCTAGAGCACCTACGTCTCAAAAACTTGGCTGAGACTGAATATAGGCGTGCTCACTACAGTAAATTGTATAACAAACATGGGCATTAAACCTGTAACGGAACAAACTAAGAAATATGCTTATAATGAAATTAACACGTTATGATTAAAAGTTATTACGTCCAACTTAAATTATTTAATTATTTTTCAAACATTTCGAACAAAATATTTTATGACAAATAAAAATGTATCTCTCTTCTTTTATTTATTATAATAAATAATCTATGACAAAAAACATTTTCTTACTTGGATAATATGAAATAGGTCTAAAAATGCCCAAAAGTTTATTTGTAATATCTAAACTAGCACTTTTCCGAATTAACAGTGTAAATTACCACACATTCAACGTTTTTGTTATACTTCAGATAATGGATTTGTTTTAAGGGTTACACAATTGATTTTAATCATTTACAACGTTCATAAACCGTAACACGGCGTCCTTCACAACGCAATGGATGATTTATATATATATATATATATATATATATATATATATATATATATATATATATATATATATATATATATATATATATATATATATATATATATATATATATATATATATATATATATATATATATATATATATATATATATATATATATATATATATATATATATATATATATATATATATATTATAATTTTTGTAATGAAATTGAGTCATATTTATTATTCATGTTTATATGGTCAGGACTATGGAAATCTTGATTCATAGTAATTATGATACTATATAATTATGATCCTTATTTTCCGACATAAGGATGAGCTTGGAGTTGAACGAAAATATAATGATGTCATTCATAAAATGACATACATCGTTGGCATTTACATACTGCCACTTCCTGTCACGTTGTCCCAAAAAAGTCTTCAGTGAAAGGTGGATCAAAAGAACTTAATTGTCTATACCTTTACAGTCTATACCAGTTTTTTTTATAAACTGATTAATCACGAAATTTTTAATATTTATATATATTAATTAATTATAGGAATCGGCCTTTTAAAGGGAAACGTCATCATGAGCTTTCTGACGTATAACTTTCTTATGACTATTTTGTCGAAAATAAATGTAAAAAATATAACAAGTCATTCACATTAATTTGTATAATTAAAAAACTTAAATCTTAATAAGGTGGCTTAAAAGTAAATATAAAAACTTGGCGAATTATGTAGAACTATAACGCCAAGGTGCTCTTTCTTTTACGCCTCCTAGAAAATGCACTTAAAATATTTGTTCTTAAATCACCCGTATTAACATCGTAACGTAAAAATGTTATCGTAACATAATTCGAAATCGAACAATGTTGAACAATTCCTTGGTGGAAGACAATCAAAAAACAATTTTGGAGTCCGTTGCCTTGGGTAAGCCGGCCCGTCCATGCCGGTAATAAAATGTTGGTCTGAGGAGTGCAACATCTTAACTGATCTCAAGACAATCAGTAGGTTTTATTTTTGAAAATTATGCACGAATTGTTGTCTACGAACTCAGTCAAATTGTCTCAGATACAAAAACACCGTCCGTACAATTGTTTTAATAATACTGTAGTAATATGGTTTAGAAATATCATAACAGTAATTGGTATTCGGTTATTCGTGTTATTTCATTTTCATCTGTTTAGCCATTTTGCGTTTATATATATACTATAGAATATACAAAAATCCAACCTTTCCCAAAAGTATTTTAATACTTAAAAATTTTGTAACGATGATTTACTGTAGTTAAGTCTTTTATCTTATTAAAATATTATCCAATTTCTGATGACTTAAGGGTCAAAGATCTTAGCAAATAAGTACTTTCAAACCATGTCTATTTAGGAAAAAGTCATAGTAGGTTAGCCTGTCTTAGTGTTCAATTCATCTTACGTACTTAAGTCGACAAATTGCATACTGTCCTATAAACGCTTTTTTACAATCCTCCTCGGAGGAATCAAAGTCGAGGCTCCCCGCCTTCTAATGTCGAACAGTCAATCGCTCAGTCGTTTCATAAATTTTCTGTGTCGTAACTTAGTCTCGGTATATGCAAATAACCTTATCTAAAAAGATACGATTAAATACTACTTCATTAAGTTCAATCAAAGTACCCAATACAACAAAACGAAATACGAATATATTGAAGGAAGAATATTATTTTACTACTTGAAAATGTTCACGTATATGTGTAGGTTACAGCCACTTTCCTTACAGTAAATGTACAACCGCAAAAAATTTTTAATGTGATGTTATATAACTAGATGCATAAAATAATGTGCCCGTTAACACACACATTATTCGAATTAATACATATTAAACGTTTCGATTAACATCGACAGACGCCAGTCAAAGATAGTTTAGTTTTCAATTCAATGTTATTAGTGTTAAGTATAAATGTACCGCAGCATGACCTTCTGAAGGCTTACGTTAATGTAAGTAGTCCATGTCGTGAACGAGATAATCAATCAGAAACCAACGCAAACACTCTTAAAAGATTCGTTAATGCTTTTTTTACACAACTACTATGTTACTTCGATACGCTTTTATTTGAACTTGATATATAATCTAGGCAGCGAATGTCATACAGCTATAATTGCCTACGGAGATGTGGTTATTGTGTAACATTAAAAGGCACGTCCACGTCCACAAAATATTACAAAATAACACATGTTATAAATATGTTCATATTAATTTATGTAATAGACTCTTTTATAGCAATTCAATAAAAATAACTAAAAAATAGACAATTGAGAGTATAACCCGCGTATCCAGGGTTCTGTGCATAACTATTATTATACTGCATTAAACAAAATAACTTCCCCATTGAAATAAAAAACAATGAAAGCCTTTAGTATTACTGTTATAAAAAAATAAAAGGGTTGAAGTACAGTCCTATTTTAGCAATTTAAAAGGAGTATGAGGCAGTATATTTTTAGTAAAACTTGTTTATGCAAACAAAAAACAATTTAAACGTCACGTTTATACTTTATTTTTCCTAAAACCAGCCTGATAAATCAGGAATGTCTAAAACAGGTGAATGAAATTGTATACTGGGGGAGTGCGTTTAGGCGTGTCGCTGCCGGGAACAAAGTCAATGGTGCCCTGACTGCGTTAATCAAAAGGCAAGGCGTTGTGAAAAGTGCACGCCTTGCAATACATAACGCAGTGTTGGTACCGACTTTGTTATATGGCAGCGAAACCTGGGTATGCCAGAAGAAGCAAAAAGCAGGTTGAATGCAGTGGAGATGCGATCTCTTCGTAAAATGTGCGGCCTTACCATGGCCGTCCGAAAGCGAAACGAAGAGATTCGCAATATGGCAGGTTTGAAAGATGACCTTGTCTCAAAAATGGATAAGGGCGTGCTTCGATGGTTTGGGCACGTTGAGCGAATGAGTGAAGACCGAATGGTGAAGAAAATATATAGCGCGAAAGTTAATATTAAAAGGTGTCGAGGTAGACCGAGACTAACTTTCGAAGACCATGTGAGCAAATTGCTCGAAGAGGGGAGGGTCAAGAGTACTCGGATACCTAGACGTGCATGTATGAAGAAGATGATGAATCTGAAAGAAGCGAAAGAAGTATGTAAGGATCGTGACACTTGGCGATCTGTTCTCTCTGGCTACCCCGTCAGGGATTGTGCGTGAAGATAAATAAATATATAATAAATAAAACCAGCCAGATACATGCTATACAAGCAAATTGACATTACTACAATTTTACAACTTTCTACACATTTAAGAGAATTTTTGAAATCTAATTTGTATCTGTGAAGGCTGTTTTATTCAATAGAATTGTTTTAATCTTATGATAAAAAATTTTGGTTTATAAATATATGTTTAGGTTAGAATATTTTACCGTTTTCTTGGACAGCAAGACGACGTTGTTATCGTTGTTATCGTTGACGATAAGCTCTCCACCTGTCACGTTCTCCCAAATAAGCTACAGTGAAAAGTAGATCGAAAGGACTTCATTGTCTAGAGCTCTGTCTACTCCCATATTGGAAAATTGTGTGACGAATTTAAGCGTCCCTTAACTTTCAACCATAAATTTTCCTATCTTTTACGAATAGAAGCACAACGTTTCCTCATAATGGCTGAAAAGCTATCAGTATGTGCTTCCGCAAACATACCAATATACAAATTATCGTTCGGACATACGGGAGAGAACTTGCTATAAAGCGTCACCTCAGGTAGTCCATAAGTTTTAGTACGAGCTTTTAAAATCATAAGCATACTTTTCTTTACTTTATATTTAAGTCCCTGGGCAACCAAATGTTTTTCGCAAATGAAAAGTAGTTTCTTCAGTGCGCTGATTTAATCTTTTTTATTTAAGAACCATCCATATGTCAATGGATACCTGTACTGCTAAGCCCATCGAAAAGTTTGTTCACAAAGATGTTAAATAATTTGGGAGAGCTTAATCCCCACTGTCTCTCATCACACTCCATTTGGTATTCGTCCGATAAAGAGCCACTCCACTCCACTCCACTCGTGAAAGGCACGGTTGGTTTGATTATTATACCTATACCTAAACAGTGATGTAACCTCACGTTGACACAGTTGACTCACATTCGAGCTTTTTCCATTACAAGACACTAGGTCGAACGCTTTTGGGAGGTCCAAAAACACGCGTAAATGAGGGTTTTTCTATCCGTATATTACTTTATAGTCTGTTTCAGGCACAAAAAAACGATAATACAGTTCTAAAGCTGAATTGAGAATCGTTTAATGAATATTAATTCTAATATTTTTTTTAAAAAGCCGAAAACATCTGTCTTTCGGCTTTCTTTGACCTTTTTTTCCGCTTTTTCGGCTTTTTCGACTACCTGATTGATTGTTTATCTAAGCACTTAATATTATTATGAAATGATTGTTATTATCTTATTGAGTAAGTTTTACTTAAAAATGAAGGTTATTATGCTGACTCACCTTGTAGAAAAAATCAATGTTAATTATATAGTTAAAATGTTGGCGCTGCCAATATTTATTTTTAAACACAGCGAACAAAACGAAAATAAAACTGAATACACCTTCGCCTAAATATTACGTAATTTTCATTAGCAGCTTATAACATTTTTTTATGTATTAATACTTTATTGTTAACACCTTATTTAAAAAAATTAACAAAAAGCATTCTCTACTTATATTATAAGTCAGATGAACAATACAGAATGTTATTTGCAAAATAATGTAGGGTTAATGAAATGTTTTCTGAACAACTTTTTAAAGCGGAGCAGCCTTGACGTCATCAGGGAAAGTGCTCCAGAGGAGTATAGCCTTAATTATAAATTAATAAATTTAATAAATTAGCCTTATTATTCTGGGATATGAAGTGAACAAGGTTCTCGGTAAAGAGTAGAATGTAGATTTCGAAAGTTATCCTTTAAATGGGACGGGGAATTGGAATCTACGCTTTTGAAGAATAGTGGGCCATTGACCATGGAACTATACAAAGAAACATGGTCGTACTTGCGTAAGCCGAAGATATAACCTATGCAATTACTAAGTAGGCGCTCCAATTTATCAAGAAAATCTTGCGATAGGTTCGGATAACACACATCTGCATAGTCAATTATGCATAATATTAGGGTATAAATAAGCATAAGCTTTGTTTTAAAATTTAAATTTTTTAAGGCGATTAAGGGAACGCAAAGTGGTAGTTACTTTACGGGAGATTTCATTGATCCATGAAGTCCAAGATTGTTTTATGGAACTGGAGAATGATATTAATGTTTTATTGTGGAAAAAGTCAGCCGTAATCAAACTTAGCCAACAAATTTAGGTTACCCACTATCATTGCATTCCATTTAGATGGATTTACAGATATCCCATGTCTATGCGACCAGTCTCTGATGGCTTCTAGGTTATTATTAAGATTTTTTACATCGTAGTTAAGTTGATTAAAATGGAACTGCACATAGAGATGGAGATCGTCGGAATACAGACAGTACGAACAATTGACAATTGAAGTAATAGAGTTTATAAATAAAGAAAACATAATAGGAGACAGAATGCTGGCTTGCGGCACACCGCTTTCAATATCAGTCCAGGAAGAGATCTGTTGTTCTACACGAACTGACTGCAGGCGGTCGCCAATATGGGATGAGAAGCCATCCAAAGCAGGAGATGAAAACCTAAGACACTTCTTTGTAGAAGTTGACATTATATCCACATTTCCTTGTGGAAATGGGGATGTAGTGGTGGATGTAGTGGTCAACTATGTTAAAAACATAAGAAAAGTCTACAAGCACCACCACAATTAGCTTATATTCATCCATAGCTTTTCTGATATCATCTGTTGTAGTAGAGCTATGACCTGGACGGAACCCAGATTGAAAAACGTTCATTAATCATATATATTCAATAGTTAATGACATTGTTAACTGGAAAATAAAATAACCTCAGAGAAGTTTGATTCTTTTATTATTCTGTGGAGCCATTGTAGTAATTGCTTACGATGTTTTCAAAGTGCACATTGACCAAACAAGTTTTCATTTCATTAAATTTATCAAAATTACGGGGGATTTCTCAATGTCTCGATATGAAAGCATAATATACAAAATCTGTAAGAGTTGTAACAGCGTAAGAATAATAACACCGTCTCTCTTTCCGTGGTTATTATATACATACATATTATAGTCACGATAGCCGAGGTGGTCGGAATTTCGAATCGAGAGACCCGAGTTGGGGATCTAAATCGGGACTCCCGACTCGAAATTGCGGCAGGCACGACCAATGAAATTTTTAAAAACTTGTGTACGAATTATATCGTTGGTTTGGACATTGAGACGGCGACGGGCCCACCACCGGTCACGTTGTCCCAAAAATATCTTGGGTGGAAGGTGGGTCTAAAGGACTTAATTGTCTAGACCTCTGTCTACCCCTACATTGGGAATAGCGTGAAGATATTTATTTTATTTATCCGTTCTTGGCAAGGTTATCAAGGCTACCTTATCCCTTTACACGGAACTTCACAATACATATAAATGCATATATATGTTTAGAAGCCGGTGGAATGAACAATACCCTTTACACGGAACTTCACAATACATATAAATGCATATATATGTTTAGAAGCCGGTGGAATGGACAATAGTGTCAAGTTGAAATTAAAGAAAATAAGAGAAATTTTGGTCTTTATTTTATTAATTCCTTTCTCTAATATTATTATTTAGTGAATCGACCTTGTCTACATAATAAATGAATCCAATTACTGAGGGAACCTCGTGCCAGATTTAAAGGTATTACGTAAAAATAAACTACATTTGACGATTACCTATCTATGTACATTATAAAAAAGCTACACAATAATGTTGCCATAGAGCTGATCGATTGATTAAGAAGCAGGTTTTACTGGATTAGTTATACAATTATTTTACTCCTATCAAGTCATGCGTTCGTATTTACGTTGCCGTTCATGCTATTAATATTCATATAGTCAGCTTTCTAAAACTGTTGTATCTATAAAGTTTTGATTACAATCAAAAGAGACAATGCAGACACCATTCCTATACATTATATTTGATTTACAGTTCGAGAACAAATTTTAGAGAGAATATTAAACAAATAAATTATATAACTTTTATCTCTTAATATATACATTAAAATAATATGTCTACGTAAAAATTTATTATTTTTGTAAGAATATTGATGTGCATAACGTAAATACTAGGAACAATTACAAGTTTGTATCGCCATTTACTTGACTTCAAAGAGTAACTCAAGTACACAGTGCAAACGCTTTAACTACAAATGGAAATGAACAAAGTCTGTCTATTAACAGGCTTAAAAATATTTAAAATGTTAATAAAAGGAATAAGAATTTGGTCGCATCAAAGCTGTTTCTAAATATTTTCTTAGGTTATTTATAGTCATAAGTCACGATAGCCGAGTGGTTGGGTGGTCTGGATTTCGAGTCGAGAGACCGGAGTTCGATTCCCAGATGGTAGGCTCGTACCAATGGGTTTTTCAAAAACTTATGTACGAATTATATAGTTGGCTTGGACATAAACTCGGCGAAGGGCTCACCACCTATACGTTATCCCGAAAATATCTTCGGTGGAAGGTGGGTCGAAGGGACTTAATTATCTAGACTAGACCTCTGTCTACCCCTGTATTGGAAATTGCGTGAAGATATTTAATTATAATCAATTATTACTAATTTTCCTTATTTGGAAAAGAAGTAACAAAACGACCCACGGAGTTTCTTTTGTTATTATACTCTGTTTAGCAATTTAACTAAGATGAATAATGATATACTACGATAATATCTATTACAAGTGTATTACACTCAATAAATCCAATCAAATTTTATCCTTATAGTCCTTCATATTAAGCTATTATCTAAGGCCCCAAACCATTAGATTCCCATAATATAATATCCCATGTATACGGTTGGTTTGCCGATGCAGGGATGGTAAAATATGCAGCTTTGCCGGAACTTTATCCTTTTAACCCGCATTGCCACATGGCAAGTGATAAGCCTATCATCACCTTCATATCCGTGTCAACGATACAAATCACACATAAGTTTCAAATAAACCTCTTGGTACGTGCTCTATCACACTCCTTTTTTAACTTACTCACCAGATTCAAATTCTGATCACCCAATAAATCGGACCACGCAATTCATAGTGTGAAATGAACAAGTTACTTTTCTCTTTTATTACTAACTACATAGAGGTCTATCTGTGTCCTTCACAGGAGATAATTTGACTCTTGCTAAAGAGATTTTGTTACAATCGCCAAAAAAAATATGTTAATATTTACAATAATTATTAACTAAATATTAATAATAACTTATTATTCATAGTTAATTTTTTTACACTTTTTATACTTTTCCTTTTTTACTTTTATTACTTTTACTTTTTTGCAATAAATAAAATAATACTTACCAAACACTAATATGATAATATGGTCTGTGCCCTATCCAGCTCTTGCTCTCTACGATCGAAAGAGTTTTTATGGTTAATGCATTGTATTAATAAACTTCATTAATTTCTAGAAAGGTGTTTGGTCTATTTATAAAAGTAATGTGCACATACGCACTCGTATACATATATATGTGATTTTCAATATATATTAAATTTATAATGTTAATTGCAAAAAGTAAACATTGTTAAATAATATAATATTAAAATAAATTTTGATAGTTTTATTGACAAGTGAAAGGAATACTGGATTATGCAGTACTGGCCATGTGGAAAGTCTTCCATTTCGACAAAAAACCTTAACAAGATGTTTAAACAATCAAGGTTAAAATTAATTCAATCTTATACTTCTACGCTGCGTTTATTTCACCTTTCTAAAAGACATGTCACACTTTTACTAAATATAGACCTTTACGCATAATTTAATCTATTTCATTGGCCCAAATCATTATTCGCCTTACTCGATTTGCAGTCTTGCATAAACTTCGTTTAAGCTGTTAAGAGCTTTGTGGGCTCATGAGCTCCGTTTCCTTATGCAAAGTAGCGACTAATATCAGCCAGAATACAGTTTAGGTGCAGTATATTGCTACACATGTGTAAGAAATACTTAACACCACACGAATAAACCTACGTGATACAGTTCTAAGCAGCAATAAAGTGTTACGTTAAATGTCAGGCCACGAGCTTTGTATGAATCATGATAAAATCAAAATAACGCGCAAAGTTCATGGGCGTAACCACTATAATTTTTTTCTAGTATTTTCCATAAAAAAGGATCAGTTTTATATTCTTCATTTAAGAAGTATTATAAAAAATAATTTTCCATTTGGTGTAGACCTTGATTATACCAACCCCACACCTTTCACCCCGTGGGTGCCGTAAAGAAATCTAATGGAATGGTCTTGAAAATGAAAATAAGTTCCTGATGCACTTGAGTTAATGAATAGGAAACTACGAAGATGCCACAAACACCGAGACCCGACACAGTGCAGGAAACACTTCTTCTACATTTTCTCGGGTCTAGTCTTTTCTTCGTACGTACGTACTCGTTCATGGAAATATTATACTCAAGCCAAATCATTTTTTTGAATAAAACTTTAATGAATTAACAAAATCGTAATTATCCGTGACCTTAACAAGTACTCGTAAAATCTTTATTTTTAACCGAACTTAAAAAAGGAGTTTTTTGTATATTATCGATAACTTCGTCAATTGAAGACCGATTTGGAAACATTTTTTTTCCTCGCAAGCAAAAACGGTCCCATATTAATTAAGATAGAATCTGATAACAAATTTGTAAAAAAATAGTTTCATCACGTAAAAAATTTAATAAATTAAGAGTTTTATTTTTTTATTATTTATGTAAGCCGTCGTCTAATGCTGCTGAGCTGATGATGGAAGCTACTAAACTCTAAAATATTTTAGCAATTACAGTATGAATTTATTAAAATTATACGTAATGTAATTACTACTAATATCATTAATTAAGTCAAATAAACTATAAAATATGGCGACAAGTTCAACAACTGTCACGTCGATTGAATTAAGTTCCGGTGCAATAAAATAAGTGAATATAAAAAATACGCATTGAAAATTTAATAAGAACGTCTTAGAAACAAAAATATACAGTAATATAAACTTTTTGGTTAAGCCATCAACGACTTATTACGGCGAAACTTATGTACGATTTTTATGTAATGTTATTTTATCACTATTCATCTTTATGACTGTCTTGTAATTTTTGTATAAATATAAATTTTGTATAAATATTTTTCTAAGTAAGTTCATATCTATAAAAAATACTACGTTGGCTCAGAAATTAAGACGGCTTTATTCTATCTGTCATATTACCCCAAATATGCTCCAGTAGATCGAAGGGTGTAAATTCTCAGAAATATTGAAATGCTTAAAACTTAAAAAAAAGGTACACCTACAGTAATGGGCTTACGTCAGGTTATTCGAAGTAGGCTTCGGTGAAAGGTGGGTCGAAATCACTTAATTGTATAGACCTCTGTCTACCCTAATATTAAGAAAATACGTGAAGATATAAAAAATATTCTTGGATTAATGATGATTTCTTGTATTTACGCGAACAATATACATTTATAATAAAACGATTTTCGGATTTTTTCGCATGTTTTATTTAGTTTTTTACAAAAAAAATTTTACTCTACATCCATGGTCACGGCGGTAATTAGGTCTTCAACGTCCAGCTGTCATCGTTACCTTCGGCTACAGTCAAGTTCTATTTATTAATTTTGGAGCCGATTTACGCAGAACGTGCTCACTGTATCTCGAGGTCTTGCAGAAGTATGCTTAGCCTGGACTAAATTTTATTTGTGACAGGATCCTAAGTAGCTGTTAATACCTAACCATCTTTTCTATTTAAATTGGGATGTATTTTTAATTTAATAGCATCACGGATCATCCTAGGTAAGAACTGGTATTCTTTTGCGAGGATATGTGGCTTGTCAAATTTTATATAATGGTTGGGCCGATCTTAAATGTGATTACAGACTGCAGATTTCCGACAGGATTATTACAGCACCAAAATATATTTTTGAGGCTATACGTATTTGAGAAGATATTTATAATTAACCGAGTCTATCACCAGACATATCAGGATGGTATTGCTACCATATAGTGTTAGCAAAACCTAGATCTGTCATGCAAGTGTTACTTAATACATGCGGGATATATCGCAGGACGGTCTACGTAATCAGTTTTCATAATCTCTTCAATACTCGTAAGCTCGTTTTGATGGAGAGCCCAGCAATAGTTCAAGTATTGCGATTATAATTTTAAATATGCACCTGCCTTCTTGTTCATTATTAATGTTATAAATACAGTAAACAATGTAATCACATCATACTTAAGAAAGGTTTACTACAAACAGATAAATACAGTTTCGTGGGAACAATTTATTGCACAAGATTTAAGCCTTCATTAATCTGATGTTTTACTTGAATACAAAACAAAAATAAATTAATGCGTCTATGCTTATCAGTGAACATGATATGGCCACTCTAGAAACACTAAATGAGATTTTTTGTATAATTCTTTCAATATGGTTTTCGCATAATATTTACATTTTTTATGTAGAACGAGTCAAATGTACCTATGTCTTTATTTAATTGAAATGTGATAAGCTCTTACCTGTGTGGATGAAAAAAAAAATCTTACGCTATTCCAAATACTGGGGTAGACAGAGGTAGAGACAATTAAGTTATCAGAACCACATTGAGACAACGTGACAGGTGGTGAGCCTGTGGCCCTTTTATGTCCAAGCCAACTTAAAAATCGTGCATAAGTTTTGATAAAAATTTAATTCTCATAATAATTTTCTTTAACTTAAGTTTAATGTAGGCTGAAGACACGATAGTCGAATGGGGAAAATTATGTATATTGCGCACCCATATCTCTCCTAGCAAAGCTTGGTCACCCGGAAACTTTCATATAATTTTAATGAAAATATATTTTTAATTATGCACATTTACTTTCCATATATAGTAGGCTGCTTTAAGCTATTACACACTTTTATTTTTTCTTTCAAACATAATTACTTATACTATACATGACACACCATACAATTGCAAATAAATCTTAAACATTAAAGTGCACTTACATCATCTAAAGTTATAATGTGCTTGTTTGTGGTATATAATTTGTTTGAAAATGTCAGATTAACTGTTCCTTAAATTATCTTTTCATCAACTTAATCCTCAATTAATGCGATCATGGATTATAAAATGAATGAGTGTATACCTGTTTTAAGTATAATTGTCTTTCTGCTCATTACATAATATTTCCAGTGCATTGCCTTTGATGTAGAAACTTTGACACATAACTTTGGATATTACGCATATCGATAGCTTTGGAAGATTATCAAAGATTATTAAGCATGTCAATGTTTTTGAAGGTTTAAAATGCTGTCAAGATTACAGCCCAAAATTCTGCAAATTTTATCCTAAGAGGCTACAGTATCGAAAACTGTCCAATCTGTCATTTCAGGATAATTTCGGGACCAAACTTAGAAATAATACCTACCACTTGTCATATTCCACAACATCATTTCAAACTGTAGTTATCATAATTAGCTATTTTACATCATGTTAAATTTTTTATCTTCCAAGATTTTCTCAAAAGTTTCTGTTGTTTCTAGACAAAACTCTTAACGATTAAATCCTTTCAACCCAAATTTAACTAATGCTTATTTGGAACTTCGTGTCAGGTGTTGAGCCCACCGCGGTCTAATTTACAAGTGTACGGTATAATATACTTAATATACTATCATAGGTTAATATTTTAGGTAATTTTATTAGATATTTTAATTTTTTTTCTATAAAATAAATAAATTAAGTAAATGACATCACGCAATTCCCAATATAGGGGTAAACGGAGGTCTAATCTAGGCAATTAGTCCCCTTGACCCACCTTCCACCGAAGATAATTTCGGGACAACGTGAAAGGTGGTGAGCCCGTCGCCGTCTTTATGTCCAAGCCAACGATATAATCCGTACATAAGTTTTTAAAAAACCCATTGGTACGAGCCTGCCACCTGGGGATCGAACTCGGGTCTCTTGACTCGAAATTCCGACCACTCAACCACTCGGCTATCGCGACTTTATTTTCTATAAACAGAGATAAAAAAAGATATACATTTTTAAAGACAACAATCTAAATAATAAACAAACATTCATGACTCGAGAACAAACATTCATATTCATCAGACAAATTTTTGCCCCAGAGAGACTCGACCCGCAACCCTAGGCTTTCAAGGCAGGGTCACTACTAACAAGGCTATTGAGTAGACATCAGGTCCTGTTACATGGTTTTCATTTTTATAATTATAATATAAGTCACGATAGCCGAGTGGTTGGGTGGTCGGAATTTCGAGTCAATAGACCTGAGTTCGATCCCCAGTTGGTAGGCTCGTACCAATGGGTTTTTCAAAAACTTATGTACGAATATCGTTGGCTTGGACATAAAGGAGGCGACGGGCTCACCACCTGTCACGTTGTCCCGAAAATATCTTCGGTGAAAGGTGGGTCGAAGGGACTTAATTGTCTAGACTCGGCCTCTGTCTACCCCTGTATTGGGAATTGCGTGAAGATATTTTTATTTTTATTTTTTCCTTCAAAAAGTTTCGACCTTCGCTGAGAACAACCCATGATGTCATGTACCTGGGAAAAGACGAGTTACGAGTACAGCTTAAATTAATTGTTAAAAGCTGAAACGTACCTAAATCCCTTATCATTCATCACCAATCAAAATCCCTTATCATTCATCACCAACTATCTCATTTGATAGTTTTTCCAAGCGTTTCCTTCAGTTGGGCATAAATAAATTTTATTTCTTCGGATAGGTTAGCACTCCTAGTATCGTATACATTAATGTATTGTTAACGATAATTAAGATTTTGTATGTTTGACAGAATTAATTTAAAATTATTAGCCTTTTTTTATTTCCTTCATTCAAAATTTACGAGAAACGAGTTACTTTGACAGAATTAAATGAACACTTCAAGACCTTTTTAACTACGTAATTGCAAAAGTTACTGAAATGAAATAATGCTTTTTGCCTTTCACTCTTATAATTCTTTTAATATCTCCTTAATAAATATAAAAGTAACTTTATATTGTTAAACCCGTAGTATACTTTAAGGGCTCATGCGCAGAAGGAAGCAGTTGTAATACTTAATGTCACACTAACTAATACTACTACTCATACTAACGACTCATATAGCAAACTAAAGCCGCGCCCAAGTACGACTAACTAACTCCGACGGCGAATGTGAAAAAGTGTGACCCGTTCTTACACATATGAGATCGCTATATAAGACATTGCAGGCGCACTTTGCTCTCATTTTGAATGACGCTGTTTGCCAAATACAATTCAAGTTCTTGAGTGTAAACATTACTTAGTGTGTCAAATGAAGTGATCATTTAAAAAGTGTTTTTTTTAAAGACAGTCCGTTTGTCAGACACGCCAGTACCATGAAAACAGTAAGCAAGTGTTTTATTTAAAAGTCATAAACAGTTTCCGTATTTTGACATTCTTTTAGTTTCACTTTTTTTAACTATTTGTATTTTTAATTCTAAAACACAGACATAATTCTCTAAAGGTACTTTAATCAGTAGTTAATAAAATTTTTGTTTCAGATTATTATCGTAACTACCTCACTCTTTCTAAGCGTAATTGCTTACCATGATCCTGATCTTAATTACCACATAAGCCAAATACAGAATGATCAAGGATTTGGTAATTCTGGATATTCGTATCCTGTTCCCACTAATCAACTTACAACGTCTGGCGTAGTTTCTAATCAGTATACATCCCAAGCTACATACCCACAACAAATAATACAAAATGAATATCAAGCACCCACGATACCTGAAACAAACTATGTACAATCTGCGAATGAAAATGAATATCATGGATACGCTACATCCGCTGGATTATCTTCGGCATCCTCATCAGGAAGGACAATTACCCCAGTAGCAACATACGCCCAAGCACCAATAATATCTAAAGTAACCGCAGCACCGTTAATAGCTAGGTTCTCTTTGTCACCCGCTAGAACTACATACGCTACCAATAATCTAGGTTCAAAACAATATATTTCAACAGCCTCCTCTGCGAGGGCATCTCTTTATTCAAATGGCATCCAGTCCGGTGGACCGGTGGTTTCCCAAGTGTACGCTGCACCGTCCGTTCGTTATGAAATATCACCAGCCCTAAAAATGCAACAAACAACTCAATTAACGCAGTCGAGCTATGCTAATGTGTCACCAACAATTTTACATCAGAATCAACAATTTTCCCCTATTGCTCAGGTGGAATCTGCTTACAAAACATCAGCAGTAGTACCATATTCAACATCTTTATCATCGGTGTCTTCTCATTATGCCCCAACTGTTACTCAGTACCATGCTCAATTGGCTCCTCAATATAACACACACTTAAGCTCAGCGAGTAACAATCAATATTCATCTTCGAAATTAACTCAATCCGCTCCCGTAACTCGATATTTTACTCCTGCAGTTAACCAATATTCATCTCCTGCAATATCATTACAACATTCAGCAGCAGCAGTAACACACTATTCGAACCCCATTTTAGCAGTACAGCAATCTATTCCTACAGTCAAGCAATATGCAGTTCCTGCAATACCAATTCGTCACTCTACTCCAGAGATTTCGCAATATCCAATCCGTTCAGATGCTATACAAAATTCTGCCCCAGCGGTAGTAAAATACTCAACACCCGCAACTGTACAACAATTATTGCCACTTCCTCGATCCCAAGTTGCTGCCGCTCCTCTAGCAGCAGTAAAGAATGTTCATACCGACTTTTTGGAAAATTACGTAAGTAACAATTGTATAATTTGCTTTAGAATTTGTAATCGTATATTATTTATTATTCTAATACATAATATACGATTCTTCTAATATATAATACATAATTATGTATTATTCTAATACATAATATACGGCCATCGAAGTCACGATAGCCGAGTGGTTAGGTGGTCGAAATTACGAGTCAAGAGCCCCGAGTTCAATCCCCAGGTCGCAAGTTCGTACCAATGGGTTTTTCAAAAACTTATGTACGAATTATATGGTTGGCTTGGACACAAAGACGGCGACGGGCTCACCTCCTGTCACGTTGTCCCGAAAATATCTTCGGTGGAAGGTGGGTCAAAAGGACTTAATTGTCTAGACTAGACCTCTGTCTACACCTGTATTGGGAATTGCGTGAAGATATTTATAGTAATTATTTTTCATGTATTATTCTTTCTTAAAAAGGTCACGATGGCCGAGTTGTTGGGTGGTCGGAATTTCGAGTCGAGAGACCCGAGTTCGATGCCCAGGTGGCAGTACCAATGAGTTTTTCAAAAACTTATGTACGACTTTCATCGTTGCCTTGGACATAAAGGCGGCGACGGGCTCACCACCGGTCACGTTGTCCCGAAAAATATCTTCGGTGGAAGGTGGGTCGAAAGGACTTAATTGTCTAGACTAGACCTCTGTCTACCCCTGTATTGGGAATTGCGTGAAGATATTTATTTTATTTATTTTGTGTATTATTCTTCCTTATTTTACTAGTGTACGTACTAAACAATTAACTGGGTTAAGTGATTCATCATCATAAGTAATAAAAAGTCCTCTGCATGACATGGGCCTATTCTGTGCGGGAGGGTTTGACATAATCGCCATGCGGGTTGGCGATTGTAGTACAAGACTAATCGCGCCATAGACGCTTCTACCCGTCGTCGACCTTCTGAATTTTCGTGTCGTTATTTTCGAGATTGTTATCTCGCCATCTGTCAGTAGCACATTAGAATTTCAAGTCTTTCCGCTCAGTCGCCTATTACGACACCCACGACAAGAAAGGGGTTGATATATTCTTACGTCGTAACGGAATCTAATAAAATCATTTCATCGACGTTACGGTTAAGTCATTACTTGGCTTTAATAATATAAAAAATAAATGAGTATGACAACAACACTCAAACAAATAGACAAAAATATCTTAAGGCGAACTAATGAAAAAATGTACTCAAGCAGATATTGCACTCCGTTGTAATTAGTTAACACGCACAGATAATCACTACGCCCTAGGATATTGGTACAGCAATATATTACCTCAGAGCCCTACAAGTTTACAACATATTTCATTAGACACCAATCGTAAATACGACAATTCCGTTAACATTTAAATCATCAATCTTTTGAAGGTTTTGTTATTATTTATTGTATAAGTAATACGTTAATTACAGCAAAACCTCCCGCACGAAAGAGGTCTATGTCCTGCAGTAACTTTTATAGGTGATTGATTACCATTATGACGATTATAATTATTTTTATAAATTGTAAATTACAAATTATATTTTGCAACTAATATGTATTTAATATATTTCAAAGTAGTGTAACGTTTTCAAATAGTCGTGCTTAGGTCTCATTTCTATCCTGTGAAATCATTGACATTTAATAGGCGTGGTTGATTCATTATGCATTTTAAGTAGGCGAGTAGAACGTAATGTTTGACTATTTCTATACTATCAGTAGAGAGCTATAATAAAGTAACACAACAAAAGAATAGTTAAATGACCGACTAGTTAACTTTTATTATTATGTCGTAATCTCTGACGGGACACCTAGGCAGAACAGATCGCCAAGTGTCACGATCCTTCCATAGCACACGTCTAGGAATTCGAGTAATCTTGATCCACTCATCTTCGACCAACTTGCAAACATGATCTTCGAATGGTCGTTACGGCCCAACGATTGACTACATTATTGTTAAGTTTCGCCCTGCATTTGCTTCTCTTTACGCTTACTTGATGTTTGTGCTTTTGTTTTTCCTGACCTTTATTTCATACTTTGTTCTCTCGTCTTAGTTAAATAGTTAACTACTTAGTTAACTCGGCTACTATATCTAAGTCTGCAAAAGACACTCATTGAAAAGTGTTTTTCGATGTGTTACAGACTATAAGACTATAAGAAAATATTTGGTCTCAATAGTTATTTGCGGACAAATCAGCAGTAAGTCACATTCTTATTTTAAAAAATAAAAAAAAATTATCAAAATAACACATAATGACACATATTGATACATTGTTATACCAAATGTACATAAGGAAACAAAATGCATAAGCCCTTAATTGCCAAAAGTCACAAATTCGTTTTAAAAACCTGTACAACATATTTATTCTAAGAACTTTATTTGAATGCTAATAAAACTAAGGTTCTGGTATTTGAAAGGGACGAAGAAAGAACGAAGTGTGAAATATGGATAAATCAGGAATGTCTAGAACAGGTGAATGAAATTGTATACTTAGGGAGTGCGTTTAACCGGGATGGAAGATGTGATTTAGATGTGGACAGGCGTGTCGCTGCCGGGCAATGGTGCCCTGACTGCGTTAGTCAAAAGGCAAGGCGTCGTGAAAAGTTCACACCTTGCAATACATAACGCAGTGTTGGTACCGACTTTGTTATATGGCAGCGAAACCTGGGTATGCCAGAAGAAGCATAAAAGCAGGTTGAATGCAGTGGAGATGCGATCTCTTCGAAAAATGTGCGGCCTTACCATGGCCGACCGAAAGCGAAACGAAGAGGTTCGCAATATGGCAGTTTTGAAAGATGTCCTTGTCACAAAATTGATAAGGGCGTGCTTCGATGGTTTGGGCAAGTTGAGCGAATGAATGAAGACCGAATGGTGAAGAAAATATATAGCGCGAAAGTTAACATTAAAAGGTGTCTAGGTAGACCGAGACTAACTTTCGAAGACCATGTGAGCAAATTGCTCGAAGAGGGGAGGGTCAAGAGTACTCGGAGACGACGTACATGTATGAAGAAGATGATGAATCTGAAAGAAGCGAAAGAGGTATGTAGGGATCGTGACACTTAGCGATCTGTTCTCTCTGGCTACCCCGACAGGGATTGTGCGTGAAGATAAGTAAGTACTTTCGTGGAGTGCGCTGCTTTAATAATTAAAATTGATGATCAGCATTAAAGTAAACCGCAGATATAGATTACTCTACTCATGTAAAGGAAAGTTTGCCTTAATTGCCACGCTTAGCTAACGGATTAACGATGGCAGTACCAGACACCTTGGACTGTAGAGGCTACAGCCTGTCACAGTTCTGTCGAACCGCTTCTGGCTAGCTTCTTCTTTAATTTCCCTTAGCAGCAGAGCAGAGTCACTAATAAATCGTTAGTAGCTTACTAACAATTTATTAGTTACCCTGCTCTGGCTGAGGGATTTGCGAATACCGTAAAGAGCAAACTTTTACCAGTGTAACTATATTACTTTGTAAGTATATTGCGTCCTTGACTTAGACACAAAGGCGACAATGGTCTCACCACCTGTCACATTGCCGCAAATAAGCTCTGGTGAAAGGATGGACGAAAGGAATTTATTATGGACTTCTGTACATTCCAGTACTGGAAATAGCATAAAGATTAAAAAATAGTTTTCCATTACATTTTCAAATCAGATCTACAAAAGGATCTTGTAAAGAAACTTGTCAGCCCTGTCCTAAAAAGTCCTGCTTTTTTAATATTAGTTAACAACTATTAGATGGCAAAAACATAGAAACCCTCCATTCTCGCGGGGGCAAGGCTCGAATATGTCGTGCTCGCGATGACTAAAAGCCCACACCGTCATCGACGGTGTCAAGCCCATGGAAACTTGTACATACGCGCACGCTGGCCGCCCTAGGCACGTTTATCGATACGGGTGGGAACGCATCCTCTACCTCTCCTTCCTTTCTAGACCCGTCAGAACTCAAAAGCAGATGGTATCGATATAGTTCATAACATTAGCCCAAATTAACTATCGTTACAATAATGATTTATTTATATTCAAAGTCTCTTCTTTTTTAAACTTAAATACATAATTTCATAATACAAATTAACGTTCACAACTAACTTTCATTCCTATATAACATTAGTTAAAACACATAAAAAAGGAATATTTTATGATTTATACGCCTAAATTTAGTTAAATAATGATTTATACGCCTAAGTTAAATGTGCAAAGGTTCTTCTATTCTGTTTTTAATATTCATTAATGACTTTACAAGATAAATCAATTACTAGCTGTTTTAGTAAGTGATCATCTGTTTTAGGGATCCAGGTACCGGCATTACTACATACAGGTTTTGAATATTGATAAATTTAATGTTTAGTTATAATTTATAAAGTGTAAATAATGATTACGTAAATCGGATAAAAATTCATTAATAAAAGTTGACGGTGACCGAAGCTAACAACAACAACTGTACGCGTGTCAAAATAAAGAGATTTTTTTTTAATTATTTGAATATTCTTAAGTTTTATTTATTTCATTCAACAATATTTTTATCTGTTACGATTTAATAGGAAGAAATGAAAAATAATAAGGAATCTTTCACAATCTGGCCTCAACACAAGAACCTCCATATCGCAAACATTTCAAGTGAACGTATGCCTTTCATTATATTTTTGATTGGACCGGAATATTCGAATTTAGTATCAAATTCAATCGCGTCTTATAATCTTAGCCCAAATGTAAATGTTACGTTCCAATAATTTTAAAAGATCTTTCATACAAACTGTTCGTATAACAAATATTTGTACAAACTGGTTGTTTCATAACGATAAGTAGTAAAGGATAGTTAAAAAATAATTAATAGTTATTTTGTAATATTTATTAAGTAAGCATACTCTGGAAATCAAATTTGTGTAATCTTTCGAAACTTTACACTATTTTAGAAGCAACTTTTGGGACACTCAATTCTTTATTAATTACAATTAACTCTTACCAAATTTTGACTACTACACCAGCCTTTCAAAAAACAAAAGAGTTGAAAAATGTTTATGTCCAACGCCAATCGTGGCCTATAGGTGCAGGAAACAAGAATATCAAAATATCTGGAATGGCATATATGCTTAAAAATTAATAAATGATTATTCGATTTCACTTCGCTTGATAACTTCACTAATTACGACGCGTGGAAAGAAAAATAAGGTAACGAACAGGAAATTTGTGAATGGATCATTCCAGTCGATGTATCTAATCCTGCGCAACCTTTATTAGAGAATTCTGTTGTTTCACGCTGTCACAGTATAAGGATATGAAGGCAGTAGATAATATTTTTATTTCTCGTTCTTTCAGGATGCTCATCCCCGATATGCTTTCGAATATGGAGTCAATGATCCGCATACCGGTGACATAAAACAGCAAAAGGAACAAAGAGATGGAGATGTTGTCAGAGGTACGATAATATTAGGTACTTAATAGCCACACAAAGTAATAACTAGTACCTTACGTCTCGAGCTCATTATGAAATGCGCTCTCGTCGTTGTCTCTGCTTGTTAATCCCAATCAGTCTCTGTAACCATCTGAAGCCCGATCGCCTTCCGAGACGGACCGCGCTGAGAACTTGCTCGACATGTCTCATTGAGTGGTGGATATCCAGTATACTCGTATTTGTGGAATTAATCTTACTATTGTAAGATTGTTTCAAGAAAATTAAAAAAAAATTAAACAAAATTAAAAAAATGTCTTAACCAAGGATATTAAATGGAGATCGTGACACGTGGTAAGCCCGTCGCAGTCTTAACGTCCAAGCCAACGAGATAATTCGTACACAAGTTTTTGAAAAACACATTGGTTTTGGGGATCGAACTCGGGTCTCTTGACTCGAGTTCCGACCACTCGGTATCGTGAATAATCAAGAAACTGAACCTAAATAATCACAAAATTCGAATTTTGAGTCAAGAGACCCGAGTTCGATCCCCAGGTGGCAGGCTCGTACCAAAGGGTTTTTCTGTAAACTTATGTACGAATTTTATCCTTGGCTTGGACATAAAAACGGCGACAGGCTCACCGACTGTCACGTTGTCCCGAAAATATCTTCGGTGGTAGGTGGGTGGAAGGAACTTAAATGTCCAGACTAGACCTCTGTCTACCCCTGTAATAGGAATTGCGTGCATACATTTATGTATTATTATTTAATCAAACTTTCAACCACTATATTCTTATTTCCTAATGTATCATATGTTACAAAATTAATTTTAATATTTTTTAGCACCACTGAAAATGTATATTACAATTAACAATATTTTTACAGGTCAGTATTCTCTGGTGGAACCGGATGGATCGGTGCGGACTGTAGACTACGTCGCAGATTGGGAGACCGGTTTCCATGCAAATGTTCACAATAGTAAAGATAATGAACATTAAATAATACTTACTACACTACCTTGTTACAGTAACAATTAAGTTATATAAGAACATTGTTAAATTATGTATATACAAATAAATAATATATTAAGTTAGAAAATAATAAACTCAGATGCCCTTAGTACTTCATTTATTTTTATGACGCATTAACTCTCACATAAAAGATTGGTTCTTGACATACTTGTATTATATATATTATCATTATATGCTACATATTTCGATTAAATGCTTATAGATTATATGTATTGATGTTGATACATATTACGTGTCGACAAAAAAGCATTCAACAGTTGGATGATGATCCAAATCTATACAATTTGTGACATTTGAAACATGGCGGAAGATATATCACGCGTGAAAAAATTAGTATTATAATATAACTCCTAATCTGCTGAGCCGTTAGTGATTAAACCTGTTATGGATATTTCTGAGCTTGAGGAAGGGCGTAGGCTAATTTTTTTTAACAAATCACTCAGGTCAAGCCGCGAGCAGAACCAAGTATGTACATAAAAATATCGTTGAATCGAGTAGAAACATTCATATTCATCAAATATTTGCTGCTGGCGAGATTCAAGTCCACAACTCTGAGCTTCGAAGATAGGGTCAGTACCAACTAGGCTACCAGGTCTTAACTCTCCTCATTCATATAGTAGTATACCTATTCTTCCTTACCTGACATCATAAAATAACTTCCGACTGTTTGTCCATTTATTTATACATATGAATGTGAGTTCACTAATAATCTGCTGCGCCGTTTGTGATTAAACGTGATATGGATATTACTGAAGCTTGAGGAAGAATATAGGCATTTTTTGTAAAGCGAAGCCACTAGTGGAAGCTAGTTACTTATAAAACGGAAAGAGTTTGACCTTGTGAACAGGACAGTTTTTCTTAGAATAACTCTTGAAGGAAAACTTTAAAGAGCCCCTACATATCTTAACTTGTAAGTAGACTAAGGTTTGCGGCATATATTGTATGGATATTTATACTACCTACTGATGTAGGGACAGCTAGAATTTTTATTGGAATTTTTTCCATGTAATAATGACATTTGTTAAGTTACAATATGGACATACAGTTGATATAAAACGATATTTTAGTTGAAAAAATTTTAGAAGAAAAAAATATCTTCACGCAATTCCCAATACAGGGGTAGACAGAGGTCTAGTCTAGACAACAAAGTCCCTTTTTAGTACCTTCTGTTGCCTCCGCGAGCTCGTTATACTGCTGTTACGTGTTATAGCATACTTTCTACTGGGATTTTTGCGAGATGCTGCGAGATATTCAGCCATTTCTCTATTAGTTTCTTTCATTTCATATAGCGTGATTGGCGGCAGAATTCGCTAAAGCACACGGAGTACCAATTCGGCCCAGGCATGCTCATTGGGGTTTAAATCGCAACTGCTGCTGACCACTACATGTATGTGACATCGACATCGTGAAAATTGTCAAATATTCTAATATCTCAGCTGTATGCGGGCGGGCATTGTCTGTATAGAAACGGCATTCTCACCCATGACAACTAAAAATGGGCCTAAATAGTCATTCTGAATTTCAGAGATATATCTTTCTGCAGTTAAAGTTCCATTTTCTTTCACCAATTTCTCTACGCGGCTTTCAGAAAAAGCCCACACTTGAACAGAGCTTTTTTATATTTCTTTTAATATGTGTGTTATACCGCTCCCCCGATCTTCTAAACATTCTTTTGTTCTCGTCGTGCTTGTATAAACCGAATCTAGATTCTAGACTTGCCTGAAAACATAGCTCTTAACCAGTCACTGTCAATCCAATTCTCGTGTTCTCTACCGTAACTCATACTTAATATTCTGTGGTATCTTTCTAATTTTATACCATTTTCTTGTCTAAATTTGCTTTAAATTTGACTTTTATAACAAAATTATTTTCCTTCAAAACGATTGTTCCCTCCAATTCGTAAATGACGATTCTTTAATCCAACAGTCGATAGAAAGCGACTTCTCAAAATTGTTGACTCCATATAGAGACCCTCCCGCGATATCGTGCACCTTGTTCAGTCTATTCCTTGTCTTCGAAGATTAGATCCAGTTTCATGGAAACGCTGGCGTACTCGCTAAACTGTAGAAAGAGTCACACCAACATTTTTAGCTGTATTTCGCTGACTATGCTTATCTTCAAGCATTGTTAGGATCATGATACATTCTTCAGGGGTTAACGACATGACTTTAGAATTATAAAATTTATAAGGCAGAGACACCATATTTATAAATTTTTCATTGTAAAACTAAAACAAATTGTAACGATTAAAATTGTTAGCACTTAATTCAAAAACTTTTCTAGCATTTGCAATTTATTATACAATTATTAAATATAAATAAAAAGGTTTTAGATATTATTTTATATGGCACAAAAAATATCTTCTCGCAATTCCCAGAAGGTTTTCATTTATTTTATTTATTTATTATTCTATGGAACACCAACAACAATACATATTACAATTTCACAAGATACGAATAAATAAGGATACTTAAATCTCACATGCACGCCAATTATAGGTGAACAAATCATTTAAGTAGACTAAACAATAAATCTATAAATATAAACCAATATATATAAGAATTAGAACTATAAAAGAACATTTAAGAGTGATTCAAAAGCATGTTATATCAAATATTGATATAATATGCTTTTGAATTTGTGCCGTGAAACATTGCAGATATCAAATCAGTGTTTAGACAAGTGAGTCGTTTCGACCCACCTTCCACCGAAGATATTTTTGTGACAACGTGACATGTGGTGAACCCGTCGCCGTCTCAATGTCCAAGCCAACGATATAATTCGTACATAAGTTTTTGAAAAAACCCCATTGGTACGAACCTGCCACCTGGGGATCGAACTCGGGTCTCTTGACTCGAAATTTCGACTACCCGACACTTGGCTATCGTGAATTTGATGATTTGGTAGATGGTATTTTAATTTTGATTAAACATTTTAGGTCATCCCAAGTATTTTTTTAGGTTAGGGAACAGCAAGAAGTCTGATGGTGCCAGATAAGATTTTCTTCTGAACATTCCTTGTCATTTTTAGTTTATTTTCGGCTTACTTTTAGTAAGGTGCAGGCAGTATTAATCAGAGTTTATGGTCTGACCACTTTCAAGATAATCTACCATAATGACACCCTTCAAGTCCCAGAATACTGAGGCGATTGCCTTATTTGCCGGTAAAATCGACTTAGTCTTGTTAGGGGGGAACTGAAACAAGTCTTCTCCAAAGTTTTGATTATGGTTTTGTTTCCGATGTACATAATAAAACCATATTTCGTCCTTTGTAACACTATGATTTAAAAAATCGGCATCTGCGTCAACAGCCGCGTGAAAAAGTCAATCTTTAATAGTCTTCTTTGTTCACTTAAAAGCGGTCGTGAAACCTATCTCGAAGACCTTGTGGAAACCGAAATCGATGACTATGATTTTTTGAGTTTTTTCATAACAGATACCTATAAGACAGCTATCTCTCTGATTTTTAATCTGCCGTCTCCCGCAGTTACGTTTTTAATTTTTATGATTAAAGCAAAGCAAGTACGTTTTTAATATTTTCGTCCTGAGTATACGTCGAAGGTCTTGCAGAGCGGGGTCCCGTCGTTCACTCTTTCTACCACGCTAGAATTCTGTTATCTGTTTTGTGACAAATTAATATGACAGACCGGAATCCCCTTTTGTATTGATTAAACTGAGATTATATCATTAGGGATGGCTTTTGATGATAGCCCCTTCTTATGGAGGTACTTAATGACGCTAAACTACTCGATGTGCTCTATTCACGGAAATTATGTTCGATTAATTTGTTAATAAATTTATAAAATCCAAAACAGGAAAAGTTTCGTTTTACCTGTAAAATAAAAATTACTCATTACATTGAGTTTTCAAACAGAATCAGTTTTAACATACTACACGTCTCGTCTGTTGTGTTACTCTATGATCGCGCTGTTGATAATGTTCTTAGGGTGTGCGTGGTGTCCAAACATGGTGAATGCGTCACCCGCGCGCGCGCACATCGTGCGCTGTATGTTCTTCTTCACGCCCGCTCAGTTGGTTTACGAATTGTTATCTGTTGAATCTAAGTTGGTTAGCGAATACTGAAC
The DNA here is from genome assembly GCA_029286605.1 of Sericinus montela. NCBI lineage: Eukaryota > Metazoa > Arthropoda > Insecta > Lepidoptera > Papilionidae > Sericinus > Sericinus montela. The sequence goes on from JAGSMR010000004.1 coordinate 5,649,774, forward strand.
ACGTATTATCATGTAGTGGACAAACGAAAATTTAAAACGAAGATACACACACAGTAGCTAACGGAATTCATTGATTCATGTAAAAATTCTCGATATTGTTGTCTTTTTAGGCTTTTTTACGCTTACGTTTTACGCTTAATTATGGTGCATTATTTAGTGCCTAAGGTTTAAATTTAATAAAAAAAAAACAAGTTTTTTTTATATGTTATATGGTATTCCATTATATAATTTTTACTTGCGATTGTTGTGACTTGGTGAAATTGCATCGCATTAAAATTCATTGTTGAACACTTGTACACAATTCACTTTATGGTATTCCGTTTTTAATAGTATTCCATTACCTTAGTTTGAAACGCTTGTATAATTAGTTATTAGTCCGTGTAAATACGCTGCCATTTTAATCGTTTATGTCGATCGAAACAGAGGGCTTAAGTTCAACTTTGCTCATGCCTTGTTACGCCACTGCAGTAGCTAATTGACCAGATTTCGACGCTTCAGTTTCGATGAGCTAGGAAGCTACCTTTTTAATCTATAATATCAATGTATATTGTACAGCTCGAATTTCGCCCGTAACAGTTGATTTTTTAATATTTTTGTTAATGTAGTAACTTGGTGAATTATAAACATTAAATTCTTTAAATTCAGTTCAAACTTGAAAATGTTCCTCAAGTTTCTGTTCACGTTTCCAACTCCGAGTTTCGGTAAGTTATTAAGTTTGCGTGAGTGCACCATGCATAATTCTTGATACTTGAAACGCTATGAACGCGATACTCGATACTGTTTACACAGACGTCCTAGCAAATAGACACACTTCTAAACGGCATCATACGCTTACCTCATTCATAGTGCACACAAAAAGCTGTTTTGATGAATTATAATAAGGTCGGCCGTGAATGTATAGGAATAAACTTACACATAGATAGAACGTGTCTTGAAAACACGTCTCTAGTTTTACTCCGCGTCTCCGACTAGCGAGTTTCAGTGGATTATTATGTCGTGTGAGTATATAAGTAGTTGAAAGGTATATTTTATACTAAGTAAGCAAACGGCTAATGAAGACAGTGGTGCAGTGGACTCTGTATCTCTCTAATAGGCTGTAAAAAAGAAGAAGAAGCAAACGACCCATCAAAAACTTACTCCAGTAAATACGTCTCATCTTTACATCTAAGGTAGCATACGCAGTCCCTGATTTTTCTTAGAGTATAATTATCGATAATAATAACATTCCAGACGTGCACTCATCATATTTTGCTCACCAAGTCCTTGTCTATATAACTAGTCAATATTTTTTTTTATTAACTAAATGAAATTATCTGTAATAAATGAATCATCTATACTTGTTATCTAATCTTTGGCTTTTGTCCATAGTCTATATTCTACTTTAAGTTTTGTCTATGATTATAACAAGTCAAACAAATCTGGTGTCAAAATATAGGTCTTGTTCCAATTAATAGCACTAAAGTTTTGTGAGCATCGCCTAATTATTTGTTTCTATTAAAAAACAGGTGAAGATATTATGGACGCTTAAATAACAAAATAAGCAAAGATGGTCGTTTCACCGCAAAGTCCCGCTAGCGAAGCCCTCAGCGTGCAGGGGTCAAAAACCAATATGGCGTCTAAACAAAGTTCTGTAGCAGACACAAGAGCGGAGCTAGCAGAACTAGTGAAAAGAAAAGCAGAAGTCGCTGTAAGTATACATAAAAAGTGCCATCGCTGCACAAAGGCACTAAATAGAAGTGCTTGAAATTTTATTCTAAACAAGCCATAAGGTACCAGTTATACAGGATACAGGGAAAGAAGATAACAGCTTAAAATCAGCTCATTTCCAATGATAGATAACTACAGATACAGATCTGCTGTGCACCAATAATCTATGATTAAAAGGAATAACTAAAAATAACAGGAGTGAATGGCCAGACAAATTTGAAAATATAAGAAAGTTTAAGATACTGTTTTATTTGGATATAGATAGATTTTTTACTATTATCCCATAAATATAATCAAAATTTATAAGCTTATTCATAATTTTAAATTCATTATTTTGTTTTAGGAAACATTAGCAAATTTAGAACGACAAATTTATGCATTTGAAGGTTCTTACTTAGAAGACACTCAACTTTATGGAAATATCATACGTGGATGGGATAGATACCTTACTACTAATAAAAGTACAAATTCTAAAGCTGATAAACGTAACAGAAAATTTAAAGAGGCAGAGAGGTTATTTTCAAAATCATCTATTACATCTATGGCAGTAAGTATATATATCCATAATGTTAATGAAACATAACTTTATTGAAGTCACAATAGTCGAGTGATTGGGTGCTCGGAATTGGAGTCAGGAGAATCTGAATTGGTACGAGCATGAATCAATTGGTAAAAGCCCTGGGGATCAGGCTTGTACCAATGGGTGTTTCAAAAAGCTTATATATGATTTATATTGTTGGCTTGGATATAAAGATGGCAGCAGGCTCATCACCTGCCTCCATGTCCTCTCCTGATCTACAATAAGAATTTTGGTGAAAAGTGGGTCGAAAGGACTTGATTGTCTAGATGTCTGTCTACCCCTGTATTGTAATGGCATCAAGATTTATATTTTTATAACTTTATTGCAACATACTTTATGAAACTATGACAATTGAAAGATTAGAAGTCGTATTTGATTATTTCAAATCTCACAGTAGTAGTACTAGTCACCATGCTCTGAACACACTTTCTCATCACCATTTTTGATCTGCTATTTTTAAAAGTATGTTCACCATCTGTGAGTAACCTTTGGTATTCCTTTTTTTAAACACCAATGGAATCAAAAGGTATATTTTTTTTTATAGCAAAGGGTGCCTCCAGCATTGGGCTCACATGATGGTAAGTGATTACCACCGACGATGAACACCCGCAATACCAGAGGCATCGCAGATGCGTTGCCGGCCTTTGAGAAAGGTACAGGCTCTTTTCTTGAAGGTCCCTAAGTCGTATCGGTCCTGAAAAACTACTGACGGCAGCACATTCCATAAAGTGCAAGTGCGTGGCAGAAAATTCCGCGAAAAACGTACTGTGGTGGAATGCCAAGCATCAAAATGGTGTTGATGGAATTTTTGACTATGCCGTAAGGTTCGATGGTGAAATTCAGCGTCTGGGATTAATCCGAACAATTCCTCCGAGCACTCCCCGTAGTAAATCTTGTAAAAAATGTAAAGAGATGCAACATCTCTTCGCAATGCCAGGGGATCTAGCCTATCAGATAGAACATGGTCATCGACGATTCGAGCCGCTCTTCGTTGGATACGGTCAAATGGAAGGAGCTGACACAGGGGTGCCCCCGCCCAGTGATGCGAACTTATAAAGTTGCAGGCGGTGGGCCGGCATGAAGTACTGTCGTGCTCTAGTGAGCACGCCAAGCTTCTTAGACGCCAATTTGGCCTTCCCTTCAAAGTGAACGCTAAACTGAACGTCGCTCGATATATCGACGCCAAGGATTCCGATACTGGCTGAGGCAACTAGAGGAGTGCTTTCAAAATGAGGTGACACGATAAAGGGTTTCTTTTTACCGGTAAACGCGCAAACTTGTGTCTTTTTAGGGTATTGAACTGGACTAAATTTAGTCGGCCCCAATCTGAGACTTTGTCTAACAAAATCTCGACTTCAGACACAAGTTTGTTCCGGTACTCATTGACGTGTTCCCAAGAAATATTGGCACGGCCAGTATATAGGGAATCACCAGTACTGTCGTCTGCATAGCAATGAATATTACTAATTTGTAACAAATCATTGATATGCAGAAGAAACAGGGTTGGCGATAGCACACAGCCTTGTGGGACACCAGCATTCACAGACTTGGAGTCCGAGCATGCACCGTCAACTACGACCTTGATGCTCCGGTCTGTGAGAAAACTAGTGACCCAATTGCAAAATTTCTCGGGAAGCCCATATGATGGAAGCTTCGAGAGAAGCGCTTTGTGCCACACCCGATCAAAGGCTTTCGTTATGTCCAAACTAACTGCCAGGGCCTCCCCCTTGCTCTCTACTGCCTCCGCCCATCGATGAGTGAGGTACACAAGAAGATCAGCTGTGCGACCCGACGGAAGCCGTACTGGCGGTCACTAATCAACTGGTGCTCCTCCAAGTACCTCAAGAGCTGGCAGTTTATAATGGACTCCATTATTTTGGAGAACAAGGAGGTGATAGCGATCGGTCTGTAGTTGCCCGGATCTGAGCGGTCGCCTTTCTTAGGGATCTGGTGCACCAAAGCTATCTTCCATGTCATCGGGACGACGCCTTCAGAGTAGCAGTACCGAAAAAGACACGTTAGAACCAGTACCAACTCTGGAGCACACATCCTCGGCACAATAGGAGGGACACCATTGGGCCCTCTCGACTTCTGGATGTCCAGGGAGAGGAGTGCTTTTCGCACTGAGCTCTGAAGGAACTGGATGTCCGGCATAGAGCACTCACTGCACGGGATGGTCGGCGGTGAGTTTCCCCTGTCATCGAGAGTCGAGTTGGACGCAAAAAGAAGAGAGAAACCTAGAAGATCGGCTTTCTCTTTTGCGCCATGGGCCAGCGAGTTGTCCTCCCTGTGCAGAGATGGTAATAATGGCTGACTGAAATTCCCTTGGACAGCCTTGGCGAGGGACCAGAACGCACGAGTTCTCTAAGGAAGACGAACCAGTTTCTCGCCAATTCTCCCAATGTGCTCGGACTTTGCCGCAACAACTACTCTTCTGAAGGACCTGGCGGCAGAATTATACTTCTTCTTAAAAACGCTAGTATTTGAATCCCGAGACGCCAATGCATTAACCCAAGCCCGGTAGCACTGCTGCTTTTGACGAGATGCCATTCTGCATGCGCTACCAAACCAAGGCTTAGATCTACCACCGATGGGCACCAAAGAGGAAGGAACGAAAAGTTCCATTCCTGGAACACCACATCGGCGACGGAATCTGCAACGGCGTCGGGACTATCCAGCGAGAAGCAAACCTGCCCCCATGGGTAGGATGCAAAGAAAGATCGCATCCTTTCCCAATCTGCCGACCTGTAGTGCCACACACGGCGGTGGCCTGCATATCGCGACCGCAATGGGCACATGATAGGCACTTTACTCCAAATCAGGCAGTGGTCCGATGAACCCAAAGGGGCATCAACGGAGACCACATAGCCGTCCGGATGAGAGGTCAGCAGAAAATCCAGCAGGGAAGGTGTATGATCTTCGACATCCGGAACCCGCGTTGGCGAAGTAACCAGTTGTGTCAGATCATATGCTACGGCAAAGTCAAAAACACATCTCCCCGCATGATCAGTGGTTCGAGATCGTAGCCATTCGGAGTGGTGGGCGTTGAAGTCGCCGAGTACCACGATCTTTGCGGATGGGATCTGCTGTAGCACGCAATCTGCAGCCATTTGGATGTGGTCGATGAGTCGGTCAGTTTCGGCATAACCGCTGTGGGAGCTATAGAGGCACCTATAGACGCGAGGGTGGTCGTCGCTGTCTATGCGTAGTCAAAGGGTGGACAGTTCCCTGCCTTCAAGGCTGTCGAGGCGCTGAGAACATATATCCTCTCTGACGTATACACAAACCCCGGCCCGTGGCACAAAAGAATGTTCAAGCTTGTACCCCGGGTAGGAAAGATAAGAGGTATCCGCGAAGAGGATATCTGCGTCTCGGTAAGAAAAAGCAAGGCCGGCTTTGCCGTCTCCAGATGGTAGTGGACGGCATTTAGATTGGAGTTTAGTCCCCTGATATTGCAGAGATCCACAGCAAGTGTGGGCAAAATACGAGGGGCGGATTGAGCATCCACACTCAGGCAGCGATTGGTTGCCCGAGCGCGGGTGCCCAGAGGGGGATTCTACCGATGGTGCTTTTATTTTCATCCGCTACCATGTTTTGGGGGAGAGGGGTGTGTGGGCCTCCGGTTACCTGCACTCACCAGACGAAACGCAGAAGTTTGTTAAACTTCTACTTCACGCCGGTATTCTCTGAGGTCGTGGTACTTCCCCGGTCGAGCCGGCCCATGCATGCAACAACAAAAGCTGATGCGAGGCTCTACCACTGTTTAATAACACCATAGTGCGTTTTTCGCGGAATTTTCTGCCACATACTTGCACTTAATGGAATCCTGCTGCTGCCATCAGCGGTTTTTCCAGACCGATTCATCTTAGGGACCTTCAAGAAAAAAGCCTATACCTTTCTCAAAGGCCGGCAACGCATCTGCAATTCCACAGGTATTGCAGGTGTTCATGGACCGCGGTAATCACTTACCATCACGTGAGGCACCTGCTTCTTGTCACACCCCCACTATTCTATACAAAAAATCTTATGATGATACCACTCAGCATTTTATCTACCTTTTAGAAAACTACTTCGAAATACTACGAGAAATATCTTCAGTGAAAGGTGGGTCGAAGGGAATTATTGTCTAGACTCGACCTCTATCTACCCCTGTATTAGGAATTGCGTGAAGATATTTTTTTTTTAGAAAACTAAATGCAGTAGGCATGCCTAATAATGGAGCATTTCCACTGCATTTCCATTGCATTTCCACACAACATTCCACTCCAATTTTTTAAAATACCGAAGGCCATAATTGCCATGCATGCCAAGTGATGTGATTGCAGTACCAAGACAAATCACACATCAGAAGTTGCTGTCCATTTGAGGCCTAATTATTTTCCTCTGGTATCTTTAAAAATGGTTAATAATAATATTCTAGGCTATTCCTTAAGTCACCTCCATGGGTGTCATACACATTTAACACGCAGGCCACATTCTTACTCTGTAACCACATTGTATATATCTTGTAGATGCTGATGATTAATGCACAAATATTTTCATCGATTTATAAATTGGTTTAAATAATCAACGTACAGGTGTATTAAAACAAATAACCAAAGAAAATAAAGTAATGAATCTCTTATTTCACAGGCAGTCAGTGGGCTTGTGGATCCAGCCGAAACTAAAAGTAAGTTGAACAATACTATCATATTGTAAAACAATAATACATCTAACTTGCCTATTACTTATTAAAGAAATGAAAGATTTAATTATCAATTGTTTTGTGAGACCTCTGAACCACCATGTCTAGAGATACGGTGGTGGGTTACAGAATGGCCATGCTAAGACATTGGTTGCTGCTTCTAATCCTGCTTGTGACATTTAAATCTTGCATTTAAGTATATCATTTCCCATTATATCATAATCCTCAAATACACTATATTTTTTTAATAATGTTATTATTTTGTTTTAGATGAAAGAAACAGTGAAACAGAATCTCAAACAAATGAAGATTCATCAGACACGCAAATCAGTGGTTTACACATAGGTAGTTTAAATCATACAACTATACATGGTTCGACAGAAAGTATTTCTTCAAAACCATCTGGAAAACAACACACAAATGGAACAATTGAAAAGGCAATGAGTCAAACAAAACAAAATGCAACACAAAAAATAGCAACTGCCTCTGGAATGTTGCAAAAAACATTCAGTGATAATAAAATGTTATCAGCTGTAGGCTTAGACAGTAGACCTGGAACACCAAAGGATAAAGAAACTAATATAGGTATCACAAATAAAGGCGATACAACACCTAATTCATTAAAACATAAAATGTCTAACAATAGTAGTAATAATGCAAAGAAAAACAATAACAAAAAAGCAAGGCACAGATAATTTGACAATGCATTGGGTGGATTGGTTCAGGTTATGTTAAAATTATACAAAAAAAAATGTATTTTAAGTTAAAAATTAAATTTATTTCTTTATACATCTTTGGTATATTTCCTCAAAAGAATGTCTCCTTTTAATCATCCCTGTGATGCACTGATCTTAAAATTGTTTGTTTAAACCTTGTCTCTGAAACAAAATAAACAATTATGGATATATTTGACCACCTTTAACGAGTAGCATGTACACCGTTTTCATGGTGTCGCCAGTTCTGCGTTCCGGGTTCGATTCCGGTCGGGTAAATGTAGAAAATACTTTTTCTACATTCTCTCAGGTCTGGGTGTTTGTTGTACCTTTTTTGTTTCTGATTTCATAAGTGCTTAACTTCTAGCTGCTTCCTTTGGGATCAGCGCAATTTATGTGTTGTAGTCTCCCTATGTATGTATATATTTATTTATTATTAATTATCTTTTATTACCTCAAGCTTTGCTGTTTGTTCAAAAGTTTTAAAAACTAGACATGGTTTAACTCATTTTTTGACAAATTATACTGGGATATTTTTTTCTAACAGTTATTTTAAAATGTTAATATTATTTATTTTCTTATTTTAATAAAGTTACTATAAATCATCAAAAAAGGCACCCTGGGAAACCAAAGAAACAACACCCATATAACCTTTAAATATCCAATGTCATACTAATATAAAATGTATATGTTTTTCTCCAATTTTTAAACATATATTTTGTTGAATGCAAAATAAATTTATTTAAAAAATTGTAATATTGTTGTATTATATTAATTTATCTCAAAAGTGGTAAACTGGTCTTTAGCCGAGAATATTAAATGAGCGGAAAATAGCAGTAGGTGAGGATGAACGCCCTGCGCTTGTCATGACATTTTATTTATTATGATTGGAATTGAAAATGGATATTGCATTACTGATTATATGCATATAGTTTTACCCTGCATACAATAGTTTTACCCTGCCTCGCCGCAATATCACCAGAATAGCCTTTGAGGAAGCAATCCCACCATTATTGTCCCATCCCATAGAGTTGATATTGAGCGGAATACTTACGTTTGAGCACTTTGGGCAAATCTCTAATAGGTCCACAAAATCTAACAGACAAATAAAAGATAAGAGGCAATAACGATATTAACCCAGCACTGCATAAGAAAATAATTTCAGGTGATCTTCTTAATTTGCAACAATTCAGAGTTTTGCTCCAAATACTTCTTGTTGAATTCATCTGTAAAATAAACAATTTAAATTTTAATATGAAGTAAACATGCTAACTACTACAATTGTCAGTCATAATAATGCAGAATATAAACCTATCAAATTGATAAAGGAACCTTCTCATTTCAATTATCAAGTATGTTTTACCAAGTTTTACATAGTTATTTTAGTTGTATTTAACAAGTTTGTAAAATTGTTTACAGCAGCAAAACATAAGCTTTTAAAACATTTTATTTGTAGAAGTTACCATGACTGCTAAGTGGATTGCCACAGGTTTGACGAATTTTTGTTGCTTGCTGTTACCAATTCATCTTTAAATAACAATTTGATTTTTATTTAAACTGTGATTTGAGGAAAGAATGAATTCCTTTACAAGATGACTTCAGTACCCACATGAACGAACACTATTATAATACCTGGGAATGCATTTATTCTATATGGTGCAAAAACTAACTGATACTGCAGTTGACAATCTATTGGTGAATATTGCAACTTCTTATGGGAGGGACTGATGAATTTTTTGTTGAACTTAATAGGTCTTTAAGTATCGGCTAGATCCCTGGCTTTGTGAAGAGATGTTGCATTTCTTTGCATTTTTTATAAGATCTACTACAGGAAGTGCTCTGAGGAATTGTTCGGATTAATCCCAGCCGCAGAATTTCACCATCGTACCTTACAGCATAGTAAAAATTGTCATCAACACCACCTTGATGCTTGGCATTCCACCACAGTGCGTTTTTCGCGGAATTTTCAGCCACGCACTTGTACTTTGTGGAATGTGCTGCGGTCAGCGGTTTTTTCGGACCGATACCTTCAAAAAAAGAGCAAAGGCTGGCAACGCATCTGCTATTCTTCCGGTATTGCGGATGTCAAAGGGCGGCGGTAATCACTTACCATCACGTGAGTCGCCTGCTCGTTTGCCTGGTACAACCTGTTGGCTCGTTGCCAACAAGGTTGGCAACAGCCTGATTGTATATAGATATGCAAGTGACCAACAATTTTAATCAGATCTAAGTCTTTAATAGACTAGATAGACTGATAGACATGCTCATCTTTGGAACATGCTTGCAAGAAGAGCTTTAAGAGATTTATCTATATGTTTAATATAGGTGATTTCCACCTATGTACCGACTCATTACAATATCTCTGGAACCATAAGGCCTAGAGACTTGAAACTTGGCCTGTATATTCTTTTTAGCATGTTCATAATTCTCAACTACAGATTTTACAAAACTACCCACAAAACAGACAGTGGGACCATTTGGTGTAAAAAAAACTTCTTTTTCTGTGGCATCTACAGGTTTGAAACATAATTATTTTTTTTGTCACATTGAATTCACTGAGAATGGACTTTTACGAAATTTCACCCCCCAAATGAGCATTAAACAATAACAACGTAAATTTTCAAATTATGAAAATAAAAAAATAATTAAAATATCTTCACGCAATTCCCAATACAGGGGTAGACAGAGGTCTAGTCTAGACAATTAAGTCCCTTCAACCCACCTTCCACCGAAGATATTTTAGGGACAATGTGACAGGTAGTGAGCCTGTCGCCGTCTTTATGTCCAAGCCAACGATATAATTCATACATAAGTTTTTGAAAAACCTGCCAACTGGGGATCAAACTTGGGTCTCTTGAATTTGAAATTCCGACCACCCAACCACTCGGCTATCGTGACTGTTTCAAATTATAAAATACAAACTTGGCATGATTATGTATAGATAATATTAGAATTAAACAAAAATGTCACATGTGATAATGTGCAGAATCCGACAGAAACTAGTTATAAATAAAATACATTGACAGATAATCTAAATCCAACAATATAGTCATAACAGTAAAATAAAAAAATTGAATAAATAACTTACTGAATCCACAATATCCATGCATATACTATCAACTCCTATAGCATCTTTACTTAAAGTTGAATAATATGAATCCAGCTGGATATAAAATTGCATACACTTTTCACACACAGTAGAATTATTTTCTGGATTATAGTGGTTTACGAAACATTCCATTGTTGTGTTAAACAATTTGATAAAAGTCTTTATTTCATCTCTCAACATAGGTTTACCACTTGTCCAATTGAAACAATCTATAAAGTATTTACATTGTTTATGAGAAAAACAATACAGAGCTAAACAGATGGAATTGATTCACAATTAGAAAGCCAATGTACATTTACAACACTAGGAGCTACAGGAGCATTTCCAAGGGAGGGACTTTTCATTCACTTCATCAGTCTTTTTAGAATGTTGAGCTATAAAAAACTATGTTAAGGTATTAAAAACTTATGCAGTAGCAATTAACTGTACCACATAAAAAGGCAAACATTTACAATAGTGAATTTCATAACATAGATTTCATCAATAATATGTAATCTGTGTATAACATAATAATGACTATGATGCCACATAATAAACACATAATAATTTATTAAATTCGTCTATAACCTTAAATAATATGGGAGTGCATTAAGAATTATGAGATGATAAAGTTCAATTATGTTTTGACTTTAATCAATTGAAATTACTATAACTAAATAAAGTAAATAAATTTGGTTTTAAAATCAATAACTATGACTTTACCTAACATACAAGGTTTAGTTGAAACTAACAATGTTATGGCATTTAGATGAAATCCAAATAGATGTTTCAAATAAATTATTGATGCTGAAAGTAATTAGGGCTCCAATCTTTATTTAAAGAATGCACAATTAAAATTAATTCTATAATATTTAAAAGATAAATATATTATTATACTCTTACCATTGCAGTTTCCTTGTTCCCAAATTCCCGAAATACTGCGATAGTATTGTAAAACCACATCCAATCTATCATGAGATGTGAGAACTGATCTGCATGAAGTGCCATTTACAACAGTATTAATTAGTTCTTTATATTTATCGTTAAAACGTTCATATTGATCAATGCATATTTCACACATTTTCACGGGTCGTGCATGTAAAATGGAACACATTGTTACATTTGATGCACTATATGAAAAGGACTCCAAGATATCAAAACACTGTTTTGGATACAAAGCTAAGGAGTGACTTTCATTGTTTACTCTAAAATGTAACAAAAACAATACAGTATACAACTAAAGATATAATAAATATTTAAATCTACAATAATATAATATATACAAGCTTTTACTCACAAACTAGAAATCTCTTTTAAAAACATTTCATCCAAGTTTATAATATCGCATTTCAAACTGTGTGGATATAGAAAAAACGTAACATAAAATTGTAAAATTATGGTGAATGTATTCATGATTTTTTTATTTCCCTTCCGTTTAAAGCTTTTGATGATATCTTTTATTCCTCTCTAAAATTGTTTGACACTGTTATTTGCGAGCACTACAACACAATTATAATAATACACATTATGATTAGAATAAAAATAACAGTAATATTTTTTTTTTTTTGGAGTTTATGGCCTGGTATCTAGACCTTTAGGCCAATTAGATTTCCTATTAGTTCTGGTGTTTGTAGACTTATTTTTAGAATTATACTTTTAGCCTATAAATATTGGTTTTAGTGTCTAGTTAATTTTTTCAGTTTTCAGGCTTTGATTGCTGCAGTTAGGGTAAATTATCTTTTAATTACTTTTAGTTTCGCAGCCACTTTTTCACTACAAGGCAGGTCCCTGTAAGAAAAATGAAGTTTCTTATTCTTTATAGGATAATTAAATACATACTTACTCTTTACTTTTATATTATGATATGCCCTTTCGTTACAGATAGCTACGCAACCAAAGTTGCCTTTCAAATTAGATGGGAAAAAGAAATGAGAAGCTAGGCCAGCGATGTTTACATCACATAACAGCTTACGTGTAGTGGATCATATGGGTGAGGCTATTAATCAGGAGGATTATAAAATTCACACACAAAGGACAAAATGTCCCTAAATTGTAAAATAAAAGTTCTTGTACACCATTTTTGAAGGAAACCTAAAAGAAGATTTGAAAGATCAACCCTATAGTTTATTAATAGACGTATTAACAGATATTAGTGTCTATAAATTTTTGGAAATAATGATTTATATTGCAGCTGCACTTACAATAAACATTATATCTACGTATTTAAATCTTCCAATGCTGCATGATTGTGATGCAGACAGGATTGTCAACGAGAAAAGACGATCGGAGGGCATACAAGTTTTTACCACCAACAAATAAAATAGGGTTATGTCAGTTACTGTTCCTCAAATTACTTCCTTGCTGACCAATACTTCATTGTGTCAGTTTCTGTACTGCAAGGATTCTGAAAATAACATTTGAAAAGTAGTTTGTGTAGGGATTGAGTGTAGAGACCTTTTCTGTGGTCTCTTCAGACCAACTTATTCCACTATGAAATTTCCAGATTAGCATTTTTCAGAAATATTTTAGTAACTTTGACAGTACACGTTGTAGTAGAAGGAATAGCTTCTATTTTTAATTGTCACTATCGGGTACATTTTTGTGTTTTTGTATTTATTTTATTTATCTCCACGCACAGTCCCTGTTGCAGTAGCCAGAGAAAATAGATCGCCAAGTGTCACGATCTTTACATACCTCTTTCGCTTCTTTCAGATTCATCATTTTTTTCATGCATGCACGTCTAGGTATCCGAGTATGCTTGAAAGTTAGTCTCCGCCTACCTGGAGACCTTTTAATTCTTTCGCCTTTCTTTCTTTTTTTCCACTTTCGCGCTATATATTTTCTTTACCATTCGGTCTTCAGTCATTTGCTCAACGTGCCCAAACCTTCCAAGCACGCTTTACCAATTTTAGTGATAAGGTCACTTTTAAAACCTGGCATATTGCGATTCACTTCATTTCGTTTTCAGTTGGCCATGGTAACGCCGCACACTTTACGAAATGATCGCATATCCACTACATTCATCTTGTTTTTATGCTTCTTCAGGCATACCCAGGTTTCGATCCAGATTTTACTGCAATATAACAAAGTCCTTCTCCTATTCCTGATTTTCCCATATCACACTTCGTTCTCTCTTCGTCCCTTTCAAATACCAGAACCATAGTTTTTTTTTATAGTTTTATTAGCATTCAAACGCAGACCTTTATTTTCACATTCTTCTTTCATAAACGTGAGCAATGCCTGCAGCTCTGCCTCTGATGGTGCAATAAGCACCGCATCATCAGACCAAGCATACCACTGCACGACCTCAAGATACAGTGAGCACATTCTGCGTCGGATGCAAATCGGATCCAAAATTAATAAAGTTGACGGCAGCTGGAGGTAGCTGTGACAGCGGTATGTTCATGGTTTCTGGTGCCTTCGTTGTTTCGGATTACATACACACATACATAATGATCTACTAAAGTCCAATGCAAGACATAGGCCTCTCCCATAGGGAGGATTTACCATAATCGCCACGCTTGGCAAACGGATTGGCGATCGCTGTATCAGACACCTTGCACCTCAGAAGCTGCTGCCAATCTTCGGTCTGACATTTTTAGAGATGGTTATCCCGCCATCTATCGGTTGCCATAACGATGTTCAAGACGGATTCCCTTAGTCGCCTCTTACGACATCCACGGGAAGAAAGGGAATGGCAATACTCTTACACCGTTACTTTACTGCTGGGATTTCCGATTACTATACCATAATTGCATTAGCATCATACATTGGGATCGTAGCGATATACATGATGTCCCAGACTCAAGGCCCAGCATGCTTGATCATTTCAGCAGAAACTCATATCTAGTCCCGCAGCCTTACCACACTTCATACTTCGAATCGCACATTCAATCTTTTTCATAGTCACGATAGCAGAGTTGTTGGGTGGTCGGAATTTCGAGTCGAGAGACCCGAGTTCGATCCCCAGGTGGCAGTACCAATGAGTTTTTCAAAAACTTATGTACGAATTTCATCGTTGGCTTGGACATAAAGGCGGCGACGGGCTCACCACCTGTCACGTTGTCCCGAAAATATCTTCGGTGGAAGGTGGGTCAAAGGGACTTAATTGTCTAGACTTGGCCTCTGTCTACCCCTGTATTGGGAATTGCGTGAAGATATTTATTTTTTTTTAATCTTTTTCATACTGATGACCTCATCGTCATCGGAGTCCGGTTCTAGTGTACCGATTACGGCGTCACCTTCGAATACTTGACTAAAGTCATCACACGCTTACATCTGTAAAACTCGCTCCATCGCTGCATGAGATCCGATTTTTTCGTAAGGACTTTAATTCACGAAATTGATTCCATTGAAAATTGGTTTCGGAAAGCACTTTGTTCATTCTCATGGCTGTGACCACTTCGGGCCCTTCTAACCCCTTTCCAAAAGAGCTTGAAGTGCTCCAGAAAGCTGTGCGACAACTTTTCGTTCCTAAAGTTTATCTCATTGATCTGACTTATAACATTGCAATACACTAAGCCTATTAGAACCAATTGACTTAAGCTTTACCAGCAAGTATGCATAAATCTTTATATAGGCATCATTTATTGTAGAGCATACCTACTTTGATATATCTTTCATATTTTTGTGCACTAAAATTGCATTTAAATATGCCTCTTTAATAGGTGTTAACATTACACTATCATTTTATTAATTTGGATTTCAATAGAACAATTATTTTTCTTGACCTAGAAAATTTTTTAAACAATTAAAAATAGTGATTAATTTAAAAGGGCTAAAAAAAAGTTATGATGATAATAATAGATTTTTGTCCCTTTGTAGCTCTTAGTGTCGACAATAAAAAGAGTAATTTCAATATTTCCAAAATGAGTACAAAGTACTGCAAATAATACATATATTTTAATTTTGTGTTGATCTACATATTGAAATAGGTATAATAATTAATTAACTTTTATTTTCTTAAATGTATGGGAAGCTCTTATTGGCAAGTTTGCATCTTTCACTTGTTGTATAATGTTCAAACCAAGTGATGCATTAGGATCTACATCACATTTAGAAATTGATGATGTGATATCAATGCCTCTATTTAGTTTTTCAATACCATTCCAAGCAATCATAATACCATTATCAGTGCAAACTTTATGTGGGGGTCTATACAAATTGTATCCTAAATTGTTGCATAAACTTTTTAAATGTGAAAAAATAAAGTCATTGGAAGCCATGCCACCAGATACCACAATATTTTTGTAATCTGTTTTCAGTAAGTTCTTAAGTTCACAAAATATGATAGACCTTTCAAGTCTATGGGCTAGATGAACAGTAATACTTTTCTGAAATGATGCACATAAATTATAAACTTCTGGGATAATTTCATCACCTATTAAGCTGTGCTGGAATTCCTTATCTATTAACTTTCGTATTAATGAATCTTTAAGACCACTGAAACTAAAATTACAATCTCTATTTTTTAGTAATGGTATGGGAAATTTAAACATGTCACAATCAGTAGCCTTTCTAGCTGCTAACTCAATAGCTCTGCCCCCAGAAATAGTGGAAAAGCCACAAATGTTTCGTAACTTCATTCTTCTTGCAGCTTTGTCCATAACTTCACCAGGAGCATTATCTAAAGTCTGACCAAGTAAGAGAAAATGATTGACATCCAAAACAACTGCTAAAAGACAATGTCCTCCTGAAATCAACAATGTCAAATAAGGGAATGGTATGTCATAATACAATCTTGCAACTAGAGCATGAGCCTTCATATGATGGATAGGGATTACAGGTTTGTTATATCTTCCTGATAAAAATTTTGCATATTTCACTCCAATCATTAAACTTAGAAAAAGGCCAGGTTTAACAGTCACTGCTATGGCATCAATTTCACTGAAGTTTAATTTGGCACTTTTTAAAGTCTCATCCACTGCTTGCTCTATATTGTCACGATGGAGTTCCCATGCATTTACTGGATTAACTCCTCCATACCTGACATGCAGGGCATTTTGCGAATACAAAGTCTCGCCTAAAATAAATCCTTCGTTGTTAATAACCGCACAACCGGTATCATCACAGGAGGTTTCAATTCCTAAAACTACTGCTTTTCTTGAATAACTAGGTTTTCTTCTGCTCAAAATCCTCGATCTACTTATTAGTTGAAATAACTTGTACCTACTTTTTAGCACCATTCTAAGTATCTACATGTTTTGCATATTAATGGTAAGTAATATAAATAGTATGTCAAATTTAATTTAGTAGGTCTTATTTTTAGGTTAAATTTAGTATAGTATAAGTTATCCACAAAGATTATATCAAGGAGAATATAATCACTACGTTATAGATTATATGTTGGTGATTTTGACGTAATCACTGTTGACAAGTCTAGACCAGTCCAATTCGCCAAAAATTTGACGTCTTATTGCTTTTACAGCTCAATACATTTCAGAAACAAAAAACGGTGTGTGTGCGATTTACACACGATAGATGTGAAACCTCAGTAAATCGACTAAAGAATGAGATGAATATTTATAACAAGGGTAGGATAATTAAAAATAAAATAATAATAAATATCTTCACGCAATTCCCAATACAGGGGTAGAAAGAGGTCTAGTCTAGACAATTAAGTCCCTTTGACCCACCTTCCACCGAAGATATTTTCGGGACAACGTGACAGGTGGTGAGCCCGTTGCCCCCTTTATGTCCAAGCCAACAATATAATTGGTACATAAGTTTTTGAAAAACTCATTGGTACGAGCCTGCCACTTAGAGATCGAACTCGGGTCTCTCGACTCAACATTCCGACCACCGAACCACTCGGCTATCGTGACTGGTAAGATAATAACAAAGTTTATTTATAAAATAGAATGTATCATTCTTTGCCGGCTTCATCCTACACTTTTTTGTAAATATGTTTCTTACTTGTCGCTTTTTTACGTTTCATCCGGTTTGATATCACAGTTAAAGAAGTTTTTGATCAATTAGTATTCAAACAACTAACTGAAGACACTATTATCATAACGCCCTATAAAGTCTATTGCGGACATAAGCTTCTCCCGTAAGAGTGAGGTAACCACAATCGCCACACCGACTGGCGATGGTAGTACCATACACTTTAGAGGCTGCTGCCAGTCATCGGTCCGTTGAATTTGGTCTAGTATTTATCGAGATGCATATCCCGCCATTTGTTGGTAGCCAATTTAATTAAAAAATGCTTTACCCATGGGAAGAGAGGGGCTGGTATTATTCTTATCCTGATACTATCATCATCAGCATAATAGCCTATAAGAGGTCAACTGCTGAACATAGGCTTCCTCAAAAGATTGCCACATGGAGATACTACACGGCAAAGTAACCACAGTAATGGTTCTAAATTATTCGATGAAAGCACGCAGCAACTAAAACCAACAAAATATTAACCGTTGATGTCGTTGGAAAAATATTTAAGAAATCGTTTGTGTAAATTAAAAAGTGATACATTATAGAATGATGAAGTGGAAGAAGCGGCAAGGAAGAAGAAGAAAACATGGTTAGACTACTTGAGCTCTGGTAATGATAAGGATATGAGAGAATGATTTGGGCACCCGATTGAGCAAATGTTGTCGCACCACTTTAGGGTGAACTACAATTTCTTGTGGAAAAACTTTCTAAGGGCCCGATGCAGTGCTACAACTTTAAGAATAAACAGAGCGTTCGGAAACCAATAAAGTCGTCTTCGAAAAATCGAACTGTAATAGAAAAATGCATACGTACGATGATCTAAGTATTTGGAGGTAAAACGGTAACGGGTACGCCTCACTCGGACTTCGACAACATTAAGGTCTTCAATATGAAAAAAAAATGTGCTAATTGAAGTATGAAAAGTGGTAAAGCTGCGAGACTAGATAATTATAGCTGAAATGATCAAGTACGGTGGACCTCGGCATAAGGATAGCTTCCTACTGTTATGCTATTTATTACTGGCAGGCGAGCGAGGTCACAAATGATAGATAATTTGCGGCCATTGCACCTTTCTGTAAAGGTTCAAGCATTGACTGCGTTACCGGGCGATCAGCTTGTAAACTATAGTTCATTATGTAAAGTAAAAATTAGTTTTGACGCGTAAGATGCAAGCGAAATAGGAAAGAGCTACATGGGAGGGGAGGCACCATTCCATTTTTTTTCCCGTGTAGATGCGATCTCTTGATAAATTTTGGGGTTACCCCCCTTTGGCCAACCGAAACCATAAAGAAAAGATTCAGCATCCTTAAAGAAAAAATACAGCGCGATAGATTACAATAAAAGGGGTCACGATAAGCCCAGATTAACTTTCGACGACTACATAAGCAAATTGCTGGAAAGGGGGAGTGTCAAAACTACTCGGATAGCTAGACGAGCATGTATGAAGAAAATGATGTAAGTTGATGGAAGCGTATGAGGTAAGGATCGTGGCACTTGTTCTTTCTGGGTACCCTATCACGTAGTATGCGTGAAGAGTATTTATTTGTATTGGAACTTACACTGCACAAACACACTTCATTTAGTTGGTGTCTCCCCTGGTCGTACCTCTACCACGAAACTATTTGAGAGTTGTTACCTCACTATTTTGCTTCATCGTCGAGCAACTTAATTTAATTGAATCACTTAAAATTACTATGAAAAATGTTTGTAGCGCCGGCTCTGAGATTGCACCCGAGTCATTCGCGTAATAAAGCCCTTTTAAGGGTCTCTCAAGGCAGCACATTCCTACGTTTTGTGCTAAAGATGCTTATGACATAGCCGCTTTGTACTGGACGAAGAATTTCCCACCCCTTTTATTCCTTTTGAAATCCTTTAAATAACATTATAAGCTAGCTTGCGAGCATACAATGGCGGGTAAAGAGTTATGGAAATATGGTTTCTCTGGATGCTAATTAGGAAACTATTTTTTTTAATCTTCACAGAATTTTCCATTCTGGAGCAGGCTGAAGGTCTAGATAATGTCCAAAGTCCTTTTGACCAACCTAAATATCGAAACTTGTTAGGGACAATGTGACAGATAGTGAACCTATAGTATTCTATCTAACAGTACGATATTATATAAATATACTTATGTATTAATATTCATGACTGGAGTATAAACATTCATATTCATTCGGAATCCGAACCCGCAACCTTTAGCTTCGTAGGCACTCGACTATCTTAACGTCAAATTAAGGATTGGGAAATTAAAATCAATTTTCAAAGTTTGAAAATATTTACAAACATGTTACCGTTTAATTTACATTTTAGAACTTTTTCAGGGTGCTGCTCACGAAATAAATATAAATTTACAAATACAAAATAGCTGATATGTAATTTTTTAATAGAATAGAATATTTATTTATTTTGTTGTTTTGGTGGTCGGAATTTCGAGTAAAGAGACCAGAGTTCGATCCTCAAGTGGCCGTACCAATGGGTTTTTCTAAAAACCTAGGTACAAATTATATCGTCTTGGACATAAAGACGGCGACAGGCTCACCACCTGAAAATATCTTCGGTGGAAGGTGGGTCGACGGTGCTTAAATGTCTAGACTAGACCTCTGTCTACCCCTGTATTGGGAATTGCGTGAAGATATTTTTTTTATTTATGAAATGTAGGTATTTTACAGTTATAATTTTACTACATTTCCCCCTTAAACAAGGTATACAAATTTGTATGAGCCTGCCACCTGGCTCGGCTATCGTGATTTTCAAATTCAACATTTGGAATTTTTGATAATATAAATGTATTTTTGGTGGTTTTTCGGGGTGCAGATAATGAAAATAATGATAAATTAAAAAAAAATTATAGTCTTGGATAAAAGATGGACCCTTTGAATTAATAAAATAAAAACTGACATTAATTTCGTAATCAGCTACCCGAGAAACGTCTAAAATAATTCCCTTGTCAATATTTCCCGTTCCCGTATTCCCGTCAACGATCTTTTGAATGGAGATTATTAGCAAATGTACACAATACAATACAGGGGTATACAGAGGCCTAATCTAGACAATTAAGTCCCTTTGATTTCCGGGACAACGTGGTGGTGAGCCCGTCGCCGTTTTTGTGTTCAAGCCAATGATATAATTCGTACATATGTTTTTGAAAAACCGCATTTTCGCGAAATCTGGATTATATTCATAATAATGTTTTTTTGTATTTTTATCTTAACGTTTATAATGAGGTGCTCTATCTAGACATGTCATATAATCTTAAGCTGTAGCAACACTGCTGCTGGACTATTATTCAATTACACTGTAAGTGTCCTTAATTTCAAGATTCATCCATAATTTTTGGTCATAAATGAAAGCATAAACCTATTTATACCTTTGGTACCCAATTAAATAATATACCTATAAAATTAATTTAAGCAAAATTCATCATATGTCAGAATCCTGGCATTCCGCCTTTAGTAAACACACTTCTTTTCCATTGTAATAACATTTTGGGCAAGTAAAATCAGGATCTGCGCTCTTGTTGGCCTGTAAACAGATAGATATTTTGAATAAAATAAATAAAAGTTAATCATAAACAAAAAATAAACAAAATTATTAAAACATAATGTTATGAGAATTTACATATATAAACATAGTCTTACCATTAAACAATAATAACAAAAGATATGAGAACAACCCATCACATGAGGAAGTACTGGCTTATCTAAACAACATGCACATACAGTATTAAGAGAAATTATTGGAGGCCTAGGTCTGTCAAAAGATCGTACATGCTTGCGCCACCAAACATAGCGTAAAATATTGCTTATTCTTCTTTTCAAACCAAATAAATTCATCAAAGATACGGAGGTTCCTATTAACTCCTGTAACATATAAAAGACACAAAGTTGATTAACATCAGTAACCGGTAGTGATGGTGTCTCACAGGTTGCAGAAGACGATGATAAACAATAACTTTGAAATGAGCTGCTTACAAGGTTGGGTAAATGTTTGCAATTATACTTTGCTAGAATGAACAGAATGGAGCTGTAGGGCTGACGTTTTGAGCCAGCAGAATTGAGGTCTAATAAAAAACAAAGGTGGGCATCTTAATAAGTTTAGAAGCTAATAAGAAACAACGCAAATAAGTTTAGAATTAATCTATAAACATCAAAATTGTGCCTTTGGCTCTTATCCTCAAGTTACATATATTTTATGTGGATAAATCTCATTATAATCATCATAAAAATCACACTCTTTTTAATTTGATCCAAACACCAGGAAATTAAACAAACAGTCTATGCACACAATACTCAATAGTATAAACAGTAGTATCCAATTAACTTCAGTAATACTCTCTCTTACTATAAACTCTTATCCATATTTGAGTTTTAATGTGGTTTGACATCTGAACTGATCATATAAATAATAGCCTGATAATTACGCTTTAACTACATCTGCCACATTATACTTTACATTTTTCCAAAAAAAATTTTAAAATAGGACTGTGCTTTGTTACTGCATCAATGACCAAGGTTACAACTATTCTTATCTTTAAGGTAATAACGCATCAACTTACTATAATAATCTACAATAAAGTTTGCCATATAGACATACTTACAATAAGATTATGCCATAAAAGTTCACGGGTCCATGAAAGATCTGTTAAATCTTCTCTTGCCACTTTTTCTCCTACTAATTCAAGGCCAAGAATAAAATCTATCAAAATTGGATATTTTCCTGTTTGGATGAACCTTAAAAAATTAAAAATGTCTCCAAATAGCTGTATAGTTTCTAATTTATTAAAAAAAAATTGTATCTTCATATTTGAGGTTAAACTATATAAGGCTCTTTCTTTAAAATATTTTAAAGCTATGGTATATCCATAATACCAAAACAGTTTGCTTCTTGTAAAGTTCTGTGTCTCATATTTCAAAGAGAGCATTTGTTGCCCAAATGTGCTTTTTTTATCGCATACTGAGTATTTAAAAATCCATGTTCTAACTAGCAGCTCCAATTCTGGTAATATTGGTTGAAGAATCCATGGCTAAAAAAAATATTCATCAAATGAGATGATTGCAAAAGTACCACTACTACTTTTACATTTGTTTGCTTGAATTTAGCCAGTACTAAAAGCAGAGATAAAGACTTTTTGGAATACGGGCTGGGATCCTGGAGTTCGATCCTTAAGAAGAAAATTTATACAAGTCAGTTTATGCCAATTATAGTTAAATCTTTAGTTTTTAGATATACAAATGTTTAAATTTATATGTCTACATATTAACAACATATACGTACGTAATAATATATATCGACAAACCTCGATAAACTTTGTGGCATTAAATAACAGTAGTTTAAATAGGTCCTCAACTTGATTATCCAATTGCGCTGAGTCTAACTGCAAATTAAAAGACACAACTTATAATTTGTGACTAATTTTTCCCATTTATTTATAAAAAAATGTGCATTATTTACTTGTGTAACTCTAGGAATAAAGGATAGAGACATCACGCATAAATATAAAAACAAGTCAACTTCTTTATTCTTGACCCTCAGTAATTTAAACCTTCAGCCCTCTGCTGTTCATTCCCGGAAAATCCAGTGCAACTCACATTTGGAAATTTCCACACAATTTTCCGTATTATCTGTTCTTCTCCGACCTGTAATGACTTACCATATATTTTATCAATGCATTTTGTTTACGTCCAATCAAAGAGTATGTAATCACTAGGGATATAACATAACACGTAGTGATTATATACTTTTTGAACATAGAGTACAACGATTACATTCTCTTTGGTATATACGTAAATACCAAAGACAATATAATCACTTGGTAAATACAAAAATGGAAAATAGCGAATCTACACCAGAAGCTTTACAAAGAAAATTGTACTTTTTACTTGAACAATTACAGGATATGGCAAGAGAATTACCTCCGTGATTATTTTGCTATTACTTTATGAACTTCAGGAAACTTCTTCCGTAAATTTTTCATTTTTATTATATTTCAGAAAGTATCAAATGAGAGTGCCTATAGAATTGCTTTCTGGATTAGCTAATTGTTTATTAAATGATACGATATTTGAAATTGTGAAAGGTTTAATGGAAATTCAACATGTTACTGAGAAACATCTGTTTCAACAAAGACTTCAAATCATTAACAAACATACAAGTAAGTTTTACTCAAATTTTACAGTTAATTTTATATAGAGATTGTTTTATTTCTACATTATATGTAAGCAATTTCTCAGTACTTAGATGGAGACAGATCTGTAGAGAATTAAGTTCTTTGTTGCTTATTTGGAACCTTGGGATAGCTGGTGAGCTTACGCCGCCTGTGTTTAAATTTATAATGTTTAAATCATTATCATAATGGGCTGTAAACATACACTGTAAGGCATAGGCATCTCGAGTATGTGCAGATTTGCCATAACCGCCAAACTTGGTAAGCGGATTCATGATTGCATACCAGAGATCTTGTACCTTAGACACTTCTGACCGCCACCAGCCTTCTGAATTTTTCCTGTTAATAATTAGGTAAATGACATTTATTGTGTTGCATGTTTATTCTTGTTTTTTGTTGCAATTATTTAAATTTTTTAGTGGAAATTCAGGATATGATAAACAAGACGCCAGATCCAGAGCAGCAAGAAGTACAGAAGCACATTCTTTTGAAAAGACATAAGGAGGAACTAAAACAAACAGATATGAAATTAGTTCTTCAACTTGACCAAAAGGTTATGAAATATATTCTTTTTAATTGATTTACTTTATTTCTTTAAAAGAATGGGAGAATTTACTGTAAATTGATCTGGTTACCTTTGTAGGACCTACCTTTATTACAGCCTCAATAATATGTTACTTTTTGAGTCACATGATTATTTATTTAATTTGTTTATGTACACACTTTTGTAATATTATAATAGTGTCATACTACAAATAAATGTATACTGTTGTGCATGGCAATTGGATATTTTAAGCATAATACAAAAACCTCCAATCTTAATTTAGTAACATCTAGCATATTCCATGGACCTTCAGTTATAGAAAATGCAAATATTTTCTTTTTATATTTTCTCTATGTATATATACATACATATATATGGATATTCCGACCACCCAACCACTGGCTATCGTGACTTAAAAGAAACCGTAAGAAAACCTGATGTTTAAAAAATATGTGGATGGACAGAGTAACAATATTTCTTATTTTCAGGTTAGTGACCAACAGGATACCTTAGAAAAAGCTGGTGTTGTAGGATTCTTTGTAACAAATAAACCGATTGAAGTAAAAGTACAAATGTATTTGCTAGATTTTATATTAAGATTGAGTAAGATGGATATACCATAAGTTGTTAATTATAAATAGTAATAAATTTGTTGTTTTTAAAAGTTTTTAATTTTTAATTTGTAATTTATCTTAACCAATAAAAAATAACTAAAATTGTCAATGTACAATTGGCGATCATTGTCACACTTGACAATTGCATAAGTAAACTTGATAGCAGTACCAGACACCTCAAATTTTATGGACCCATACCAAACAACAATGGTAACAGCAATGGCATTGGTGAAAAATTATGACAATGGTATAAAGAACTTGACTTTGTATAGAGAATCATCAATAATTTCATAACTTTGATGTATAAGCAGCCAAGTCATTAAATAAATAAAGATAAGAGATTGCATTCCATACATTGCCCCTAATTTATTTATTTAAACTTCGTTTGCCCACAGTATAAAAAAAATTACAAAATGGCAGACATAATGGCTAAAGGCATTCTCTACTAGTCTACCTTTGGTTTGAGCACAGAATCTAGTGATAGGTGCAAAACTCCTAATTAAAAAAAAAAAAAAAAAAAATATCTTCACGCAATTCCCAATACAGGGGTAGACAGAGGTCGAGTCTAGACAATTAAGTCCCTTCGACCCACCTTTCACCGAAGATATTTTCGGGACAACGTGACAGGTGGTGAGCCCGTCGCCGCCTTTATGTCCAAGCCAACGATATTCGTACATAAGTTTTTGAAAAACCCATTGGTACGAGCCTACCAACTGGGGATCGAACTCGGGTCTATTGACTCGAAATTCCGACCACCCAACCATTCGGCTATCGTGACTCTATAATTAAAAAATAAAGATTTAAAGAGAACAAAGCAAAATTAAAATACAATGATAAAAATATAATACATATACCTTTACATCAATACATACAGGTATTCATAGTAAATAAATATATTTATATATACTTAAGAAAATAACAGTTTCTGAAAATTTCTTTGTTAATTTGTCGATACAATATTCATTAAAAGAAACTACTACTGCTTCTTTAAGTAATATTCCCAGAGTAATTTTTTAAAGGTAGGTTTAGCTTTTGCTTTCTTTAATATTACTGGGTAACATGTTCCAGTCTTACTGCATTTGATGTAAAAGAATTGTAAGAGAAGCCCGTGCAACAGAAGGGAACATGAAGTAATCTAATTTCAAAGGAAAGTAGTTGAAGTAATGTGTTATAGTAGCAGAAACAACAAAAGTATGACAAACACTCAGATCCGAGACAAAGTCGAAAAAATGGTATTTTACTTTGACCCGTCCGGAAATCAAACCTGGACTCTCTGAGCTAGCGACACCATGAACCAGTATGCAGGCCACTCGTCTAAGGAGTTGATATTATGAGGTCGACAGGTACTTAGATATTGTCTTGGATATTTCTGAATCGGAACTGGGCCTATATTGTTAATGCATGAAAAATTTTTAAACTATTCAAATAAACAATCACTGTATATGAGATAAAAACAATGATCTGACAGAACTGCGAGAGGAGCGAAAGTCAAAGGTGGCAATCTCTAATAGTCTTTTTCTAATCAAGTAATGTAACGTTTCAAAAATGTAAAAGAAGTTAAGTTTCAGTATTGAATTCAATAAGCCAATAAGCACAATTAGAATTAGTATCAATTAGACAACTCAACATATTTACCCATCCCGTGAGAATGTATCCGTCTTCGATTTCAGAATGATTGAGCGACAAGTCCGGAGGCAGACGTGTGGAAATGATTTGATATTCCATTTTTTAATAGTAACGCGAAATCAATTCGTACTGATGTAGTGAAAACTGATTATGTCAAGTACAATCTACCTCAATGTGAAACACGTGCAAATCATATACCGAAATGCTAGTCTTCTCCCCATCTAGGCGAAATTAAATAAAAGATTAGTAGTAAAAGGTTTATTAGGAAAAATTTGAGGCCATTTGTATAGGCATATTAAACTTAAGCAAATGTTTATTAAATTATGAGTGTTAAAGTGTATGTTAAATAACAAAATGAATAAATAAACCAAAACTAAGGTATTTTAGCGAATGTCCAGTACTTTGCGCAACATGTGACTTGCATGCAATATGTGACTTTTAGGTCAAAATAAATGTTCACTTGTGTGCAACAGCAACAAGTGCGTCAACAAATTTCAAAAATGCGTACACTTTGCTGCTCAATAAACCTAATGATGGATTTTGAACGGATTGTGACAGAATTTAGCAGTTAGCAGCTATTAGGTACAACCTATTTAAAGTAAAAATATTTAACTTGTAAACTACTTCACATTGTACTTAGTACATTATAATTATAGTTATGAAAACTGAACGTGCCTACTTTATGCAAGTTTAATTCTATATTATTATATTTTACTATCTGAACACCACTTCAGCTGCTAGCGCCTAACCTTACAGCAGTCTGTTTTATTAATTAATGAACAGTAACATCTGAAAGAATCAACGAATAGAAATAATTTAACAGACGATGCCATGTCTATATGTACAAAAAATGAAATACTCTATGTGCTGTATTTTGTTAAAAATGTTTCTTGTATTCGTCGAAATTTCGGGATACACATATTTACAAATGTGAGGGTACTTTTTGTATTTTGAGGCTACAAACACATGTATAAATTTACGCAATTTATTTAATCAAAGAGAAAAATGTTTTTAAAATTTCAACAAACACGGGCGGGAAAAGCACTTGAAATTTTAAAAATATTTTTCCTCTTTAATTTAATAACAAAAAGTTTAGCATAACTTATATGCTTTAAAACCAATAAAAATTCCACATTAAAGCAATTTCTCTATATCAAATTGTCGATTAGTTGTATTAGATTTAAATATTACTTGTATCTAAAATAAATGTATCAAAATGTATGAATACTTAATGTTTAAGAATATAAACTTTTTTTAAGGAAATTCTACAATTCTGTCTCTGCATTTTACACAAAATAATTTGTCTACTCTGAAGATACTAAAAACTGAGCGCAATTTGTACGTACACATTTAAATGGTACTAAAATTTTTCACCTACACGTGTCGTACTTATTTTGAACATTCTAAAGATCCAATACCAATTCGTTGTTTTACATACACCGGGACATAATATCACTAAATTTTAAACAAAACAAAAAACAAACGCAACGATCTAAATATATATCTCTTAATGTAATAAAAATAACCTTGCAACTTATTAAAAATTAATGAAATTGTGCTTTACTTTAAATATATAATAAATAAAAACCATTTGTACAAACTATAAATTATTACCATCACCACAAAAAATGTACTTTCTGGAATTCACCGATCAACTTTACGAAAGTAACATCGTTTGAAATTAATAGGTAATGAATGAAATATTATTCAGCTACCAAAGTATTACAACACAGAAATATGTATTGGTAAAAAATGTTTTATAATACTAATAAAAGAAGGAAACGTAATTAACAGTAAGAAACAATATAATGTAGTATTTAGAATGCCTTTTCAATATTTCAAACTAACTACAGTTACACCACGGTTGTTAAAATTTTCCAAGTTTTTGGAACTTACTACTGTCAACAATAAATCGTTTGAGCTCTAATATTTAATTAGAAATTAACCTGAAAACTAAAAAATAGCCCACTTTAATTGCAGTATGCAATTAAAGTGGACTATTTTTTATTATTTTTATTCCAAAATTATCTTCATGAAGGCTACAGCATAAAATACGGATGCATAATGTTTGAAAATTTGAGCCAGGGACAAGTGTGTTGTAATCATTATATAGAGCGTATACGGTGAGACACTAAAATCTCCTTGATGCACTTTAGTTTCCTTCAAATATCCAATAATAACCTAATAATTTATTAATAGCAAACTTTTGGTTTTTGCGACATTTTTTTTTTAGTTTATCAGTAATGCTATTTAAGTTTCTAAAAAAATATTTAAATTAAGTGTTTTTCAGTAATTTCTAAAATAACTGATGACTGATGTTTTTATTTGATGTTGTAATTTGTTCTCACGATGTCTGTCGTATCCACCCCGTATATTAATCAGTGATATATAATTTTGTTATATACTTGTAAATTAAATGTAATTACAAAAATAGTTTTAAAAAAGACGTACAAATTTAATGAAAGAATACCAGACATTTAACAAATACATATTGTTAGTTAGTAAAAAATAATTTCTAAGAAATACTTTTGTTATATTTTGAAGAAATAAAATTATTTATGTAGTATATTACATAAATATTTTTTTCTTTCACAACATAAAATAACAATCCAATACGTCCATAAATATAAAAAAATAGATATATGTACATGTAGTAATTTAACTAACTATACTGTTTATGGAAACAATTTCAATTAGTCACATTATGATTTTAATACTTTATATAACTAAAAAATTTACATTTGTGTTCAACTATTTCTTCTCAGTTCCATATGAAGACCCTTGGCTAATTTGCGTGATTCCGATAGATTTTTGTAGTAGTACATAAACTGAAATATAAAGAAAGAAATCTAATAAATTAATTAGATACTAATTAGATAATATTTTGGTCAATTACTGTTATTTCTATAGCATAATTAAATATATGGCAGTTGTTGCGTATTAAAACTCTAAGTAATGATACCTAATCATTACCGAGTGAAAATTTTTGTGATTGCTGTGGTCAAATTTCGTTTTGGTGATATTGCATGTTGTGGAAAGTGACGCTAATACTTTAGGTGGGGGGGGGGAAGGTGTCGTTTATCTTTTCTTTCAATTGGGATACCATCATACAAATAAATAAAAAAAATAATTTTATCAATTTTGCAAGAATTACAGCTTGGTTACAATAATTTAAATTATTCAAACATCATGTATGTTATTTATAAAAATTGTTATGAAAGTAGAAAAATTCGAATAAATTTCGTCAAAATACTTAAAATACTATTTGGCAAGTTTATTACATTTAAAATTAAATTATAAAGATACCGTCATAATAATAATATTGAAATTAAATATTAGGTTATTAAACCATAAAAATACAATCGCTATCAATAACCCTAACGAACTTACGAAATCTTTGAAAAAATTTTATAACTAATATTCATTTCAGTATAATGTCTAGAAATTCTTAATTAAAAAACTAGATGGTATTAAAAAACACTTAGCAAAATACCCAATAAAAGTAGAACGTGAATTTTTAATGCTAATTTAGTTGCTTAATAAACAAGTGTTACTTATTTATTAAGCAACTAAATTTAATTTTATGTCATGTGATAGTTTTTTTCCTTCATAGACTTTCTCTTTTTTTAAAACTATTTACCTTTGTACATATAATAAATAATTAAGAAACGTAAAAGTATGCTAATTTAAAATATGAAAATAAGTATAGAACAGTAACTCAATAAGCCATTTTAAAATTTTTTTAAAATTTATTTTTTGAAAATATACTTACATGCAGCCAGTATGAAACCGCCGATCGACAGATATAAGAGCCTTCCACTAAATAACAAGCCCACTAAATAGTACAACATAGGGGTCAACGTAATGATTGCCCATCCGATTGTGTTTAGAAGTGAATAAACACGACGTGGTGCTTGGAAACATTCAACTTTTTCAACACCAGACTCCAAAAAGAAGTCCCCCGTATTAAAGAACGATTCCTGCATTTTATCCTAAAAAAAAAAATACGTTACCGACTAAATCAATTAAAAAAATAGTTGAAGACTGAAATTAATAGCTTCTGAAGCACTACAAGAAATTGCAATCGCTTTCAAAAACTCTGACGTAATTCAATCCTTGCCCGGCGGCTTGCCATTGTTAAGTTCCTATGGTCCTTACTCACATTAAAGTGTAGTAGTAGTCACAATAGAACTGAGATTTCACCCCATCAGACCTAAAATAAATGTGCTGTTTTTGGTTTCAGTTTCGGACCCGTTCCGATTGACCAATCCGTGGTAAAGACTTCGCTATGGCGGCCACCATGTTACGCCTAACCCACTAAAACCCCACGGACGTCATCGAAACGACGAATATCACAACAAAGAGCTATTCCTCCTTAGATGCGTGAGCATTCGGAACCCCACGTACGCACACACTTATATATGTATATAAAATACGTTATGCATTCGTTTCTTGTATATTTAATTGTATACTTTTTAATTTTAGGAAACACAGTTGCATTTACAAGGGAATTGAATTTATTGATATAAGGTCGTGGAAGGGAAAACCTTTGAACTTTATTAAATATTAATTTTAAAAATAAATTAAATAAAGAAATAAATATCTTCACGCAATTCCCAATACAGGGGTAGACAGAGGTCTAGTCTAGACAATTAAGTCCCTTTGACCCACCTTCCACCGAAGATATTTTCGGGACAACGTGACAGGTGGTGAGCCCGTCGCCGTCTTTATGTCCAAGCCAACGATGTAATTCGTACAAAAGTTTTTGAAAAACCAAGCCTGCCACCAGGGATCGAACTCGGGTCTCTTGACTCGAAATTCCGGCCACCCAACCACTCGGCTATCGTGACTTATAAAATATTAATTTTATGTAACAATATAACATATACATAAAATAATATTAAAAATCGTTAAATGAAAACGAATGCATAGTTACGTCAGAGGGACGACACTGCACAAAGGTCAAGTACATTATATTTATATTTGTGTATGTGTATGAACTTAATGAAAACCGGTTGCTACTCAAATTGCTAATTTAGCGACAGTAAATTGTCGGATTTAGTTTGTTAAGTTACGAACTGGAGCTCATTAAAACGTCACGGTAGGATTACAGTTCAGTGTAAAGTATTTTTAAATAGCGCTAGCACTTTTTAATTGTAATTTGTACAACATCACGTGTCTCATTGTCCTAAATAAACTTCTGCGAATTTAACTTGGCCACTGTTCATCTCTATATTAATAAATAAATATCTTCACGCCATTCCCAAAACAGAGGTAGACAAAGGTCTAGATAATTAAGTCGTTTCGACCCACCTTCCATGGAAAAAATTTTGTGACAAACGTGACAGGTAGTGAGCCCGTCGCCATTTCAATGTCTAAGCCAACGATATAATTCGTACATAAGTTTTTGAAATAACCCATTGATATGAGCCTGCCACCTGGGGATCGAATTCGGGTCTCTTGACTCGAATTCCGACCATCCAACCACTCGCCTATCGTGATTCTTAATTCATTATTCATATTATTCATATATGTATGAAAATATATTTTACCGTCAGCAAAAATGGGTCGAATGAGTGTACAGAATAGACCTCTGCCCGCCCCAGTATGGAAAATTGCGTGAAGTTATAAAACAACCGTTACATCTTAAATCAGTATTCAAGTAAGTAGTAGTTCTTTACTAACCTTAACAACAAATAAGTCATGAAGCCACTTAGCTGCATCAGTTTCATTCTCAGGCACTTTTTCAACCGGTATCCGCTCAATGAACAGATGAGCATGGACTGGTTTGCCATACAATAGGCTCAGTAACGTCGGCGAGGTCTGCGAATTTTAATTAAGTGTTATTTTAATTAAAATATTCATAAGCACATCTTTTCATCAACCCAGAAAATTACCCAAATTACGAAATTATTGCTTCGTCCGAAATATCACACCAGAAGAAGCTATTATTGTTTACATATATGTTTATGGTCGCAAAACTTTACAAATTATAGATGACTTTGTAGAAAGTGGTATATTTTTATATATCTATAGATACACACAGATATACACATAGATAGAGACAACATCATTTACTTTGTTCTGATCCCAGAGTATGTACTTAAAGCACAAGTGTTATGAAATCAGATACAAGGAAGATAACAAACGCTCTGACCTCACATAATATAAAAATGTGGTTATCATAGACATATCGCATAAATGTGTTCAGGAATCGTACCCGTCAGAGAAAGACTCCATGACTCAAAGTCAGCACCACCATAAAAACCACTCGTCCACGGAGGTATTCGAATACGTAATCATGGCGATACAAACCGTAAATACTTGAATTTCTAAAAAAGCTTTCGTGATTTGTCTTTTATTCTGATTTAAATTCGAACATTCATCTCTCAACTTTGCTAAGAACACTTAGCTACAATTTAAGAAAATCTGTGTAGTGACATAAGCCGTCTCAAATCAAAAGCATGTGACGTCGTAAGCCTAGTTCTAACATGCGCAAGGTTAGTCATTGTATGCGATCCTTGATCCCTCCTTGTACAACAATAATGAGTCAAGTATTGATTTATTCAAGGTTTAAAAACTTTTAAAATAACATGTATAAGTAATTGCATTATTTTTATATTTATGGAGACTGTTATATAGTCAACGAAAATGAACAATATTTATATTATAAAATATCTTATTCAATAATGAAAGTACTAAATGTTAGAAATTGTAAACTAAAAAGCTACTACTGTTAAAACTTGTGGACTCTGCAAAAATTGCAGTTAGTATCTGTTACTGCGATCCCAGGCCCATTCACATCCATCCCATTTCACAGGCTCTAAGGTATGTATGTATGTATGTAATACATGAAAACTAGCATTTCTAGTGAGAAATCAGTATATAAAAAGTATAATTTAGCTAAAAAGTTAAATTTTAATTTATGGTATTGGGGATCCAGAAAGAAACATAGGCTACGTTTTACTGTGGGACAGAATATATTAAAAAATGTCGATTAATAAATAGATTTTGACGTTAACGTCATAGCTTTCGTTGCTACGTATTAAGTATAAGAAGTCTATGTTTGAAACTTGAACAGTGCGGGTAATTCATAAAAATGGAATCTTACACAAACACAATACAGTCACTGTAATAAAATACATTCAAGTGAGACAAGTATCGGGGGCATTCGCCAGACAAATGTGTTTTGATTACAGTTCTCGTCATAACAAACCGATATAGGTGGTTATCGTATAAATGACTGACCTTACAATCCCGCTCAAAGGCCAGCTGAATGTTGTAAATGGCAGGTATTTTTCCCCTAAAATATTGCAAGCTTGTGGTAAAGCCTCTAGTTCGCGGCGTCAGATGATGTTTAAGGAGTGGCAAGTTTTTCTCTTTAGCGAAATTCACAGACGCCTCGTGTTTCTTAGCCGTGTAACGTGTTCCTTCCGGAGTCATTAATAGCTAAAAAATATATTACAAAAAAAACTTTATTTTTATGTAAATGTAGTAGTAAATTATTAACAAGGATTAAAGTAGGATGTCACCGGTTTATTACAATAAACCGGTGACATTCAGTATAGACTTAATTGACTTTTATTTGTTTTATATTCGGCATTGCCTCAAAGATAATTAATCGAATAAAATTTCAAAAGTGGTTCTCCGTTGCCTAGTGAGACTTCTCTTACTTATTAACTAGAAGAGAATACGAATAATAAATTCTTTTCCTTCAATTATACTCTTGTAAAAGTTCGACTAGAAGAAAGAATTTACAAATAAATAAGTAAATAAACAAATAAATACATACATAGGGAAAATATCACATACGTTGCTCCGATCCCAATGTAAGATGGTAAAGCTCTTGTGGCATGGGAATCGGAAACAACGAATGCACCACAAACACACAGACCCGAGAAAATATAGAAAGTGTTTTTCTATAATGTTCCGACCGGGCATCGAACCCGGGACATCGAGACCACCTTAAAAATCGGTGTTTACGCCACTTGTCCACGGAGGTCGTCTACTATAATTTAATTGTAAATTATTATTATTTACATGTGGCATACCGTATCACTCATTTGAGCAAAATATACATTAGATAAATATTCGCGATCGTATTATTAATAAAATGAAACAAGTAACAGTTTAAATAATTATTTGTATTAGTATACTTGTAATTACTTGTATTAGTAAGTCACGGTAGCCTAGTGGTTGGGTGATCGCAATTCGTTTGAAGAGATCCCAGTTCAATCCCCAGATAGTAGACTCGTACCAAAGAGTTTTTTCGAAACTTACGAATGATTTATATCTTTGACTTTGACATGAAGACAGCGATGAGCTCACCACCTGTCACGTTGTCCGAAAAAATGTATTCGGATAAAGGTGGGTCAAAAGGACGTCATTATCAGAATCCCAATGTTGGGAATGGCGAAAAGATATTTTTTTTCACTTGTATTATTACTTATTGGTTTTGGTAAAGATGTAATAATTGCAAGCGTTAATCATGTGTACCATCACATGATGCACGTCGACACCAACACATTTTGCACGACGTTATCAAACGGCCATTAATTAGCACAACCTAAATATCAATGCATCCGGTCAACAATGATAACTACGTAGTTCTTGATTTTCATACTAAAGACGCTTAGTGGAGACAGTGTAAAGAGCCAAAGGTAAATAAAATATAATATTTATTAACTCACCCACACTGGATCCGGATAATCGCAAAGCTCTGTTATTTGCTTCTTTATTATTTCCTTGTCTTTTTCAAAGGATCTTTCCAAAAATACGAACTCTGAAAATTTCCACATCCAACCAATAGGTGGCAAATATTGGATCGCTTTCTTTGCATAGGCCTTACAGTTCTAAAAAAAAAAGGAAAATTTAAAAAATTAATAAATACAAAAATCCATGATAGTCGAGTCGTCGAGGTCTTGTTTGGCAGTCTAGCTGACCCCCGACGAACTTCGTACCGCCATATTTTTTTGTGAATATTTTTCTCTCGCTTTAAGCTGATGATGTAGGTTTTTACGGAGATGTGATAGATCTGGCTTGAAAAACTTTTATTCTGTGTTTCTCACAAAATATTAGCAAATTGACCAAGCAAAAATAAAATAACAATATTTAACTAACTATATAGGTGACAAAAATATAAGCAAAATAAGGAATTTGATTGTTGTTTTTATAAGAACAATCGAACCCTTCGTCTGTGCCACATATTCCAAGAAAAAAAAGTTTAGTAGAGGATTTGTGGAAAATCCGTCCTTAGTAAGAGTGAACATCGCAAAATAAGTAACAATGTTTCATGTCAATTGGGTATATAGATGATAACGATGATTCGATATATAAATGTATCTTCACGAAATTCCCAATACAGGGGAATAATAACGAAGATATTGTCGGGACAACGTGACAAGTGGTGAGCCCGTCGCCGTCTTTATGTCGAAGCCAACGATATAATTCGTACGTAAGTTTTTGAAAAACCTATTGGTACGAGCCTGCCACCAGGGGATCGACACTCGGGTTTCTTAACTCGATATTCCGACCACACAACCACTCGACTATCGTGATTTATTGATTTTACCTATACAAATATTTTAGCAGTTTCTCATAACATTTCTATCTGTTCCTAACCCTCCCATCATCAATCGGTTGAAGCGTTTCAATGTAAAACATCTACATAACTACTCAGAACCTTAATTTTTGGCTAGTCATAAGGTGGGCATCTCATACCTTCGTACCAGAATGTCATTAGAGTGTGGACCAAAGGACTAACTAATAGAAGGATTACTACATTCCGAGCAATTACTGTCAGGTAATGATATCTGAATATCTCAAAACTAAGAATGCTAGCTTAATGAAATAAATTATGTATGATAGACATGTTCCTTGAACGAAAGTTATAAAATCAATTTTGTATTTTATTCAATAAATAAAAAAAGAAAAATCTATCCAACTTAAAACAAAAAAATATATTTTTTTTAGAGTAATTATTTTCTAGTGCTCTCATCACTGCGATTATGCGGTTTGGCACACTGTACACCAAATTTTTTATATCGAATAATCGTTGATGAATACTTTCCCATTCCTCTACGAGAGCGACTTTGAGTACTTGAAGCTAGGACTTGATCGGGGAAGGGTTGCGGTGTTTCACACATCTTCCGAGCTCTTCCTGAGCATGCTTGATCGAGTTGCAGTGCAAGTTACGTGCTGACCACTCCATACATACATAAATAAATAAATATCTTCACGCAATTCCCAATACAGGGGTAGACAGAGGTCAAGTCTAGACAATTAAGTCCCTTTGACCCACCTTCCACCGAAGATATTTTCGGAACAACGTGACAGGTGGTGAGCCCGCCGCCGCCTTTATGTCCAAGCCAGCGATGAAATTCGTACATAAGTTTTTTTTGAAAAACTCATTGGTACTGCCACCTGGGGATCGAACTCGGGTCTCTCGACTCGAAATTCCGACCACCCAACAACTCGGCTATCGTGACTTCCACTCCATACAGAATGTTTAATTCTTGAAGGCAATTCACAATTCCACCAGTATGTGGCCGGGCATTGTCATGCATGAAGATAGAACTCCTCTCCCAAATTGATCATAAATGGACCAAGACATTCCTTATAGATTTCTTCCACGTATCTCACGTAAAATGCTTTCTGTAAGCATTTACTCTCTGCAGAAATTCGAGCCCAATTAATTACGGATCTACCGCTATATGCCACTTTCTCTTTTTTTTTAAACATTATAAGCTAGCGATTAACTACAATCCCACCGTAAGTGGCGATGTAGTTTTTGTTGGAAGGCACACTAGCTTAGAAAAAGCCTATTCACTCTTCTCTAGAAGACACCCACATTGTAATCGGACGGAAAGACTGATGCAGGCAAATTATTCCAGTCCTTTGCTGTACGCATTATGAACGACGAAGCAAAACGCTTCGTCCGAATGCAGGGTATATCGACAACAAAAGGATGGAAACCCGCCGTGCGTCTTGTTGTCCGATGATGGAAAGGGGAAGGGGGAATTAACTCATGTAATTCCTTCGCACACTCTCGTCGTCTGTGTTCGTGACTGGACAAATTGGTAGTAACCAAGTCAGGATCACCGATTAGCCGCTTGGCCCGTCTCTCCACCGAGTCCAAGGCTGCCAGTTGATAATAAGGAGCTCCAGCCCATATGTGGCAGCAGTACTCTACAGCCGACCGGACCTGAGCTTTATACAAGGTCAGAAGCTGTCCCGGAGTAAAGTAACGCCGCACTTTTGCAAGAACTCCCAATCTCCTTGCAGCT
Organism: Sericinus montela; assembly: GCA_029286605.1. Lineage (NCBI taxonomy): Eukaryota > Metazoa > Arthropoda > Insecta > Lepidoptera > Papilionidae > Sericinus > Sericinus montela. The sequence continues at coordinate 5,687,711 of JAGSMR010000004.1, forward strand.
GATTTAGCCTTAGACTCAATGTACCGCCCAAAGTTAAGGTTCGACGTGATCTCGATTCCTAATAATTGGAGGCGGACGGTGTATTCCAGAGATACATTCTGAAATTTAAGAGCCAAGGCGAACTGGCTCCTTTGGCGGAGAACAGACACGCTTGCGTTTTGGTGGCATTGAATCTCACAAGATTGGTATTGCCCCAGTTGGAAACTGACTGTAATGTAAGATTGATTCTTCGATGCAGGCTTGCTTGAATTGCTCCCCTGGATTTAAACACTCTTTATCTTCCGTCGTGCTTATATCCCTACAGGCTACGTTGTTAATAAGGATGCATGGTTGAAAATTAAATGAAAATGGAGTACAGATTTTTAGAATGCAATTATATAGCTTGCACAAGTACTATTTTGTATCGTCAGACTTACATATATGTAGGTACAGATGAAAACAAAGTTTTTTTTTATATTAAAAAACATGTATTATGAATGACCCCTCGGAAATAACCCCGTAACCGTAACCTCTGATTTATATTGTTGCACCAGAGAAAAAGGATTGTTCAGTTTAAAATATATACCAAACTTACATAATATTGAAATAAAAATTTAAAACCCTCCGTAAATAAAAGTATACCAAATTTGTAATTGATCAGACCGAGAGAAATGCCTTATCATGGATTAGAAGAGCTAAAGATCATCAGAAGACTAAACAAATTTTCAGTCAAGTCATCCGAGAGGCAAGTATAAGTAATATACATCGATGAAGTTACCTTTTAAAAATAACTTAAGCAAAATCGGTTCATTCCATTTAGGAACTACGATACTCTATTTTTACTACGGGCTTTAAAAACTATCTTCAATAAGTATGTTATTGATATTTATTTAATTTGTATGAATATAAATTATTCAATATAAAAAGAGCTTCAATATGTTTTACGACAAGTTTATGATGATTACATTAGTAATATTACAGTAGTAGTAGTATTAGTATTACAGTAGTAGTAATTAGTAATATACATGCATTAGTAAGAAAAATATAAAATGTGTTCATATAAATTTATCGCGATTCTAAGATAAGCATAATTTAGATAATAAAAAATAACATAATGATAGCTATATTTACGGTTACCAATGCTTATAAGGTAAGACAAGGTTGTTCAATTGGTAAGGCAGCGCATACTAATTGAACTCCATAGTGAAGTGAATTGAATGTCAAAATTATCTGTCCATTTCCAATTCCGTAAGACGCACCTTGAACTACAAAAACGTAAAATTATGAACAATTATGATAGCCTGAGACTTATAATAGAAATGAAAATGAATTAATATATATATATATATATATATATATATATATATATATATATATATATATATATATATATATATATATATATATATATATATATATATATATATATATATATATATATATATATATATATAATAAGGAATTATTGTATATTTATATTTTATAATAGTATTTTTATTGCGACCCGATAGCATAATTGGTAGTGTTAGACCCTGTTCCGAGGCTAAGGATCTTACGAGATGAAATTCCTGTAGGGTTATGCGCATTTTTTCATATAAATCTAATTATTAAAGGGAAACGGAGACCGACTCGACAGACAAATGTGGAACCGAGTTCTGTATACGTATGGCATGAAAATGTAGTTTTTGTATTTTTGTACTGCTATGGTTTAAAATATCGTCAGAACACGTCAGATCAAAACATGTATCGTTGTCTGATCGTGTGTTGCGACACATAAAAGTGCAGCCATCATATCACAATATGACACATGTTGACACATAAGATTACACAAAGTAAATCGAATATAGAGCGAAATCAAATGCAATTTATTAAACTCTGCATGTGAATATTGGACATTTTTGTAGACTTCGATAATCATAGGTAGAATGAAGATTCTTTATGATGAAAAAGATATCACTGAAAAAGACCATCTCTGAAAGCATAAGATTTTTGTAACCGAAATTAATCTAAAAATAATGATACAGCTCAATCTAACACTAGGACAAAGGGAAGTCACATTTTTTTTATTTAATGACGATAATTTTTTACCATCATCACAATGATCAAGCAAACAGAAGCAAAATTATCAAATTTATCATGCTTTAAAGGCCATGATAATTACTAAATCCAAACTTGCTTGCTTGTAAACATTATTACTTTATTTATTGTATTAAGGTCAATAGAGACAATTTTAAATAAGTTTTATATATGTTTTATAAGGGTCTCTTGGAGAGTGAGAGACACAAGCAGCGTCAAAAAGGCATATCTTGAAATCGACATTGGTCGTCTCGACTCACTCGACCCAGATAGCGCTGAAAAGTTGCCGTCCAAAAGGGCGCGAGCCCAACTAAGATTCGTTCCCTCATCTCGAAGACCAAGTGGGTCTTGGTCTTAAACAATCTACAAAAAAGTAGTAGTAGCAAATTACTCTTAAATAATTTAATGCCATTATTCGTGGAAATTATGATAGAACCATTGCTGATATACTACGCGTTACGGATCACGTTCAACAAATTACATAATCTGTACATAAGCCATGCAGCAAGATTATAATTACAAGTGATTAGATTACAATGCACACAATCTGTTACCAAAGGTGCAGTAACTTGTGTTGATAGGTATGTGATATTTTAGCTCCCGTGAGATTGATAAAATAACCTAAAGTACTCAATGAATGGTAAATCATACTATGTCTAAAGCAAATAAATTATACGGATTTTGGTATTATTTCAAATTCTGTGGAGACCAAAACACACGAAAGTTTGGGTTTCCTAAGCAAGGTCTTTAAATGTTCGATGAGTACCTGAATATCTGTGTGGTCATGAGTTGGTAAAATAAGGTGATGGCAAAAGTACGGACGGATCTGAGCGGTTGCGGCTTTCTAGGGACTAGTTTGCAGTTACTGTAATTGTTTGGTGCGCCTTTATAGCGCAACTCATGCAAAGGCACGCACGGTGCGCGCGCGCAGTTCCATTCAGTTTCATATTGTATATCTAAGTTCTAAATTTGAAAATAAGTTTCATTTGTCCACTCCATTATAACATATATTCAGCCTTCGGCTATAAGTGAGGCTGTGCGGGTGAGAAGGAGTACGTGCCAGTTTAGGAACACAAATACTACAAGAGGAGATAGCGAACGGTGCATTCGCCAGATTTGGACGCACCCTTACGTTAATAATTAAAATAAAAGGCTCACAATCCACCAGAGATCTCAATTTCTTTCCTGAATCTCATTAACTGTTGGCAGTGGAGAGATTTAATCAATGAGTTGACCAGTACTAAAAGCCCATAATGAACGATTCCCTCAATCTCACCATATACACAGCATTCTTACCACCTGATTCCTAGTTACATAAACATCAACCAGAGCCAGCTGCATCTGTTACTTTAAAACCCTTGACTGATAACTTGTGAATCAATTTCAAGCTTCTCTTACTAATTTTGCGTCAAGTCCATAAACATCAGAATTTTATTGCGCAGTTTTTAATGCCTTTTTCATTTCACCCGACTTTAAATAATAAGGAAGATTTTAATTCGATTTAATGTTTAGTTGTTACCTTATAACCTCGTTATAAATTGACTTATTCCTACAATTATTTTTTGTCTGGATGTATAGTCTGACCCATCCTCCTCTAAAAGGAAGAAGCTAGACTATGAGGAGAACGGAGGGAACTACAGCTATTCGGACAGCTCCGGCGATTATTCGCAGAGGAAGAGGTTCCAGAAGGACGGCGTCTTCATCAGCATAATGAAGCAGAGATGGAGTTACCGCGTACAATTTGACATGGGCGTGGTCAAGAAAATGACCGATGACATTGGGAGCGGAGAGCGCTGAGGAAGCTCCGGGCAGGAGCTAGTGTTTGTCTAGCAAGGAGACAACGGCGAGGCTGGCAAGTCGGGTCGTTATATCGTTATAAGCGCATATCTTACTCATTGTCATCATCATTAAGATCACTGGCTTCACCTACTCCCTAAGTTAGTGCCCTAAAGTATAATCATAATCACTACATACTCTAACTTAGGTCTTTCTACTCTACACTAAAAATGTTGAAAAAAGTTTTAATATAAAATAGAAGCACTGTCAAAATATAACAGAAAAATTTTATTTCTTCACTACATTGTTAATAATGAATTTAGATGATATAATCTAATAAGCACTATTGATTGATGTGGTTGAAACAGTGATGAGTTTTTCTGAGAAGTTTACCCTGCATGTAACTGATGCCATATAGTCTTAATACTTTGAGGATGATGTCAAGGGAAACAGGTGTTAATTTTAAATTCTGTTTTAATTAGAATTGAAATTCTAACAACAATTCAACCGTTAAACTCTGAAGCTTTGTAAAAGTTGGGTAAATCTGCATTATTAAAAGAAGGCAGTGTTTTCAAGTGATATACAGTACAAGCATGATTAATTAACATTGTACACTTTTATAAATTTGTTTCCTTGGGTGTTACATGAGGCAAACAAGATTTAAATTTACATCTTGAAAACTGCAATGGCTACACGGAGATAGTGAGATACTCACTTTTAACCTTTATACAATCAAGCTCTTTGTTACAATATGCAGTAATATTATACAGATTTCTCTATTCATATTTCATATAGTTACAGCATCACTGTTTGTTGTCAAATAAATAAAATTAAATAGGAGGGGCAGCAGCATCTTAGGTGCAAGGTATCTGGTACTGGTCTATCCATGTACCAACCATGGTGATTCAAATCATTTATTCCTCAATATAAGTAATATACAATTACATAAGTTGATTGTCATTTTTTAATTTACCACTGTTTCATAAAGAGCTTTCTCAAATGGAGAAATACAGGTAATAAAATTCTGCAGGTATTCTCTTTATTGTCATTACTTTTTAAAAGAAGGGGTTACAATATTTAAAATAGAATAATTACAAACAGCATGGGAGCAATGGATTCATACAGTTATTATAATTAATATATTAATTTGGACTACAATAAACCTTGAAAACCAAAAAACTTCTTGAACATATTAAAAGGTTTATGGAAGAGGCCTGCAATGGACTATTCAAACAAACAGACCAATTTAATTTTAGTCAGATATTTGTACACACTTCACAATAAGATTTCCTTAAAATCTTTAATCAGTTAGCCTGGATACCTTCAGCCTTTCAACCAGGCGCCTTTCAAACCCATTCTAGCATTCTTTTTCTTAAGCTCTTTTTAACTACTGTTTTTTCTTTTCTTTACATCACCATCATCTATAGATTTTTTTATACTTTTACTTTTGCATATTAATTAATATTATATTATAAGATTTGTGCAGTTTTTATTCTTAAATTACTAACTACTTTTTGTTATTAAATTAAAGAGAATAAAGATTCATTCTGATGATCTCTGCTTCAGATATACTTCTTACAATCCTAGTCATTATTACATTTATTTATTAATATTTTAACTAATGCATAAATAAGATTTAAGACTAATTTTCGATAACCATGAGAGCAAATTGATCAAAGAGGAGATAGTCAAGAGTAATTGGATATAATATATGCTTGTAAGAAGAAAATTATGGATTTAAAAGAAGATTAAGAGAGATGCAATATTTGTGACACTTGATGTTCTGTTCTTTCTGGCTAAACTGTCAGGGGCTAAGTGTAAAAAGATATTTTATTAATATAATATTTGTTAATCATTATAAGTGCAGTGCCCAACTGATGTCACAAAATACATCTGAACTTTAGAAACCCAAAATCACAGCAAAAGAAACATGATTTCTAATAAAGGAATGCAAGCAGTACATTCACAGTCACAGTTAGTATAGGAAAATCTTCTAAACATAATAGATCTATCTTCATTGGTATCTTCTATGATCATCATCATCTTCTATGAAAAAAATAATAAATAATACATTACTTACACCTAAAACACCAATTCCATCACAGAACTGCCATCCCATTAGCCAGTCTATCTCATAGGAATGGTTCATAATAAGGTAACCATGTTCTTTTCCATAGAATTTGTTGTATTCATCTTTTTTTACATACATTGATATAGTAGTGCCTGACCACCATTCAGACATAAATACTAATTCTGAAATAAACATGACATTTAAAAACCAATACAAAAAAAATATGAACAATTATTGAATTGCAAAGCCAATAAATGAAGTAAGCTGAGAGAAAATAAAATAAAAGCAATTTGTTATAAATAAAAGCACAAAACTGCACTTTTAAATTGTTAAAATTTAAGTTAACTTCTCTTAACTAAATAAATAAAATGGTAAAAAGATACTTACGACAGTAAAATGAGTATGACAGATAATAATTTATTTTTCTATACAATGTCTTATTGTAGGGCCTTAGCCCAAAATAAAAAATGGCTTGAATAAAATTTAGTATTAAGCCTGATGTAAAGTAAGATATAGCAAAACACAAATGTACAACAGTAGACTGCTTTAAAATATTTAAATAATTCATCATTTTTCTATAAGCTTTTGATAAAAATCATTAAACCTGAAACAAAATAGGTTGTTTTATGTTTCACTACTTAAGATATTTTATGTGTATACCAGTAAATAAAGTTGCACCCCTTAGGAGGACTTTACATAGTGATATTTTTGGAAAGCTTGTTTGTGACAAGCATGGAATGGTAAGTAACTTATTTTTATAAAAAATATCACAGCATATTGCAATATGCTGTGATTTTTTATACCAATTAAGAATAGAGAATACCAATTAAAGAAAAGAATTAAAATCTGTTAACTAAAATGAAACGAAAGCTCTGGAAAACTGAGTATAAAGTTATAAAATTATACTGTACTACCCAAGACGATTAACAATATTTCATTATTTTACTAATAACCCTTTATACTAGGCATTTTGAACTGTATATATATATGGAACATTAAAAAATAATACCATAGTATAAGACAAAATTCAAAATACAAACGTAGACATAATAAGACGCGAACAAATTAATAAAACAGCCGAATTATTTTAGTGATAAATCAACTATGAATAAAATAGAGAAAAATATTACAAATTTGCTTTCAGATGTATAAATTTTTTTATAATTCTGAGAAATATATACTCGAAATATCATACATCGATCACATAAGCTTCACAATATTATAAATAATACAGTTTTTTTATCACATTAGGTTATATCTAAAATATATAATGTTCCCGTTAGTTTAAAAATATGGAAAATTACAAAAATACTCACTGCAAAATAGGTTGTAAATATGTAAACAACACCTGTGTCTCAATCAATTTACTGAAAGTGTACTTAATAAATGAATTTCAGAAACAAAATGAAACTATATAAAATACATAGTTAGTAATGCACGGTTCATGATAGATGGGTTAGTTCCAAACTTCAAAGAGCAGTGCCTTAGGGTTGTCAAAATTAACGTTTTGATAACGATTACCATTTTGTAATCGATTATGCCCTGTAAAATTCCTATAAGGTTTGGAATTGTATACAGATTTAGTACAGATATAACAATAGCCTTCTGATAAGTCAAGACTAAAAGACATTTGATAGTATTTTCTTACAAATAAAATAAATAAATCATGATAGCTTTGTCACGATAGCCGAGTGGTTGGGTGATCGGAATTTCGAGTCAAGAGACCCGAGTTCGATCCCCAGGTGGCAAACTCGTACCAATGTGTTTTCAAAACTTATGTACGAATTATATCGTTGGTTTGGACATAAAGACGGCGACGGGCTTACCACCTGTCACGTTGCCCCGAAAATATCTTTAGTGGAAGGTGGGTCGAGGGGACTTAATTGTCTAAATATATTTTTATTTATTTAACTATATAGAGAAAAACTTTATAAAAATATATACTTATATAATTTTGGACTCTACATTAACTTGCTATTATATTTAATGTATATACAAAACATACACTTAGCTACGTTTTAAGCAAAAAATGCGGATAGAAGGAATCACGCTCTGTTCCTGCGGTAATAAGTGGGTGTATTTTCTTTGGTAAAAGTCACGATAGCCGAGTTGTTGGGTGGTCGGAATTTCGAGTCGAGAGACCCGAGTTCGATCCCCTGGTGGCAGTACCAATGAGTTTTTCCAAAACTTATGTACGAATTTCATCGTTGGCTTGGACATAAAGGCGGCGACGGGCTCACCACCTGTCACCTTGTCCCGAAAATATCTTCGGTGGAAGGTGGGTTAAAGGGACTTAATTGTCTAGACTTGACCTCTGTCTACCCCTGTATTGGGAATTGCGTGAAGATATTTTTTTTTTTTATTATTTTCTTTGGTAAAACCAACCTTTTGGTTTTTTTGGTTACCTTCACTGTATGTTTACAACTTGGTATAATCGTGTGCTTTACATTAAAGGCTTTGTCCCACTTGCAAAATGTTACTTTTCATGATTGTGGATCTGTGGATGTCTACCCTAGTAGACAGAGGTCCAGGTTTATGGCCTCTCTTTTCAGATTGTCAAGTCAGTTAATCCAGTGTCCAGTGTCATCGAAGCGCGGCCTGCGTTGTTTTTACAACCGGATAACTTCATCGTCGCATTGATCGTTATTTTACAAACGGATGTTGCCAACACGTGTCAGGTGGTGAGCTTTTCGCCGTCTTTGTGTCCAAAACAACAAAATAAATAGTATATAAGAAAAACCTAAATGATACGAGCATAACACATTTAACGCATTTTTAACAGTGGTAGAGCCACGCATCAGCTTTTGTTGTTGCATGAATGGGCCGGCGCGACCGGGGAAGTACCACGACCGCACAGAATACCGGCGTCAAGTAGAAGTCTAACAAACTTCTGCGTTTCGTCTGGTGAGTGCAGGTAACCCGAGGCCCACACACCCCCCTCCCCCAATTGTTGGGGTTGGGGGGGCATTCTATGGCCGGCAACGCATCTGCTATGCCTCTGGTATTGCGGGTGTTCATGGGTGGTGGTAATAACTTACCATCACATGAGCCACCTGCTCGTTTGCCACCCTTTTCTATTTAAAAAAAAATACTACTTGACTCGAATTCCTCTTACCCAACCTCTCGGCTATCGTGAATTTTTACAAGTGACATACTTTAAATGAAGATATTCAAATAATATTGAAGCTGGTATATTCTTTCATCTTAGGCATCGCACTATGCAATCTTAGTAGAAGTTTTACTGCTGAAAATCTCCATCTCAGTAAGAGCAATGATGATTCCTAATATAGCCAATAGGGAGATAAAATGTAGTGTGTAATGTAGTCTGTAGTGTAGTGTAGTGCAATACATGCTGTGAACCAATAGTTATCTAGTACTGTTTTTAAAATATAATTTGCACCGTGAGCCACCTGTGTTGTATTTATTCCATTTCAAAGGTAATCCTAAATTTGTGATGAGGCTTTTGAAAAAACTTCCCTCCTCCTGAAACCGGAACATGCAAAATACACTGCTTGCCCTACTTCTTCGCGGCAAAAGACCTAAGTGAATAAGTAGTGCTTATGAAAATCATTCCTTTAATAATTATTTTTGATAAAAACACTTGTAGAAAATGCAAAGAGATGCAACTTATCTTCGCAAAGCCAGGGGATCTAGCCGACCGCATAGAGTATGATCGTCGACGATTCGAGACACTTTCGTTGGATACGGTTAAACGGAAGGAGCTGATAATGGGGTGCCCCAGTGGGGTATAAAGTTGCAAGCGGTGGGCCGGCATGAAGTACTGTCGTGCTTTACTGAGCACGCCAAATTCTTTAGAGACGAATTTGGCTTTCCTTTCCAAATGACCGAGAAACTGAACGTTGCTCGATATGTCGATACCAAGGATTCCGATGCGGGCTGAGGCAACTAGGAGAGTGCTCTCACAACGAGGTGATACGACGAAGGGTTTCTTTTTAACGGTAAACGCGCAACGCGCAAACTTGTGTCTTTTAGGGTTGAATTAAACTAAATTTAGTCGGCCCCAGTCCGAGATTTTGTTAGACAAACAGACTTCAGACAAGTTTGTTCCGGCACTCGTCAACGTGTTCCCGAGAAATATTGACTCCGACTGAAATGAGCTAACTATCGAGACAGTTGGAAATATTACATTAAGTTTCGTAATAAATGCAAAAATTCAAGTGCAATTATATCGTCGTGCGAAATTATTTTTAGGGCAGAATTTGGCAATGTGCTCCTTTAACTTACATGTGAAGCACTCCCTCTCATTTGCTTTAAACACAGCTGTATTTGCTTTTTCTAACCTCTCTCCTTTGAAAAGCCAAGAGACAAGGTTCTCCACAGTTTTATTGTCAGAGCTGCTAATATAAAAGCTTTGTATTCAGCTGGTAATATTGAAATAATTTTCGTTGTTATTTCTACATTCGATAATTTGTAATCTAATTATCGAATGTAGAAATAACAACGAAAGCATTCAGTTTATTTACTAGAAGCTCAATACACCCGATCACCGTCAGCATATCCTCCGAATTAAACCCAAAAATGTAAACTCATTAAGAAGTTCAGTAAATTGCAGGTTTCTGTTTGCTAGAAAAAACTCATCTAGTTTCTTCAGTATAGAAAATGTTTTATCTGTTGTAATTGCGTAGTTCTTTGGGTCTGGATCCATTGAGCTAAAAATAATGATTTATACCCATGCCTCCATTTTATTGACATTTTCTCACTTGTCGTCGTGGTCGCATTCTGGTCATTATTTTTCAAATTATTTTCAAAGTAATCTTTTGTTTCCAGCTATGGTAGTTAGAATCTTTTGCTCACAATGGTTTGATGGGCTTGCCCCTTTTTTTAGCTTTGAAAAATTTTTCGCTACTGTCACTTGTTCAAAAAACTGAAAAAACTTCAAAAAAATATGAATATTTATAAGCCCATAACCTCTTGAATGATAGATGTGGCTAATGCGATCACTTTCAGACCAAAAAGACACTTAAGGACTGATGGATAAGGACATGAAACTATTTATTTTAACTTAAGCATTTGAATTTATTTAAATATTATGAAATTTATATAAAATACAAAAGTTATGTCAGATAACTAGACATGTTACTTTTTCAAGCAATTTTCATAGAATAAACAAATATGACACAATTCAATCTGAACAAATAAAACTAACATTCTATATTTAAAGTATTAAAAAAATAAATAAATAAATAAACCAATTAGATCAGACATCATAATGGTATGTATAATCTGAGATTATGTTCAAATAAAGAATCGTAATTTATGAGCTTACAGAAACAGTCTAAGTACTGATAAAGTAAATCAAATGTAATTCCATTAAGGCTAGCAAATACCCCAAAAAGTTACGGTAAAGAACACGAGAATTGGATTTTAAATGACTGGTTAAGAGTTATTTTTTTCAGATGAGTCTAGATTCTGTTTATACAAGCACGATGAGAGTAATTGTGTATAGAAGACCCGGTGGGCGCTATAAACAAGCCTTTAAAAAAAGTAAAAAAAAAAGTATCATACTTTAGAAAAAGTATCATACGGATGAGGCTCTGGCTGGCATTCCTTTCGGAAACCGCACTGAGGTAGTGTTTAAACTGCAGAATTAGATATCACAAAATTTTGAATGATTACGTTGATCCATTTTTAGTGGACATGGACGATAATGCGTTTTTATGCAAGACAATGCCCGCCCGCATGCATATACTTCAAAAAGTATTTGCCTATTTTCAAGAAGTTGGTATCACACATAGAGTGGCCAGCACGCAGCACTATCCCCGCAGCGGAATCCGTCGCCAATTACGCCACATCTAATGAAAGCAGCTTTAATAGAGGAATGGCAGAAGATTCCGCAGCGTTGCCTCCAATACCTAAAAGATAGTGTCAAATCGCATGACAGCTGTATTGTGAGCTCGCCGAGACAAATTAAAGTACTAAAATGCGTGAAAGCGCCACATCTGTATTCAATGTTTTATGAGAATATACTGGAAGAACTACACATTTTTATTTTATGTTTATCAAAAATGAAAAGCTTGAATTATTTTTTATTTTCATTTGAACACATTTAAATATTCAATTTAATTCAGTCTTTATTTCATAAAGCTCGGATAGGAACGTTTGAATATATTCTAATAGACTCTTATTTTTGGATCAATGTACATTGCCGACCTCCGTGGACGCGGATTTTAGGACGTCACCAGCTCTGAGGGTTCCCTTCTTAGGTTTCATAGGTTCCCGGGTTCCATTCTTAGACGGGTAAATGTAGAAAACAGCTTTTTACACATTGTCTCGGTTGTGGGCGTGGTCTCTGATTATTTATTTGGGATAAAAATAAAATATGTAATGTTGGGTTCACCCAATTGATGCATACTATTTTTTTCGACTTGTTTCGTACCCTAAGTTAATCTATTAAAATAGAGGCATTTGAGATATGTTGTAATTATATTTTAAGACATGCCGAAACCATGTTGTTAGGCCTGGGGTTTAGGTCAAAAATGAATCTTGAATTTTGGGAATACATTGCATATGTTATTACTAAGATACCATTATTCCAAATTCATCACACTTTTACCATTTCTTTTTAAAAGGTTTTTTTCTCGTGTAGAGGGTCATTGTAGACGCGTTCTCGTCGCGACCCCTGCCAGCCCTTTTCAGGGCTGCAATTCTACACAGCTGCGCACCCATGCCAACGAGGGTTAGGGCGTCCCCCCAAGGCGACGCACACCAGTTCGTCCCCGTTGGTGTGGAATGCAGCGAGCAAAGCGGCGATGGGGACCGCCACCCGTCACGCACAGCCCGACACGGCGGAAGGTGGAGGACGGAGTGCAGAGTTGGCACGTGGAATGTTAGAGGAGGCATGAGAGATAAGACGAATGAGTTGATTGAAATAATGAAAGAAAGAGAATTAGATGTCGTGTGTTTGTCGGAGACAAAGCGGAAGGGCAGCGGTACTGAATAGCTGCCTGGCGGGGCGTTAGCTCTATGGTCCGGAGTCCCGGAGAGCGAGAGCGCCTGCCAGAAAGTAGGGGTGCTGCTGTCGTCTCGTTTGGCCGATGTTATGACTGAATATAAGGTTGTGAACTCGAGACTTCTCTGGGTTTGCTTTAAATTGGGACTGACGATGTTATTCCTTTTGGCTGTTTATGCGCCGGTAGCCTCGTCGTCCAGAGCTGAGCTGGAGGAGTTTTGGGAGAATGTAAGAGAAGTTCTAGACTTGGTTAGAGGAAACGAAAGAATTGTTGTATGTGGTGATTTGAATGGATGGGTTGGTACCGCTCGGCCAGGGTACGAGTCGGTGCTTGGAATGTTTGGTGATAAAAGTGTTAACGATGCTGGCAAGCTTATACTGGCTGTCAGCAAGGAAAAGGGTCTCCTTGTGACAAACACTATGTTTAGTCACAAGAAAATCCATATGTATACTAGAACAAGAGAGAATGAGAGAAGTATGATCGATTTACTCCGGGTGGATGACCGACTGCGAAAACAGGTGATGGATATGCGAGTGTTCCGGGGTGCTGACCTGGGAACGGATCACTATCTAGTGATTACTAGATTTAGGGGTCTGTTTGCGGGTTGGCGCCACCGGACGGCGATACCAGAACCACAGTCGGTCGATAGCATCCGAAGCTGGAAGCTTCAGAAAGCGGACACTAGGGATAAATATCAAGCAAGGGTAGCCGAAAAGCTAGACAGCATCGATGTCAGGAAAGAATGTGTGGAAGAAATATGGCAGAGCCTTAGAGATGGAATGGTTAGTGCAGCGGAAGACGTGTGTGGAACTGTGAAAAGAGGTAGTAGTAAAAAGGGTGATGCATAGTGGAATGACGAAGTGAAAGAAGCAGTAAATAAGAAGAAGAAAGCATGGTTAGACTACTTGGCCTCTAGTAATGATAAGGATATGAGAGAGAAGAGGAAAGAAAGATATAAGCTCCAGAAAGTTCACACGAAAGCATTGATTGAGGAAGTGCGTGAAAGGAGTAGAATGGAAGCGGACGAAAGGTTGTCGCACAACTCCAAGGAGAACTCCAAACTCTTCTGGAAAGAGGTTGGAAGAACCCGGAGTGGTGCGACAGCCTTAAGAATGAATAAAGTGTTTTCGGGAACCAATGACGTCCTCTCAGAAAAATCGGACGTTATGCAGCGATGGAGCGAATTTTATAGAGATGTATGCGTGTGATGATCTTAGTGGGAGATCCGGGGTGACGCCGTGACTGGTACGCCAGACTCGGAACTCAATAACACTGAGGTCATCAGTATGAAAGAGATTGAATGTGCGATTAGAAGTTTAAAATGTGGTAAGGCTGCGGGACTAGACATAGTTACTGCTGAAATGGTCAAGTATGGTGGGCCACGCGTCTGGGACAGCTTTCATCTGCTGTGCAATTTGTGCTGGCGAACGGGGCTGTTCCGGATAATTGGCGATCCGCGGTCATTGTGCCTTTATATAAAGGTAAAGGTTCACATTATGACTGCGGGTGTATATATATATATATATATATATATATATATATATATATGTATATATATATATATATATATATATATATATATATATATATATATATATATATATATATATATATATATATATATATATATATATGAATGTATGTATGTATGTTTATATTATACATTTAACTTTATCTTTAATTGACTACATATATATAATATAATGAGTGAAGACCGAATGGTGAAGAATATATATAGCGCGAAAGTTAATATTAAAAGGTGTCGAGGTAGACCGAGACTAACTTACCTACTTACTTATCTTCACGCACAATCCCTGACGGGGTAGCCAGAGAGAGCAGACACCTTTTTATATTAACTTTTGCGCTATACATTATCTTCACTATTCAGTCTTCCCTCATTCGCTCAACGTGAACAAACCATCGAAGCACGCCCTTATCCATTTTTGTGACAAGGTCATCTTTCAAACCTGCCATATTGCGAATCTCTTCGTTTCGCTTTCGGTCGGCCATGGTAAGGCCGCACATTTTACGAAGAGATCGCATCTGCACTGCATTCAACCTGCTTTTATGCTTCTTCTGGCATACCCAGGTTTCGCTGATATATAACAAAGGCGGTACCAACACTGCGTAATGTATTGCAAGGCGTGCAGTTTTCACTACGCCTAGTCTTTTGACTAACGCAGTCAGGGCACCATTGACTTTGTTCCCGGCAGCGACACGCCTGTCCACATCTAATTCACATCTTCCATCCCGGCTAAACGCACTCCCCAAGTATACAATTTCATTCACCTGTTCTAGACATTCCTGAATTACCCAAATTTCGCACTTCGTTCTTTCTTCGTCCCTTTCATATACCAGAACCTTAGTTTTAATGCATCCAAACGGAGACCTTTAATTTCACAATCTTCTTTCATACACGTGACTAATGCCTGCAGTTCTGCCTCTGATGGTGCAATAAGCACTGCATCATCAGCATACAGCAGACAATTTACTTTTATGTCACCCAATTTCACACCCAAACAGCTATCTTTCAGCTTCTGTAAACAGCTGTCGATATACTGTATGAACAGCCAGTAAGACATGACACAACCCTGTTTTACGCCCGTTTGGACGCTAAACATGGGTGACAGGTCATGCCCTACCCGCACACAGGCTTTACAGTCACAGTAAAGTGACTGCACAGCACTTAGCAATCGACCATCCACATCATACCCCGGCAACAGTTCCCACATTTTCTTCTTTACAACCTTATCAAATGCTTTCTCAAGATCCACAAAAGCACAGAAAATCTTCTGGTTAGCAGCCAGAAGCTTCTCCGTGATCATGCGGAGAGAAAACATTTGATCCATGCATCCTCTTCCAGGTCTAAATCCGCATTGTGCCTCCCATAGAAATCTTTCCGATTTCTCTTGCATCCTACGTGTCAAAACCTTCGAGTAAACTTTACTTACTAAACTGGTCAAGCTGATCGCCCGATAGCACCCGCAGTCATAATGTGAACCTTTACCTTTATATATAGGCACAATGACCGCGGATCGCCAATTATCCGGAACAGCCCCCGTTCGTCACCACAAATTGCACAGTAGTCCCAGACGCGAGGCCGACCATACTTGACCATTTCAGCAGTAACTCTGTCTAGTCCCGCAGCCTTACCACATTTCAAATTTCTAGTCGCACATTCAATCTCTTTCATACTGATGACCTCAGTGTCATCGAGGTCCGAGTCTGGCGTACCAGTCACGGCGTCATCCCCGGATCCCTCACTAAAATTATCACACGCATACATTTCTCTATAAAATTCGCTCCATCGTCCGATTTTTCAGAGAGGACGTCATTAGTTCCCGAATGCACTTTGGTCATTCTTAAGGCCGTCGCACCACTCCGGGTCCTTCCAACCTCTTTCCAGAAGAGTTTGGAGTTCTCCTTGAAGTTGTGCGACAACCTTTCATTCGCTTCCATTCTACACCTTTCACGCACTTCCTCAATCAATGCTTTTGTGTGAACTTTCCGCAGCTCATATATTTCTTTCATCTTCTCTCTCATATCCTTATCATTACTAGAGGCCAAGTAGTCTAACCATGCTTTCTTCTTCTTATTTACTGCTTCTTTCACTTCGTCATTCCACCATGCATCTTTACTACTACCTCTTTTCACAGTTTCACACACGTCTTCCGCTGCACTAACCATTCCATCTCTAAGGCTCTGCCATATTTCTTCCACACATTATTTCCTGACATCGACGATGTTCAGCTTTTCGGCTACCCTTGCTTGATATTTATCCTATATTTACCCCTATGATATTAACGCCCCGCCAGGGAGCTCTTCAGTACCGCTGCCCTTCCGTTTGGTCTCCGACAAGCACATGACATCTAATTCTCTTTCTTTCATTATTTCGATCAACTCATTCGTGTTATCTCTCATGCCTCCTCTAACATTCCACGTGCCAACTCTGCACTCCGTTCTCCACCTTCCGCCGTGTCGGGCTGTGCGTGACGGGTGGCGGTCCACATCGCCGCATTGCTCGCTGCATTCCACACCAACGGGGACGAACTGGTGTGCGTCGCCTTGGGGGGACGCCCTAACCCTCGTTGGTATGGGTGCGCAGCTGTGTAGAATTGCTGCCCCGAAAAGGGCTGGCAGGGGTCGCGACGAGCACGCTTCTACAATGACCCCTAAAAACCTACAAAATAGAGTTTTACCTACCAATAAAACTTACCTATAATATTTCCAAAGATATTCGGAATCCATATTGACTTTAGCTTTCCGTTTTTCTTATGTTCCTATTTAGCGATACACTTTTGGCTATGTTTTTCTTGCACGTTTCCGGTGCGCCTCACTGCTTCTTATACACTGTCGACTAATTCTAATTTCTTGATTTATGAGTCTATTTTATTCATTATATGTGATAATTACAAGGTAGGAAATATTTGGATTCCAGATATCTCAGGAAAAATAATGATATAATAATTAATATAAAAAATAATTTATTGGCAAGTAAAACTCCCAATTTTTTCAGAGATCGTTGTTCGGTTCGGAATGTAAATGTTGCTACAGGAATTCGAAAAGAACTTTAAACGAGACCATTTTGCCCGTTTTGAAACTTGGTAAAGATTATGTTCATCTATACTTGTATAACTTAAGTCATCTAAAACAATTCTAGGCTTTCAAAAGAAACCTTGCTGCTTGAAAAAACCAAGCAGTTCTACAAAGTTAAACATTTTCAGATTTATCTGATATCGCCCGGAGATCTATTATTATTACCTTCCTTTTTCTGAGACTTTTGCCGAATCAATTTTATTACGAGTGCGGCCTGAAAGTTATACAATCTTGTTCTATTAAAACAGCGCTCTGTCGAAACACTGAACAATGTTGGGTGATGACTTTACGACCTAAACATACAAATGAGAACTACACACGTGCATCGTGCACGTTTAATAAAATTTCATTATTTAGTTTTCTGCAAATATGAGGAGTTATCGGTTTCTAGTTCAGATGGGTGCAAAATTACGCTGGAGGTTTCTCTGGACACTAAGATGCTATTGATTTCAAGGACTAAAATTTAATACTCTCTTCCTGAATAATGGTATTGTCCATACCTTCCTGATCGATTAATCACGAACTTTTCGTTGTAAGTTTTAATAACACTGTAGTTGTCTAAATCACTGTAGGCTTGTGAAATCGCTATTCCCAATACTGGAGTAGACAGACACCCAACCGGCTATGCATAATTTCGCGAGAAGTTTCGAATACCTCATTTCCATAATCCAAACAAGTTATTTTGCTTATAATGTAAGTGTGCGGTGACGATAATAACTGTTTTTTCAGGACAAACTAATTAAATTTTTATCATGTTGAAATTACATTTTACATGTCGAATTTCAGAATTATAATATTCGATTAGTTGCTTTGGTTTTATCAATAGTATTATTCATGAAGGGCAATAAATAAAACGCCGTAAAATCAATTCTTGTAGTCTTGGTAGCTAAAGTGTTGAATGTGAGTTCATCCTTTCTAATGTTATACATTACATTACGTACATAATATTTAAAAATTACCTCAATTGTGTGTGACAGGTGGTGAGGCCGTTGCCGTCTATGTCCAAGCCAACTGTATAATCCGCACATAAGTATTTGAAAAACCTATTAGTACATGCCTGCCACCTGGTATCGAACTCAGGTCTCTTGGTGACAAAGCTATCATGATTTAATTTTTATTATATAAGCTCACGCAACCCCTTCCCTTAATTCTGGGGAGGGTAATATATATATATATATATATATATATATATATATATATATATATATATATATATATATATATATATATATATATATATATATATATATTATATTATGCTGTGTCGTATTGGCGTAAGAATATACTACAATCTTTCTTCCCGAGTTCGAACCCCAGGTGGCAGTACCAATGAGTTTTACAAAAACTTATGTACGAATTTCATTGTTGGCTTTGACATAAAGATGGCGACGGGCTCACCACCTGTCACGTTGTCCCGAAAATATCTTCGGTGGAAGGTGGGTCAAAGGAACTTAATTGTCTAGACTTGACCTCTGTCTACCCCTGTATTGGGAATTGCGTGAAGATAGTTATATTTATTTATTTATTTATTTATTTATTTTATTTCAAATTGAGAAATAAACTAAAAAAACTACTACTAGTATATATTGTCTTAAAAAAGTCTACACCAATAATAAGTGTATTATCCCACAAAGCAGTACACATAGCTTGAGGTTTCCAGGTCTCAAGTCTAACTCATTAGTTTTGTCATAGTTCAAAAGATTGATGTTTGGAGAAATGTACAAAATAAATACAAAAAGAACATTATTATCAGTGAGAAACATGAATAGTATAAAAAGGAGTATGGTTATGGATGACCTCAGGATCCTCCACTCATACTAACTCTTCCTGGATTGAATGTATAATTGTGAAACAATTTGAGACAAGAAAGAAAAATAATTTATATTATGTGAGAGATATTTATGTATTTTAGTTTGGGAAATAGTTATCATTTGCCTTTGTCCATATATATATATATATATATATATATATATATATATATATATATATATATATATATATATATATATATATATATATATATATGAATGTATGTATGTATGTTTATATTATACATTTAACTTTATCTTTAATTGACTACATATATATAATATAATGAGTGAAGACCGAATGGTGAAGAATATATATAGCGCGAAAGTTAATATTAAAAGGTGTCGAGGTAGACCGAGACTAACACCTACTTACTTATCTTCACGCACAATCCCTGACGGGGTAGCCAGAGAGCAGACACCTTTTATATTAACTTTGCGCTATACATTATCTTCACTATTCAGTCTTCCCTCATTCGCTCAACGTGAACAAACCATCGAAGCACGCCCTTATCCATTTTGTGACAAGGTCATCTTTCAAACCTGCCATACTGCCATATATATATATATATATATATATATATATATATATATATATATATATATATATATATATATATATATATATATATATATATATATATATATATATATATATATTACATTATATTATGCTGTGTCGTATTGGCGTAAGAATATACTACAATCTTTCTTCCCATTCCCATCAACAGATGGTGAGATGATGGTTACCCTATGATATTAACGCCCCGCCAGGGAGCTCTTCAGTACCGCTGCCCTTCCGTTTGGTCTCCGACAAGCACATGACATCTAATTTTCTTTCTTTCATTATTTCGATCAACTCATTCGTGTTATCTCTCATGCCTCCTCTAACATTCCACGTGCCAACTCTGCACTCCGTCCTCCACCTTCCGCCGTGTCGGGCTGTGCGTGACGGGTGGCGGTCCACATCGCCGCATTGCTCGCTGCATTCCACACCAACGGGGACGAACTGGTGTGCGTCGCCTTGAGACGCTCTAACCCTCGTTGGTATGGGTGCGCAGCTGTGTAGAATTGCTGCCCCGAAAAGGGCTGGCAGGGGTCGCGACGAGCACGCTTCTACAATGACCCCCTAAAAAACCTACAAAATAGAGTTTTACCTACCAATAAAACTTACCTATAATATTTCCAAAGATATTCGGAATCCATATTGACTTTAGCTTTCCGTTTTTCTTATGTTCCTATTTAGCGATACACTTTTGGCTATGTTTTTCTTGCACGTTTCCGGTGCGCCTCACTTTTCTTATACACTGTCGACTAATTCTAATTCCTTGATTTATGAGTCTATTTTATTCATTATATGTGATAATTACAAGGTAGGAAATATTTGGATTCCAGATATCTCAGGAAAAATAATGATATAATAATTAATATAAAAAATAATTTATTGGCAAGTAAAACTCCCAATTTTTCAGAGATCGTTGTTCGGTTCGGAATGTAAATGTTGCTAAAGGAATTCGAAAAGAACTTTAAACGAGACCATTTGCCCGTTTTGAAACTTGGTAAAGATTATGTTCATCTATACTTGTATAACTTAAGTCATCTAAAACAATTCTAGGCTTTCAAAAGAAACCTTGCTGCTTGAAAAAACCAAGCAGTTCTACAAAGTTAAACATTTTGAGATTTATTTGATATCGCCCGGAGATCTATTATTATTACCTTCCTTTTTCTGAGACTTTTGCCGAATCAATTTTATTACGAGTGCGGCCTGAAAGTTATACAATCTTGTTCTATTAAAACAGCGCTCTGTCGAAACACTGAACAATGTTGGGTGATGACTTTACGACCTAAACATACAAATGAGAACTACACACGTGCATCGTGCACGTTTAATAAAATTTCATTATTTAGTTTTCTGCAAATATGAGGAGTTATCGGTTTCTAGTTCAGATGGGTGCTAAATTACGCTGGAGGTTTCTCTGGACACTAAGATGCTATTGATTTCAAGGACTAAAATTTAATACTCTCTTCGATCGATTAATCACGAACTTTTCGTTGTAAGTTTTAATAACACTGTAGTTGTCTAAATCACTGTAGGCTTGTGAAATCGCTATTCCCAATACTGGAGTAGACAGACACCCAACCGGCTATGCATAATTTCGCGAGAAGTTTCGAATACCTCATTTCCATAATCCAAACAAGCTGTACTATTTTGCTTATAATGTAAGTGTGCGGTGACAACTGTTTTTCAGGACAACTAATTAAATTTTTTTCATGTTAAAATTACATTTTACATGTCGAATTCCCTGATCCCTGATTCAGAATTATAATATTCGATTAGTTGCTTTGGTTTTATCAATAGTATCATTCATGAAGGGCAATAAATAAAACGCCGTTAAATCAATTCTTGTAGTCTTGGTAGCTAAAGTGTTGAATGTGAGTTCATCCTTTCTAATGTTATACATTACATTACGTACATAATATTTAAAAATTACCTCAATTGTGTGTGAGAGGTGGTGAGGCCGTTGCCGTCTATGTCCAAGCCAACTGTATAATCCACACATAAGTATTTGAAAAACCTATTAGTACATGCCTGCCACCTGGTATCGAACTCGGGTCTCTTGGTGACAAAGCTATCATGATTTAATTTTTATTTTTATTATATAAGCCCACGCACCCCCTTCCCTTAATTCTGGGAGAGTAATATATATATATATATATATATATATATATATATATATATATATATATATATATATATATATATATATATATATATATATATATATATATATATATATATATATATTATATTATATTATATTATATTATATTATATTATATTATATTATATTATATTATATTATATTATATTATATTATATTATATTATATTATATTATATTATATTATGCTGTGTCGTATTGGCGTAAGAATATACTACAATCTTTCTTCCCGAGTTCGAACCCCAGGTGGCAGTACCAATGAGTTTTACAAAAAACTTATGTACGAATTTCATTGTTGGCTTTGACATAAAGATGGCGACAGGCTCACCACCTGTCACGTTGTCCCGAAAATATCTTCGGTGGAAGGTGGGTCAAAGGAACTTAATTGTCTAGACTTGACCTCTGTCTACCCCTGTATTGGGAATTGCGTGAAGATAGTTATATTTATTTATTTATTTATTTATTTATTTTATTTCAAATTGAGAAATAAACTAAAAACTACTACTAGTATATATTGTCTTAAAAAGTCTACACCAATAATAAGTGTATTATCCCACAAAGCAGTACACATAGCTTGAGGTTTCAGGTCTCAAGTCTAACTCATTAGTTTTGTCATAGTTCAAAAGATTGATGTTTTGAGAAATGTACAAAAATAAATACAAAAACATTATTATCAGTGAGAAACATGAATAGTATAAAAAGGAGTATGGTTATGGATGACCTCAGGATCCTCCACTCATACTAACTCTTCCTGGATTGAATGTATAATTGTGAAACAATTTGAGACAAGAAAGAAAAATAATTTATATTATGTGAGAGATATTTATGTATTTTAGTTTGGGAAATAGTTATCATTTGCCTTTGTCCATATATATATATATATATATATTATATTATATTATGCTGTGTCGTATTGGCGTAAGAATATACTACAATCTTTCTTCCCATTCCATCAACAGATGGTGAGAGTAACAATTTTTAACTATATGAGACAAAAATACTGCAGCAATCACGAAATACAATTTTACACTTCAAAAATATTTTAATTAAAATTAAGAAGTTTTTTAAATCCAAATTGGTATAACTTAAAAATTGTTATAGTCTACAGTAGTTCTATTTTTAGGTAATAGGTTAATTACAGTAAACAAATCATGCTTAAAACAATAATTTATTGTAATTAACTATACTTTGATTAATATATTCATGTTTCATTGTACCTCAATGATGTTTACTTTGCAGCAGTTTGTTGAAGATCTGAAAATAGATAGTTCTAATTAATCATATAATTTATAAAAGCATGTTATGTTAGTTATAATGCTTGTTAAAATATAATCATAACAAACATAAAAATATATTAACTAAAAGCATTAATCAAATAGGTAAAATTTAATTGCATCTAGTTCTATGATGCTGTTATTAACTAAACACACAAAACAAAATCTCAGTTAATGAACACTATTACAAGATATCCTATAATATCCTAACTTACACTCAGTTCGATTAATCTTTTTCATCTGAAATAAAATTTCAAAATATTATAAATTTCTTATCTTTATATTTTATGAATAAACATATGTGTTATTAAATAAACTTTTAGGGTAACAAAAATTAAATGAATGACGATAAAATGAAGATACTGGTTGGAAATTGAGAAATAAACTAAAAACTACTACTAGTATATATTGTCTTAAAAAGTCTACACCAATAATAAGTGTATTATCCCACAAAGCAGTACACATAGCTTGAGGTTTCCAGGTCTCAAGTCTAACTCATTAGTTTTGTCATAGTTCAAAAGATTGATGTTTTGAGAAATGTACAAAAATAAATACAAAAGAACATTATTATCAGTGAGAAACATGAATAGTATAAAAAGGAGTATGGTTATGGATGACCTCAGGATCCTCCACTCATACTAACTCTTCCTGGATTGAATGTATAATTGTGAAACAATTTGAGACAAGAAAGAAAAATAATTTATATTATGTGAGAGATATTTATGTATTTTAGTTTGGGAAATAGTTATCATTTGCCTTTGTCCATATATATATATATTATATTATGCTGTGTCGTATTGGCGTAAGAATATACTACAATCTTTCTTCCCGAGTTCGAACCCCAGGTGGCAGTACCAATGAGTTTTACAAAAAACTTATGTACGAATTTCATTGTTGGCTTTGACATAAAGATGGCGACGGGCTCACCACCTGTCACGTTGTCCCGAAAATATCTTCGGTGGAAGGTGGGTCAAAGGAACTTAATTGTCTAGACTTGACCTCTGTCTACCCCTGTATTGGGAATTGCGTGAAGATAGTTATATTTATTTATTTATTTATTTTATTTCAAATTGAGAAATAAACTAAAAAAACTACTACTAGTATATATTGTCTTAAAAAAGTCTACACCAATAATAAGTGTATTATCCCACAAAGCAGTACACATAGCTTGAGGTTTCCAGGTCTCAAGTCTAACTTATTAGTTTTGTCATAGTTCAAAAGATTGATGTTTTGAGAAATGTACAAAAATAAATACAAAAAGAACATTATTATCAGTGAGAAACATGAATAGTATAAAAAGGAGTATGGTTATGGATGACCTCAGGATCCTCCACTCATACTAACTCTTCCTGGATTGAATGTATAATTGTGAAACAATTTGAGACAAGAAAGAAAAATAATTTATATTATGTGAGAGATATTTATGTATTTTAGTTTGGGAAATAGTTATCATTTGCCTTTGTCCATATATATATATATATATATATTACATTATATTATGCTGTGTCGTATTGGCGTAAGAATATACTACAATCTTTCTTCCCGAGTTCGAACCCCAGGTGGCAGTACCAATGAGTTTTACAAAAACTTATGTACGAATTTCATTGTTGGCTTTGACATAAAGATGGCGACGGGCTCACCACCTGTCACGTTGTCCCGAAAATATCTTCGGTGGAAGGTGGGTCAAAGGAACTTAATTGTCTAGACTTGACCTCTGTCTACCCCTGTATTGGGAATTGCGTGAAGATAGTTATATTTATTTATTTATTTATTTATTTATTTTATTTCAAATTGAAATAAACTAAAAACTACTACTAGTATATATTGTCTTAAAAGTCTACACCAATAATAAGTGTATTATCCCACAAAGCAGTACACATAGCTTGAGGTTTCCAGGTCTCAAGTCTAACTTATTAGTTTTGTCATAGTTCAAAAGATTGATGTTTTGAGAAATGTACAAAAATAAATACAAAAAGAACATTATTATCAGTGAGAAACATGAATAGTATAAAAAAGGAGTATGGTTATGGATGACCTCAGGATCCTCCACTCATACTAACTCTTCCTGGATTGAATGTATAATTGTGAAACAATTTGAGACAAGAAAGAAAAATAATTTATATTATGTGAGAGATATTTATGTATTTTAGTTTGGGAAATAGTTATCATTTGACTTTGTCCATATATATATATATATTACATTATATTATGCTGTGTCGTATTGGCGTAAGAATATACTACAATCTTTCTTCCCATTCCCATCAACAGATGGTGAGAGTAACAATTTTTAACTATATGAGACAAAAATACTGCAGCAATCACGAAATACAATTTTACACTTCAAAAATATTTTAATTAAAATTAAGAAGTTTTTTTTTAAATCCAAATTGGTATAACTTAAAAAATTGTTATAGTCTACAGTAGTTCTATTTTTAGGTAATAGGTTAATTACAGTAAACAAATCATGCTTAAAACAATAATTTATTGTAATTAACTATACTTTGATTAATATATTCATGTTTCATTGTACCTCAATGATGTTTACTTTGCAGCAGTTTGTTGAAGATCTGAAAATAGATAGTTCTAATTAATCATATAATTTATAAAAAGCATGTTATGTTAGTTATAATGCTTGTTAAAATATAATCATAACAAACATAAAAATATATTAACTAAAAGCATTAATCAAATAGGTAAAATTTAATTGCATCTAGTTCTATGATGCTGTTATTAACTAAACACACAAAACAAAATCTCAGTTAATGAACACATATTACTAGATATCCTATAATATCCTAACTTACACTCAGTTCGATTAATCTTTTTCATCTGAAATAAAATTTCAAAATATTATAAATTTCTTATCTTTATATTTTTATGAATAAACATATGTGTTATTAAATAAACTTTTAGGGTAACAAAAATTAAATGAATGACGATAAAATGAAGATACTGGTTGGAAATTGAGAAATAATTTCTTGTATTGACGCGAATACTACACATTTTAAATAAAACTATTTACAGATTTTATCGTGTTTTTAATTAGTTTTTACAAACTCTTCTTATTTCCCCATGTTTTGGATGCTTTACAGCATGCTCAGCAGACAAAAGTCAGGAAATAAAATATTTTGTAAAAATTCTTTTAATTCTTTTTATTTCAAATTCAAGTCAAGTCAAGTAGTCACGATAGCAGAGTTGTTGGGTGGTCGGAATTTTCGAGTCAAGAGACCCGAGTTCGAACCCCAGGTGGCAGTACCAATGAGTTTTACAAAAAACTTATGTACGAATTTCATTGTTGGCTTTGACATAAAGATGGCGACGGGCTCACCACCTGTCACGTTGTCCCGAAAATATCTTCGGTGGAAGGTGGGTCAAAGGAACTTAATTGTCTAGACTTGACCTCTGTCTACCCCTGTATTGGGAATTGCGTGAAGATAGTTATATTTATTTATTTATTTTATTTCAAATTGAGAAATAAACTAAAAAAACTACTACTAGTATATATTGTCTTAAAAAAGTCTACACCAATAATAAGTGTATTATCCCACAAAGCAGTACACATAGCTTGAGGTTTCCAGGTCTCAAGTCTAACTCATTAGTTTTGTCATAGTTCAAAAGATTGATGTTTTGAGAAATGTACAAAAATAAATACAAAAAGAACATTATTATCAGTGAGAAACATGAATAGTATAAAAAAGGAGTATGGTTATGGATGACCTCAGGATCCTCCACTCATACTAACTCTTCCTGGATTGAATGTATAATTGTGAAACAATTTGAGACAAGAAAGAAAAATAATTTATATTATGTGAGATATATTTATGTATTTTAGTTTGGGAAATAGTTATCATTTGCCTTTGTCCATATATTACCAGAGATATCATGGAGGTTATCAACTAAATTTTTAATTAAAAGTTAATCATCTTTAAAAGTACTTGGCTAAACTCTAGAAAACTGGTGAGGCAGCAGCTTCTAAGTGCTGCATTCACCAATAAGCTGGCAAAGTGTAGTGGATTATGACAAACTCTGATGTGAGAAGACTACATCCTGCAGTGAATTTTCTAGGCCGATTTGTAAATATATATATATTGATAACACAACTTTTTGATGATGGCCATTATGCTTTTCATCGTCATTTTCAACATCTAACAGTTTATAAATTAGTAAAATATACATGTTTAATAGACCTGTGAATATCTATAAAACTAACCTTCAAATGTCAATGCAATGTGATATGCTAGGTTGATAAATCTTTATATATAATAATAAAATTTGTATGGCGTATATAGAAGTACTTACGGGCTGGTTTGCCATTAGCCCATGGTGTAATTCGGACGTGGGATTCATCTCGTCGTAGCGCTTCTGTCCGGAATTCTGGCTTTAATGATCGACGTAGGACCTTTGCAGCTATATTTGAATAGTTTATGTAACTGAAAAATATTTTAGGAAATTCATGAACATAATACATTCTAGTAGAAATTCTTATGTTTACAATATAGATATAAACTTACTTTAGACCGACTTGCCTCCAAGCGCTCATATTGTTTATTTTCTAGTTAATTTCTTAACAAGAAAACTACCCACATTAACAAAATCGCCCGAGAAAATTAATGAAATCTTTTCTATCAGTGATGTAACACAATCAGAGTCAAAGAGAATATAATCACTACGATCAGAGTTGCTAGCACAAGTCAAAGAGTATATAATCACAAGTTTCTGTACGTTAAAGAGAAGACCGTGAGTAAACTATAGGTGGCAGCACAAACGCAAAAGTGGCGCCCCTTCCGTGCAAGTCATGTGAACTGGATGGGTAATGGACAGTTCCAGGAGAATATGGGGGAGTGCTAAAAAGATACCCATTTTGTACAAATTCGCAGATAATATTTATATTATTCTGAGCGATTACGCAAACGATTAACGCCAATTTTGTTAAAGAATCAGTTACGAGAACAAAGTTACTTAATCAAAACTAAAGATAAAATAGTGTACAGTTCTTAATTTTAACAATACGTCATGGTAGTCGAGTTGTAGCACGCACGCACGCACGCACGCACTCACGCACGCGCGCGCACACACACACATACACACACACATGATGACATGATTCGTTTGCTACCTTTCCATATTAAAACGAAATAGTTAAAAAATGAACTTTTATCCTTCTAAGTTACATCTCAACGATTTCCATTTTCCACTATTTTATTAATAGTATTTACATTACGCAAAAGATTAACGCCAATTTTTTAAGAAGAATAGTTAAGGGATCAAGGTTCCTTTACACATAAACGTGGATAGAATAGTTTATAGTTCTAAAATTAGCATTAATTATAACGAAGGAAAATGTTAGCAGCAGAAACAACGACCAATATAGCAGAAATGTATTGATGCAAAATTACGAGCAATAATACTTACTATTCCACTTGGAAGCTTTTATTATTTTAAATAGCAGGTTATTTCACGCCGTATAAATGTTTTCTTTTAAGAATGTTTGTTGAACAGTTGTATTAGAAATTATTTTCGAAACAAACCAAAGTAATGTTCCTCATTGGTTAGAAAAAGGCAAACACTGCGTTGTTTCAAGTAAAACCAAACCAAAAGAATCATAATAAATAAAATGAATAAATATCACGCAATTCCCAATACAGGGGTAGACAGAGGTCTAATCCAGACAATAATGTCCCTTCGACCCACCTTCCGCTGATGATATTTTCGGGACAACGTGACAAGTGGTGAGCCCGTTGCTGTCTTTATGTCCAAGGCAACGATATAATCGTACATAAGTTTTTGAAAAAACCCATTGGTACTAGCCGGCCATCCGGTGATCGAACTCGTGTCTCCTGGCTCAAAATTCCGATCAACCAACCTCTCTGCTATCGTGACGCAATTAAAAGTGTAAACTTTATAATAGGTTGGGGGAAAAGTCTCTTCACATTATAGTATATATGAATTTGTAATAAAATATCTTTTGCTGTACTATATGTATGTGGCTGCGTTTGGTATCATTATAAGTTTATATTTTAAAGAAGATAAATCTAATTTTAAATTAGAAAAAATGTGTGCTTTTTATTTATTTTTCATACTGTCAAGATGAGTGAATCTAATAAAGAAATTCGATATATTTAAAATTTTACTTAAAAAAAAGGTAAAAATGCAACGCAAGCCGAAAAAAATTTTGCGATGTTTATGGACTTAATGCAGTGTCTGTGAGAGTAGCACAAATTTAGTTTCAGTATTTTTAATCCGGAAATTTTGATCTTAAAGATGCACATCGCTCTGGTCGTCCTATTACGGATAAAATTGATGCCATTTTTTAAAAAGTGGAACAATATCGGCATATTAGTAGTTACGACGTAGCTAAAGAACTAGGAATAGACCAAAAACCAGTTTTGGCGCATTTAAAAAAACCTTATGAACCGTGTACTCATTTTTGATTCTTTATTACGACGTAAAGAAGCTGATAACTGGTGATGACAAGAACGGGCGAAAAAGGTCGTGGTCAAAGGCCGGTCAGGCTTCACAGACTGTTGCGTAACCCTGGTTAACTTGCAACAAGGTGATGATGTGTGTGTGCTGGGATTGGAAGGGCATTATTCATTATAAGCTGTTACCACCTGGCAGAACCATCGAATCTGAACTCTACTGCGAAAAACTGATGAGATTAAAGCAAGAAGTTGAGAGAAAGCGGCCGAAATTAATTAACAGAAGGGGTATGGTTTTTCATCATGATCATGCTACACCTCATACATCTTTAGCCAGGGCTTGGCTGGAAGGTATTAATGCATCCACCGTTTCGTCCTGATCTTGCACCTTCAGATTTCCTCCTGTTTCGGTCTCTTCAGAATTCTTTAGGCAGTGTCATTTCATCACGAAAGGACTGCCAAAACCAATTGTCGCGGTATTTTGATCAGAAGCCCCAAAATTTTTATTGCAATAGGATCACGTCCCTACCTATAAGATGGCAAAAACTTTTCGAACAAAATGCTTAAATACTTTAATTAAATGTAAATAAACTTTATTAAAAAAAATGTTGTGAATTTTCTTAAAATGCGAAGAACTCTTTGCCCCAACCTATTATTTTAATTTGTTTTATGATTTCACCAATGGTTGGCCTGTACTCCAGATGCAACTTTAAAAGTTGAAAGCGCCGGTTTACTTGTATGTGGGTGACACTGAAAGATCTTAGAAAATCAAAGACTGTGCAAACTAGCAAGTTATTATTTTTATTATATCTTTTCAAAATAGTTTCCATTTACATCAATACATCGCTGCATTCGATAGAACTAAGAGAAAAGCACTTTGCCCACTCGTTCTTAGGGGTCTCTAAAATGGCCTTCTGCAACGCAGCCACTACTTCCTTGAGGTCAATAAAATGTTTTCCTCGAAGTTTTTCTTTTATTTTCAGGAATAAATAAAAATCGTATGGTCGGGCTATATGGCGGATGACCCAACAATTCCAAGTTTGACGACGCCAATTCTACGATCGTTCGCCCGGCGCTGTGCGAGGCGGCGCTTGTCGTGGTGTTGGAGGATCCTACTGCGAGATCGTTTTTCTCGAACTTTTTCTAAGGCAAGTGGTAAACATTTGATAGTATACCACTCTGCAGTGACTTGACTTTTGATCTTCTAAAACAATTGTCGCAAAATGAGCGGACCGGTCCGGTCCAAAGAAAGAGGCCTCCATCTTTTTCCCTACACCTCAACCTCTATTCAATGTAGTTGGCTACTCCTCGGAAGGAAACACCCACTGAGCACATTGTCTTTTGGTTTCGAATCATAACAATAAATCCAGCTTTCGTCACCCGTAAGTATGTCGAACAGAGCTTTTGAGTCCCCTCTGTTAAATCTTTCTATCATTTTACACCACCAATCAACACGACGGAGTTTTTAGGCCTCGGTCAAATAAAGATCGAAATTGATTGATTGAAATATCCAACGAGCACAAAGCTTCCTAACTGCTAAATGTTTGTGGAGGATTTTGTGCACTTGAGTCATACCCATACCTAAGCTTGTCCGAATCTGCTGATAGGTTACTCTTGTATCAGTCTCTATCATACACCGCACAACATTGATGTTATCTTCAGTCGTCACCGTAGAAGGCCATCCCTCACGCAGAGCATCGATGAGATTGGTGCGACCACGTTAAAACTGATTAAACCAGGTATAAACAATGGCCCGATAAATGGCTTCATCGTGAAAGGCCAATCGGAGTATGTAATAACATTCTTGTTGACTTAAATGACACCGAAAGTCATAAAAAATCATAGTACAAAAATTTTCTCGTGTTAAATTTGTACTGACATGACACAGGCAAATTTCAATTTGCCGCCAAATCCTAAAACAATTGATAAATGAATGAAATTAGTAGTCAATAGTATTACCAAAAGAGTTCTATTTATAAAATTTATTGTTCTTTAAAAATGGCCAGTTCTAAAAACTTTCAGTGTCGCCCTCGTAAGAAACATTATGAAGACGAAACCTTACAATTAAATTAAAAATTAAAAGTTAACTGAAATGTTAGAAAAATCAACTAAAATTGACATTTTAGTTAATTTTTATTTTGTAATTTCATTGTAAACTTTATTTATATTTAATATTAATATTTATATATTTTAATCTTAATCTGAAAATATTAAAAAACATTTTATGAAAATTATTTTGATAAGGCTTAAGAACAAAATCCTATATGTATTTTAGATAAGCTCTAAAGGGTAACTGGTTATTTGCATATGTAAATTATAAAAGTAAGTCTTTTATAAACTGAGAAATTTAAAAAATCAACTGTAAAGTGTGCGATTACGGTTTATTTGACGGTACAGTTGTTTCGAAATTTTGACAATACATGATGGCGATATCGTTAGGCACGATCCTTCGGTATACCTTCCTGTTATATTTTTTCATGAAATAAAAAATTAACGACGTGTCACTGTCAGTGTCAGTGGATGGTTTATAAATACCTTCTCTGGTATTAAAAATGTTCATTGAAACTATAATTTAAAATATTTAAAATTTGTCTGTCTTTCTTAATTAAATAGCTATATAAATAGTTCTTCATTTGTAGAACCTAATTGTTTCTTCGCAAGTTGTTTGATGACGAATTACTATTGATAAGTCTGTCTAAAACTTACCTATCTTCATGTCTTTTCCAGTGTGTGATCACTCTTAATTCAGTCTTCATTGTTATAAATATAGAGATAATGGATACTCTAAATAGAAATGATAAGTCTGATATGGACACGGAGCAACTTTTAATGAACCTAAAGTCATCAGATATAAAACGTGACATGGTCAATGAATGTGAAATGTTCCTAAAGGCTGAAGATGGTGGCGGAGATGCTCATGTCATATCTTATAATGATTCTCCAAAAAACGATGGTAATTTTCTGTATATTTCTTTTGTTTCTGTTATGTTTTTCATAGATCTGTCATATTAAGCATTTGAACTTAGTTTGCTTAAGTACCAGGTACCAATACTAGTGATTTTTTTAAATGTATTAACTACAACTTTTGCTGTAAACACATTTTAAGGAAACATGCCTGCATAATTAAACAAACCTATATAAATCAGTTAAAAAAAAAAGGATAGGGTTTACAACTTTCACTTAATAGATTCACTAATAGATTAATAAGATTTATTATAGAAACTAGGCATATTTGTGTTATATACTCATATAGATTTTTAATAAAAAAAGCTTATTATTTTAATTGTACAAAGTGATACTATTCTTTTATTTATTTGTATATATTTTATGAAAGTATAGATTTGTAGATGTAAATGATATCTACAGGCTTTTATATCTTTGAACTTGTTATAAACTAAATGGCAAATCTATTTCATATTATAAAATAATAAAAATAGAATATCTTCATGCAATTCCCAATACAGGGTTAGACAGAGGTCTAGTCTAGACAATTAAGTCCCTTCGACCCGCCTTGCACTGAAGATATTTTGGGACAATGTTACAGGTGATGACCCCATCACTGTCTTTATGTCAAAGTCAATGATATGAATCATACATAGGTTTTGAAAAAACCCATTTGTACGAGTCTGCCACCTTTGGATCAAACACTGGTCTCTCAACTCGAATTCCAATTACTCACCCACTCGGCTATCATAACTTTTATTTCATATTATAAATGTTTCATATTATAAAAAATGATTATAGACAATTTCATGATAGCCAAGTGGTTGGGTGGTCTGAATTTCGAGTCAATAGACCCGAGTTCGATCCCCAGGTGGCTTGTACCAATAGGTTTTTCAAAAAACTTATGTACAAATTACATCGTTGGCTTGGACATGTATTGGGAATTGCGTGAAGATATTTATTATTATTATTATTTATTATAGACAATGACTTGGTAGCATCCACCCATAATCAAAGTCAAGAAGAATCCCCTGGGAAGCCAATGGATGATTCTATAACCGAGAGTGTTAAAGATAATGGTGAGTATTTTATGTTAATCAAATGATGAGGATTAAAGTTGTTCAATAATTGCTTTATGTTCACTCACTAAGACAAATTTTCATTTATTATTACTTCTAGAGGAGATGCCCAGCACTGTGACAGTGTTAGATGCTGCAGATGGAGGCAAAATATATTTGGTTGGAACTGCACATTTTAGTATTAAATCCCAAGAGGATGTTTCTAGAGTAAGTAATAAGATTTAGACATAGATATCAGAGTTTATTAAATCTGGGTCATTGAGATTTTTAGTAATTAAGAAACCAGTATTTTGTCTGTTATATTTAAATTTGTCTAAAGACAATATAGAACTGTTAAATTTCAATAAATATGTTGACTGATATAACCTGTTTTTCTTGGTATTTCACATTGTTAAAACAATGTTTCAATGTCAAAATGTTTCAATGTTTCAAAACAATGTTTCAATATTCAAATGTTTCAAAAGTCATGATAGTCGAGTTGCTGGGTGGTCGGATTTTCGAGTCGAGAGACCTGAGTTCGATCCCCAGGAGGCAGCCTCGTACCAATGGGTTTTTCAAAAAAAATCTATGTCCGATATATTATATCGTTGGCTTGGACATAAAGGCGGCGACGGGCTCACCTGTCACGTTGTCCCGAAAATATCTTCGGTGGAAGGTGGGTCAAAGGGACTTAATTGTCTAGACTAGACCTCTGTCTACCCCTGTATTGGGAATTGTGTGAAGATATATTATATATTTTATTTATTATGTTTCAATAATTTAATAGTTTTTTGTAATACTTCTTGTCTTCTTCTTTCCATGAAGATTTACAATATTCATGAGCTTCATTACACAATTTAATTATCTCTCGAATAATATACATAATGTAATGATAAGGGCATTATTTCCTTTGCTAAAACTTTAGTGCTGCACAACCATACTGTTCAATCATATTATTTACATGAAGGAGCTGGGTCTTTTATTTATTTGGGTTATTTGAGCTGGAAAGGTAACCTGTATCTGCTGAATTTAAAAGCAATGTTATATTTTGAGAAAACCAAGAAAAAATAATAGTAATGCCCTATGTTGGTTTTTCATGGGTGATACCACCCACTCATGTTAAAAACTGTACATACTGCAGGTGTTTTATATGCAGATATTTTATTGAAAGTGGTATCTTATCTTTAAAAAAAGGATTGGGAATAATGAAGAAAAAAGCAGAGGATATATTGTAGGATCACACCAATATCTCCTTTACTTTTCTCCTTGACTATTACATTATTAATTAATCGTAATTACCACATTAATGGGACCAAATACTAAAACTCAAAATGTCTCTTCTTTATGCTAGTATTATGTAAATGTCTTCTATCCAAATTTTGTTTTATTTTCATGCACTTTTCAAATCCTGAGGTCATAGTCAATGCTTATATGGTTTTTCATCAAAGCTTATTTAGTACAATGAGATCTATTTTGTCTATCTATGTCAATGGTACAATTTACTTACCTACATACATATATATTTACCAATCACTCAAACACAATCATTCATATTATTAACAGGATTCTTTGCTACTAACTAGCTAACTAGTGGGATTTGAACCCACAACCCTTAGCCTCAAAGGCAGGGTCATTACCTATTAGACTATTGGAATGTCAAGATTGAAATATATATGGATAAAACTATATAGAGCCATTATATCCTACGTGCTTTAAAGCTATTAGTGATTTAAAAGTTCTAATTTTAAGTTTGGGTAGTTAGTTAAAACTATTTATTAATTACTAATTTTAATTATTAAATTTGCAAATATATATTTATTTTATTTTATTATGTTTCAATAATTTAATAGTTTTTGTAATACTTCTTGTCTTCTTCTTTCCATGAAGATTTACAATATTCATGAGCTTCATTACACAATTTAATTATCTCTCGAATAATATACATAATGTAATGATAAGGGCATTATTTCCTTTGCTAAAACTTTAGTGCTGCACAACCATACTGTTCAATCATATTATTTACATGAAGGAGCTGGGTCTTTTATTTATTTGGGTTATTTGAGCTGGAAAGGTAACCTGTATCTGCTGAATTTAAAAGCAATGTTATATTTTAAGAAAACCAAGAAAAAATAATAGTAATGCCCTATGTTGGTTTTTGCCCTATGGGTGATAGTGGTTAAAACACCCACTCATGTTAAAAACTGTACATACTGCAGGTGTTTTATATGCAGATATTTTATTGAAAGTGGTATCTTATCTTTAAAAAAAGGATTGGGAATAATGTAGAAAAAAGCAGAGGATATATTGTAGGATCACACCAATATCTCCTTTACTTTTCTCCTTGACTATTACATTATTAATTAATCGTAATTACCACATTAATGGGACCAAATACTAAAACTCAAAATGTCTCTTCTTTATGCTAGTATTATGTAAATGTCTTCTATCCAAATTTTGTTTTATTTTCATGCACTTTTCAAATCCTGATGTCATAGTCAATGCTTATATGGTTTTTCATCAAAGCTTATTTAGTACAATGAGATCTATTTTGTCTATCTATGTCAATGGTACAATTTACTTACCTACATACATATATATTTACCAATCACTCAAACACAATCATTCATATTATTAACAGGATTCTTTGCTACTAACTAGCTAACTAGTGGGATTTGAACCCACAACCCTTAGCCTCAAAGGCAGGGTCATTACCTATTAGACTATTGGAATGTCAAGATTGAAATATATATGGATAAAACTATATAGAGCCATTATATCCTACGTGCTTTAAAGCTATTAGTGATTTAAAAGTTCTAATTTTAAGTTTGGGTAGTTAGTTAAAACTATTTATTAATTACTAATTTTAATTATTAAATTTGCAAATATATATTTATTTAAGAAATGCAATGAGTAATAATCTTTTTTTTTTTAGGTTATACAAGAAGTCAGTCCTCATATAGTTATGGTAGAATTATGTGAACAACGAACAAATATTCTCCTTCTAGATGAAGAAATTATATTGAGGGAAGCTAAAAATATAAACTTTAATAAAATAAGGTAGCATCAATTTTACAATATGAAATTTTTATATGCGATCTTTATCAAACATTTTGGATTTTATGTACAGGGCAACAATGGCTCAGAATGGAGTGTTCAACGGTTTAATGTACATTCTGTTGCTGAATATGTCAGCTCACATTACAAGAGAGCTTGGAATGGCTCCTGGAGGTGAATTTCGTCGAGCAATGGCTGAGGTATAATATACATACATATATAATATACATATATATATATATATATATATATATATAAATATATATATAAATATATATATAAATATATATATAAATATATACATATATATACATATATATATATATATATACATATATATATATATATATATATATATATATATATATATATATATATATATATATATATATATATATATATATATATATATATATATATATATATATATGTTAGGTAAACCATAAGCAGTGAATATATATCTAAATCTTTAGGGCTGATAATGTTCTCAAACAATAATAATAAGCATATTTCTAAAAATATGATGCAACTTTAAAGCATGTAAGTCATGATAGACTTTGTTATTAAATTTATGAGAAGTTTATAAAATTAACTGACACCGGCGGGATTGGAATCTGAGACCTTTGCCTTATCGCGCCCCAATACGTCAGAGGTCGCGGGTTCGAATCCTAAATAGGAAAAAAATATTTATTTTTTGGGTAATTCCCTAAAATAATATTGTTTTCTAATAACTTAACAGTGGTAGAGCCACACATCAGCTTTTGTTGTTGCATGAATGGGCCAGCTCGACCGGGGAAGTACCACGACCTCAGAGAATACCGGCGGGAAGTGGAAGTCTAACAAACTTCTGCGTTTCGTTTCGTCTGGTGAGTGCAGGTAACCAGAGGCCCACACACCCCTCGTAATCTGGGGCGCGACACTCAAAGGTCGGCAACGCATCTGCTATACCTCTGGTATTGCAGGTGTTCATGGGCGGCGGTAATCATTTATCATCACGTGAGCCACCTGCTCGTTTGTCGGCCTTTTCTAAAAAAAAAAACATTTTGATACCATAAAAGTGAGATATATAGTAATAATTAATACACAAAACACGATTTTAAACATTTTTATTGTGCTACAGTTATGTGATCTTGCCTCAGTGGTGTAACATAGGTAGGGTTCAGTCTGCTTTAGGCAGTATTTTACAAGTTTGAAGAAAATATAATTTAAATAAAAAAAATTGTTAAATAAACAATTTAACAACAGCGTCGTGGGTATTCTCCCGCTCTGATTTCTCTTTAATATTTGAGAGGACCAACAGTGAGCATTTACTGGCTCCAACTTTTATTTATTACAATTACTTATTTAATTAGTTTAGTAAAAGTTTAATTTTTTTAGTTGTTTAAAGTCACGATAGCCGAGTTGTTGGGTGGTCGGAATTTCGAGTCGAGAGACCCGAGTTCGATCCCCAGGTGGCAGTACCAATGAGTTTTTCCAAAACTTTTGTACGAATTTCATCGTTGGCTTGGACATAAAGATGGCGACGGGCTCACCACCTGTCACGTTGTCCCGAAAATATCTGCGATGGAAGATGGGTCAAAGGGACTTAATTGTCAAGACTTGACCTTTGTCTACCCCTGTATTGGGAATTGCGTGAAGATATTTAAATTTTTAAATTAGATTTTCTATGACCCTTTTGATGAATCGAATATAATCCATGAGTAAGTTTAAGCTTATTGACTAGTAATTCTTTATTGCACTGAAAAATTCTTTAGCAAGAGCTTGGTAGAATATAAAGTTATACCTCACAATTCTTTCCCCAACTGCCACTTAGTTGATCACCGGATTGCCATTAAAATGTGTATTATTATGTATATATAAAATTGTGTATTATTATATATATTTGGCTTTTTAGTACTTTAAATAGTCCCTCCAAGACATTATAAATGTGTGAATAATATATTTGATTTAATTTAATTGCAGGCTAAAAAGATTCCTAACTGTGTTGTGCAACTTGGTGACAGAGCAATTGATATCACCCTACACAGAGCTATAGCATCTCTATCTTGGGGACAGACTATTCGCTTCATTTGGCACCTACTTACATCCAACCAAAGCATTAGGTAATTGCAATTTTACATATTTTTTTTTGTTAAATTGCGTTCTCATTTTAAATTCTGTTGTTTGCCCTGTGATTACGGCGTAAGAATACTTAACCCCTATCTTCTCGTGGATGTCGTAAGAGGCAACTAAGAGAAAAACCTTAAAATCTAATTGTTTACCAACACACCGAAGCGGCAGAAAATCTGATTCTTGAAAAAGCGTGCTTTTTAAGAAATAAATTTTGCACACATTAAATTTAAATATTATTTCCATACATCAATGATTTAAATTATTCTAGACTAAAAATGAGAATTATCGGAAATGGATGAATATTGACAGAGCACTATGTCTTCCAAAATTCGTTCATTTCCGTTATTAAAAATATAGTAAGGTGTACTTATTTATTTGTTTTTAATTACACTTTGTTTTTAAGTGTCGAAGAAGTTGAAAAATGTAAAATGAAGAAAATGTTAGATGACATGCTGGAAGAAATGGCGGAGGAATTTCCCGCTCTGAAGCGAGTTTTTGTCGTCGAGCGCGACATGTACCTCTGCCATTCGTTGCAAATCGCAGCCATGCAGCCACGTAAGCCCACTTAAATTATTTAAAATAATAAATATCTTCACGCAATTCCCAATACAGGGGTAGACAGAGGTCTAGTCTAGACAATCCCTTTGAACCACCTTTCACCGAAGATATTTTCGGGACAACGTGACAGGTGGTGAGCCTGTCGCCTTAAATGATATACTTAAATAATTTCTTTAATTCGAATTGAATAATTTAAGTCACTGTAGCCGAGTGTTTGAGTGTTCGAAATTAAAGTCAAGAGACTCAAGCTCGATCCCCAGGAGGTGAGCTTGTACCGATGATTTTTTTTTAAATTATGTACGATTTATGTTGTAGACTTTGTCGTCAACACGGCGACAGTTTCACCACCTGCCACTTTGTCCCAAAATGGGTTCCGGTGAAATAAGGGTGGAATGGACTGAATTTTATACACCTCTGGCTGTCTTTGTATTGAGAAATGCGTGAATGTAAAAAAAATGTCATGAATCATCATCAGCAATCATATACATATACAAACATACATGACGGCCCCAAATTTTACTATAGGACATGTGCCTCTCCCGTATGGAACCAGCGACTTGTGTCCAACTTTAAATTTTGTGTTCTACATAGTGCATACCCGAGTGGTTAGGTGGTCGGAATTTCGAGCCAAGAGACCCGAGTTCGATCCCAGGTGGCAAGCTCGTACCAATGGATTTTTCAAAAACTTACGTACGAATTATATCGTTGGCTTGGACATAAAGACGGCGTCGGGCTCACCACCTGTCGCGTTGTCCCGAAAATATGTTCGGTGGAAGGAGGGTCAAAGGGACTTAATTGTCTAGACCAGACCTCTGTCTACCCAGGTATTGGGAATTGCGTGTAATAAGTAAACGTGTTGCAGGTAATGAGCCATGTCGGATAGTGGGTGTCGTAGGCATCGGTCACGTGGCTGGTATTGTCGAAAATTGGGGCAAGGTGACGCCTCAAGATATAACTCCATTGCTGGTGTAAGTACTCAATATTTATAAACGGATTTTTATGTCAAAGCTTCAAACAGTTTCATAAGGAACACAATTGTAATTTTGCAAATATAAAAAGGTAACATATACCTTTTTATATTTGCATGCGGAGTTTTGCGAAGTAATTTTTTCAAAAAGTCACGATAGCCGAGTTGTTGGGTGGTCGGAATTTCGAGTCGAGAGACCCGAGTTCGATCCCCAGGTGGCAGTACCAATGAGTTTTTCAAAAACTTATGTACGAATTTCATCGTTGGCTTGGACATAAAGGCGGCGACGGGCTCACCACCTGTCACGTTGTTCCGAAAATATCTTCAGTGGAAGGTGGGTCAAAGGGACTTAATTGTCTAGACTTGACCTCTGTCTACCCCTGTATTGGGAATTGCGTGAAGATATTTATTTATTTATATATGTATGGAGTGGTCAGCACGTAACTTGCACTGCAACTCGATCAAGCATGCTCAGGAAGAGTTCGGAAGATGTGTGAACACCGCAACCCTCCCCCGATCAAGTCCTAGCTTCAAGTACTCAAAGTCGCTGTATGTGAGAAAATATTTCAATACTCACTGAGGATCAAACTTGGGACTTAATAATCGTTAACCCTCGTATTAATTACCTTAAGAATGGTTTCCTCAAACCGGGTAACCTGAGCAAGCTTGAAATAACAATAACAATAACAATTAAGTTTTAAAAAGTCACGATAGCCGAGTGGTTGGGTGGTCGGAATTTCGAGTCAATAGACCCGAGTTCGATCCCCAGTTGGTAGGCTCGTACCAATGGGTTTTTCAAAAACTTATGTACGAATATCGTTGGCTTGGACATAAAGACGGCGACGGGCTCACCACCTGTCACGTTGTCCCGAAAATATCTTCGGTGGAAGGTGGGT
Organism: Sericinus montela; assembly: GCA_029286605.1. Lineage (NCBI taxonomy): Eukaryota > Metazoa > Arthropoda > Insecta > Lepidoptera > Papilionidae > Sericinus > Sericinus montela. Next base: position 5,728,991 of record JAGSMR010000004.1, read on the forward strand.
CAAAGGGACTTAATTGTCTAGACTTGACCTCTGTCTACTCCTGTATTGGGAATTGCGTGAAGATATTTATTATTATTATTTTAATTGTAATTTTAGTTCGCAATTGTAATTTTAAGGATAATGAATTATTGACTGATTGATTGATTGATTTTCTTGTAGTTACAAACAATTGTATCGATCCTTCACTATTGATCCTGATACAGAATATCATTACAGAATTTCATAAAAATAAGAAAAATACATTCAATAAGAAATGTGTGTTACTTATTTGAAAAAGAAAATACAGTAGTTACTCCTCGTTTATAGTTGGCGATTGCGAAGCCACAAAAAACGCCACGTAAAACATGGCTATGCATAATTTGAAAACCGTCTAAAAGTAATAAAGTGACATCTAAAGTCGTTATTGAAAAAATTACTTCGCAACACTCCGCATGCAAATATAAAAAGGTATATGTTACCTGGTCCGAAGGGAAGAAGTGCACTACCCTCCCTCCTACAGATGCCTGCACAAATTCCACTGTATGCACCACCACCACCACTACACTCAAACCAGGTAAAATATACCACCACCGACTCATCGTAGAGTCTACTCGCTTGAGGATGCCTTGATTTGAGGCGAAACACGTGTCGCGTTTTCGGTGGTGGTGTGTGTTACCTGGTTTGAGTGTAGTGGTGGTGGTGCATACAGTGGAGTTGGTGCACACGTCTGTGGAATTGGTGCACGCATCTGTGGGAGGGAGGGTGGTGCTCTTCTTCTTCTTCTCTTCGGACCAGGTAGCATATACATTTTTATATTTTCATGCGGAGGGTTGCGAAGTAATTTTTTTTTAAATAACAACTTTACAATGAATTTCCGCAAAGTAACGCCTGAGTCAATTAACTTTATACCTTTTTATATTTGCATGCGGAGTGTTGCGAAGTAATTTTTTCAATAACAACTTTACAATGAATTCCCGCAAAGTAACGCCTGAAACAATTAACTAAAGTGACATCTGTTAAATGTGATTTTTTAATTCTATAGTTAACCATGTGGTTTTAAGAGTTGTTTATGAATGAAATTAGTAATCTATTGCCTCCGTAAAAAGGCTACAAAAGCATACTCTAGGTGTATGTAATTACATACACATAGAGTATGCTTTTGTCAACTAACACTGCTCTAATCAACGTCGACGACCTCCGTAGATGAGTGGCGTACATACCGGTGTTCATGATGTCGCCAGGTCTACGGTCCTAAATTCGATTCCCGCTCGGATCAGTGTATAAAACAGTTTTTCTACATTTTCTCGGGTCTGGGTGTTTGTGGTAACGTCGTTGTTTCTGATTCCATAATACAAGTGCTTAAGCTGCTTACTATTGATGGTAAGTATTTAATGTCGACTCTCCATTTACTTCCGAATATATACACAGTACAGTCATTTACTATACATTTTATCTGATGATTTTATCTAATATCGTTGGCTTGGACATAAAGACGGCGACGGGCTCACCACCTGCCACGGTGCCCCGAAAATATCTTCGGTGGAAGGTGGGTCGAAGGGACTTAATTGTCTAGACTGGACCTCTGTCTACCCCTGTACTGGGAATTGCGTGAAGATATTTATTTATTTATTTATGTTATTTTATTATATCTGAAATGGCAAATTTTGTGTGTGTAGCATCCCGCCACCGTCGCTGTCAACGCGCATTATCCGCGTTTCAGTGCGCGTGGCGTGCGCTGGCGCAGTGGTGTACGCTGCGTACAAGTTATTCCCGCGCCGTTGGCTGCCCTGATGGCTGTCACCACATTCGCCACTTGGTACGGATCATGCGGTCACAGTCAGAAATCCATTTATACCAGTTAGTGTTTTTGTAGGGGAATCGGTCGGATCACCTGATCGTAAATAATTATCTGCAGTTGAAGAGCTGCAGAAAAAATCAATCCATAAGTTATTTTAGTAAGTCCATAACTTATTTTTTTTTCTTAAATAAGAATAAAAAAGAAAAATACATTCAATAAGAAATGTGTGTTACTTATTTGAAAAAGAAAATACAGTAGTTACTCCTCGTTTATAGTTGGCGATTGCGAAGCCACAAAAACGCCACGTAAAACATGGCTATGCATAATTTGAAAACCGTCTAAAAGTAATAAAGTGACATCTGTTAAATGTGATTTTTAATTCTATACTTAACCATGTGGTTTTAAGAGTTGTTTATGAATGAAATTAGTAATCTATTGCCTCCGTAAAAAGGCTACAAAAGCATACTCTAGGTGTATGTAATTACATACACATAGAGTATGCTTTTGTCAACTAACACTGCTCTAATCAACGTCGACGACCTCCGTAGATGAGTGGCGTACATACCGGTGTTCATGATGTCGCCAGGTCTACGGTCCTAAATTCGATTCCCGCTCGGATCAGTGTATAAAACAGTTTTTCTACATTTTCTCGGGTCTGGGTGTTTGTGGTAACGTCGTTGTTTCTGATTCCATAATACAAGTGCTTAAGCTGCTTACTATTGATGGTAAGTATTTAATGTCGACTCTCCATTTACTTCCGAATATATACACAGTACAGTCATTTACTATACATTTTATCTGATGATTTTATCTAATATCGTTGGCTTGGACATAAAGACGGCGACGGGCTCACCACCTGCCACGGTGCCCCGAAAATATCTTCGGTGGAAGGTGGGTCGAAGGGACTTAATTGTCTAGACTGGACCTCTGTCTACCCCTGTACTGGGAAAACCCCCTAATTGTGTGAAGATATTTATGGAACGTGGGTCGAAGGGACTTAATTTTCTTGACTGGACCTCTGTCTACCCCTGCACTGGGAATTGCGTGAAGATATTTATTTATTTATGTTATTTCATTATATCTGAAATGGCAAATTTTGTGTGTGTAGCATCCCGCCACCGTCGCTGTCAACGCGCATTATCCGCGTTTCAGTGCGCGTGGCGTGCGCTGGCGCAGTGGTGTACGCTGCGTACAAGTTATTCCCGCGCCGTTGGCTGCCCTGATGGCTGTCACCACATTCGCCACTTGGTACGGATCATGCGGTCACAGTCAGAAATCCATTTATACCAGTTAGTGTTTTTGTAGGGGAATCGGTCGGATCACCTGATCGTAAATAATTATCTGCAGTTGAAGAGCTGCAGAAAAAATCAATCCATAAGTTATTTTAGTAAGTCCATAACTTATTTTTTTTTCTTAAATAAGAATAAAAAAGAAAAAAAATAAGTTGAATCTTAGACGTTCGGACTCATAAGAGATATGCTTAGTTTTGGTCTGGTATTTTTGTAATGCTTATATAGAGAATATCTCGACGTCACACCTGTCTTTTACCTATACTGTCTGTTACTATCACACTGCAGGACTTTGTTCCCTCTTGTATAGAAGAGATTGCAATAATCGCCACACTCGGAAGCGGGTTGGCGATCGCAGTAGATGATACCATGCACCTTTGACGCCGCTAGTGTTATCGGTCTGTTTGAACATCGGCCTAGTATTAGTCGAGCTGGTTATCCCGCCTTAGTCGGTTCTTATTTGTATGACACCCACAGGAATAGAAGGCTTGGCATTGTTCTTACTCCGATACCAAATGCATATCGAACTCGGGTTTCTCGACTCGAATTCCGATCAAAATTTTATATAAGAGATCTAGAAAATTTTATATATTTTTTAAATATTTATTTTACAGGGTCTCCGAGTGGTTAGTTGGCGTTTTCACTATACTGTACAGTGGGCTATTGATTTTTTTGTGAATTTATCTCGTTTTAATTTGTAAGACTTAAAATGTAAATAATTTTGTCAAATATGCATATTTAACATTCTTGTTGGAATACAATATTAAGGAGGCGACCAAAATCTACCCAAATAGGGCACAGAGGTACACTCAATGGTAAATATACTCTTAAGCACACTGAAAAACTGTTGTAAAAAACTGTGAGGTTACCTGGAGATGGAAAAAAATAATTTGAATCTTAGACGTTCGGACTCATAAGAGATATGCTTAGTTTTGGTCTGGTATTTTTGTAATGCTTATATAGAGAATATCTCGACGTCACACCTGTCTTTTACCTATACTGTCTGTTACTATCACACTGCAGGACTTTGTTCCCTCTTGTATAGAAGAGATTGCAATAATCGCCACACTCGGAAGCGGGTTGGCGATCGCAGTAGATGATACCATGCACCTTTGACGCCGCTAGTGTTATCGGTCTGTTTGAACATCGGCCTAGTATTAGTCGAGCTGGTTATCCCGCCTTAGTCGGTTCTTATTTGTATGACACCCACAGGAATAGAAGGCTTGGCATTGTTCTTACTCCGATACCAAATGCATATCGAACTCGGGTTTCTCGACTCGAATTCCGATCAAAATTTTATATAAGAGATCTAGAAAATTTTATATATTTTTTAAATATTTATTTTACAGGGTCTCCGAGTGGTTAGTTGGCGTTTTCACTATACTGTACAGTGGGCTATTGATTTTTTTGTGAATTTATCTCGTTTTAATTTGTAAGACTTAAAATGTAAATAATTTTGTCAAATATGCATATTTAACATTCTTGTTGGAATACAATATAAAGGAGGCGATCAAAATCTACCCAAATAGGGCACAGAGGTACACTCAATGGTCTAGACTGGACCTCTGTCTACCCCTGTACTGGGAAAACCCCCTAATTGTGTGAAGATATTTATGGAACGTGGGTCGAAGGGACTTAATTTTCTTGACTGGACCTCTGTCTACCCCTGCACTGGGAATTGCGTGAAGATATTTATTTATTTATGTTATTTCATTATATCTGAAATGGCAAATTTTGTGTGTGTAGCATCCCGCCACCGTCGCTGTCAACGCGCATTATCCGCGTTTCAGTGCGCGTGGCGTGCGCTGGCGCAGTGGTGTACGCTGCGTACAAGTTATTCCCGCGCCGTTGGCTGCCCTGATGGCTGTCACCACATTCGCCACTTGGTACGGATCATGCGGTCACAGTCAGAAATCCATTTATACCAGTTAGTGTTTTTGTAGGGGAATCGGTCGGATCACCTGATCGTAAATAATTATCTGCAGTTGAAGAGCTGCAGAAAAAATCAATCCATAAGTTATTTTAGTAAGTCCATAACTTATTTTTTATAATTGATAAGTCTGTTCTATAATGAGACCATATTTTTGGAATTAGGTCAATTTATATTAATATTTCTGCATTTTCATTTTCTGCTGCATTTGCTGTTATAAAATAATAATATAAAACATACATTTATTTCCTTAACATGTTCTCTGTAGGTATTTATTGAAAATTATTTTTGCTATTATTGTGTGTATACAGCTCTAATAATAACGTGTCATAGGTTTACAGTAAGAGGACAGAAGATCAGCTAATAATTGAGAGTAAAGAAACTGTTAAAATTATAAAAAACAATATTTTTCCCATGCTTTTGCTTCTCGTTTCTATTTCAGTTTATGTGTATGTAAGTATATATAACGTGTATATCATATGTATGTATAATGTTATTAGTAATCTCATGGTGTCTAGTGTACTAACTTTATTTACGTAAAGACTTTCGAAGAGAAAGTAAATCACTTATGAAAAATAAAGCTGTTCATATTTTTAAATGATAACTCTTAAATTCTTAGACATTTAGAAGGTAAATTGTTAGTTAATTGATGACAACTGTTAATATTTTGAATGAATATTGAAGTTAATGTTATAAAAATAAAGAGAATGTGATTTAATTGAAGATGTCTTATGATTGAAATGGTTATTGTGCACTTATTCTTTTATTTTTTACTTGTGTGAATATTTTTTTTTGCAGTAAATTTAAGTTTTGACATTCTAAAAATGTAATAAGTTTTCTGCGATATGTTTACATGTAATATAATGTAACATTTTAATATGTTTTCCATTTTATTATAATTTTAAAACACTTTTTTTCCTCATGTGATTGTTTTACGTAATTTTACGAATTTTCTAATCTACATTTGTAGCTGCTTTATGTCTTCAGAAGTTCTAAAATTATCTTAATGATTATAAATTATTCATAAGGTAACTGAGCAGTCCCCAGTTTTATCTCATTTATTTTAATTATGTTTGTTTTAATTTCGTAAACATTACATGAATGAATCAGTAATCAGTCTCTTTGCACGGTGTGTTACCCGCGATTTATTTTAAATAAATTATAAACATACTTTTTGTTTAAATTTTCGAAACATACTTCGATATTATGATATATAATTCATAACCCATGCCCACCTTATGTACCATAAGTTTCTTTCTGCGATATCTTCCTCACATACATTATTGCAAAATATTAAGGATATAGCTTCTGTACGGAATTTTGCAAAATTTTTTCTACCCATTTGCTGTTATAAAATAATAATATAAAACATACATTTATTTCCTTAACATGTTCTCTGTAGGTATTTATTGAAAATTATTTTTGCTATTATTGTGTGTATACAGCTCTAATAATAACGTGTCATAGGTTTACAGTAAGAGGACAGAAGATCAGCTAATAATTGAGAGTAAAGAAACTGTTAAAATTATAAAAAACAATATTTTTCCCATGCTTTTGCTTCTCGTTTCTATTTCAGTTTATGTGTATGTAAGTATATATAACGTGTATATCATATGTATGTATAATGTTATTAGTAATCTCATGGTGTCTAGTGTACTAACTTTATTTACGTAAAGACTTTCGAAGAGAAAGTAAATCACTTATGAAAAATAAAGCTGTTCATATTTTTAAATGATAACTCTTAAATTCTTAGACATTTAGAAGGTAAATTGTTAGTTAATTGATGACAACTGTTAATATTTTGAATGAATATTGAAGTTAATGTTATAAAAATAAAGAGAATGTGATTTAATTGAAGATGTCTTATGATTGAAATGGTTATTGTGCACTTATTCTTTTATTTTTTACTTGTGTGAATATTTTTTTTTGCAGTAAATTTAAGTTTTGACATTCTAAAAATGTAATAAGTTTTCTGCGATATGTTTACATGTAATATAATGTAACATTTTAATATGTTTTCCATTTTATTATAATTTTAAAACACTTTTTTCCTCATGTGATTGTTTTACGTAATTTTACGAATTTTCTAATCTACATTTGTAGCTGCTTTATGTCTTCAGAAGTTCTAAAATTATCTTAATGATTATAAATTATTCATAAGGTAACTGAGCAGTCCCCAGTTTTATCTCATTTATTTTAATTATGTTTGTTTTAATTTCGTAAACATTACATGAATGAATCAGTAATCAGTCTCTTTGCACGGTGTGTTACCCGCGATTTATTTTAAATAAATTATAAACATACTTTTTGTTTAAATTTTCGAAACATACTTCGATATTATGATATATAATTCATAACCCATGCCCACCTTATGTACCATAAGTTTCTTTCTGCGATATCTTCCTCACATACATTATTGCAAAATATTAAGGATATAGCTTCTGTACGGAATTTTGCAAAAATTTTTCACCCACTCTTCTCAGTCTAATCGCCTAGGTAAGAACCATTTTTGCCGCTCTATAGCAGTGCAACTGTTCTTAATAGGAATCTGTTACGTAGTAACTTATTACTTATCTGTTGCAATTGTTTTGCATAGAGAGCAAATGTTACATGGGCTATTATATATTCCATCTTAGTACACGGTGGTGAGAAAGCAAAAATAAAGTGTATAGTCATATCGTAGTTACGATTGGACCTAACAATCCACCTCATTATTGAGTCCCATAACTCATTAGCACAGCTGTGGCTAGGGCAAAACCAAGAGGCCATGAAAAGGTAGCTGCCGTGCACTTCGACTAACAAACGCAAACTTTAGTTTGTCAATTGTACTTGAGTTCAGTTCCTCAAAAAATGTGGTCACATCCACCAGAAAAGAGGAGTCGGAGTACCAGTCTCGCTTATTATAGATATTTTGAATTCCTACAAAGGAGATGTTTATATAATATATGATGCCCTGACCAAGATTTTAAACAGTGTATAGCCAGACGTACGTGGGTAGTCTTGACGAACACTGGTAAAATAATAAATCTGTAACATTAATTTGTAATCTGTTGAGTTGGTGTCCAATTTGACTGACAAATCTTGTTTTTTTTTCTATTTTATTTTATGGTATTATTATATTTGTGGTGAGTGTAAAATGTCATATAAATTCTTTTCTGTGTCTATGTAAAATGTTACTCTTTTACGAATAACGTATAGTATATCAATGCTAAGACTACACTGCTTTCCGAAACACGCACGATCCATTGTTTTCAGTTTTGTTTTTTATCATTTTTAATTTTTAATAGATAATTACAAATTTTTAATATAATTCGATACTAAAGTGTCCAATTACTAAAACAGAGCACCACATGCTATGCTCAATAACCTCAATAGTGTATCTCAACTGGTTGGTCTGTTAGTATTGTTTCGCGAACGCTGCCCCGGCTGGACAGCTTTCTGGAAACTATACTATATTTACACATCGAGTATAGATCAGTCAGATTCTTTTTAAATAAGTCCACACTATAAAACCAGTGCAGGCCGAATGCGGAAGCTCAATGTTGCTCTGCGTGCTATGGAAAGAGCTATGCTCGGCGTTTCTATGCGTGATAGGATCCGCAATGAAGACATCTGTAGCTGAACTATGGTAACCGACATAGCTGTAAAGATCAGCAGGCAGAAGTGGCTTTGGGCCGGTCACATAGGTCGATGAACTGATAACCGTTGTGATAAAATCGTCCTTGAGTGGCAACTCTGTTTAGGCAAACGAAGTATATCCGCTGGTGCCTCAGGACCGTTTTTTGTAGAGAATTCTTGGGGAAAACATGTTCAGCAGTGGACTTTTGATAGCCTCTTAAAAGAAAGGGAATGTGTGATTCTAGTTACCGTCAATCACCGAACGCTAACAACAAACTACTCTTATGCCTAAGTCCAGTACTCAACGTCATTTCTATCGGAGAGGGTGATCTGTCCCTTCTAGTATAACAGATACATTCACTCTCACACAGTTGCGTGTTTTTTTAAAATGAACACCCGAAGGCCGTTATAAGAGTATTATTAGTTTCACTCTGACACTACCGCGACGCCTGGTTTATAAAAAAGATAACAAATAGTCTTTCTTATAAGGCGGTTCGACTGTATATTAAACTGAGCTTGCTCCAGGTCCGAGCGTTCTACGTGTGTGAATTGTATACACACAATTTTTTTATTGTAAAGGTTTGGGACATGAGTTTTTTATTGCAAGATTTAATAGACGTTCTCAAATATAAACAGCTTTAATGAAATTACGACAGGACGTTTGTTTGGCTAGCTTATTAAGTGATATAAAGTAGTTCTCATTCAGATTACATATTTTATTATAACACTTCCAAATACCTTTATCCAAAAACTAATCTATAAAAAAAAGAAAATATTAAGAAATATAAAGTAAATTTCAATCCTTTTCTAAGTAATATTGAATACAGTGGCGGAGGCGGAACGCTGAAAGTAAAAAAGACGTTACTGTTATTGTTTGAAGCAGTAATTTTTCAAGCACGTTAAGAATGCTTATCGTATTAAGAAGTCTCTAAAATAAATGTTGGTCTTAGTTTTTTTAAGGTAATCTTTTTAATAAAAATTTTTACATAGCTTAGAATCATGAGCTCGTAAAAGTTAGTCCCTTTGAAATTAGTAAATATTTATTTCTTTATACCCAAAAACTACACAAAGACCCGTTTTATAAAATTGATGAAAATCGACAGACTTACACCGTAATGTACAAATATAGGTAATATTTGTACAATACGGTGTAAGTAGTAAGTTCGGTATGGCGGAAATGGAGTTATGAAAAATATCTTCATTAAATTTTAAGGTACACAGTCACGATAGCCGAGTGGTTGGGTGGTCGGAATTTCGAGTCAATAGACCCGAGTTCGATCCCCAGTTGGTAGGCTCGTACCAATGGGTTTTTCAAAAACTTATGTACGAATATTGTTGGCTTGGACATAAAGACGGCGACGGGCTCACCACCTGTCACGTTGTCCCGAAAATATCTTCGGTGGAAGGTGGGTCGAAGGGACTTAATTGTCTAGATTCGACCTCTGTCTACCCCTGTATTGGGAAGTGCGTGAAGATATATTTTTATTTTTTTTTAATTTTAAGGTTTATCGGGATGCTGATTACGAAAGAGATGTCAACTTTTAAATCTAAGATGGGCAGACACAGACATAGCTGAAAAAAGTTGTACATGGTTGTCGTTTACATGGTTAGAAATGTTTCTCCACCATCTTGGATTTGAAATATTTACATCCTTAAAATTTTGCATTTATAATTATATAAATTCAAGTGAATAAGAGAGTATATTATCTACAATATATTTTTGTAAAATGTTGAAACATTGACCCGTCTTTTTATTTTTTTTTATTAAGGTGTTACCAGGTCTGTATAATTGAACCCTTCAATTTTGACGTTCGATTTCCGGATGGATCAATATAGTTATATTGACTCACTACATTTTACTCTCTCTATATTGTTTTATCCTATATGTATATTCCATTCTCCTATCTATCTATCTATCTATCTATATATATATATATATATATATATATATATATATATATATATATATATATATATATATATATATTTATATATATATATATATATATACATATATATATATATATATATATATATATATATATATATATATATATATATATATATATATACATATATATATATATACATATATATATATATATAGATATATATATATATATATATATACATATATATATATATATATATATATATATATATATATATATATATATATATATATATAAAGAATATTAAAAAAAAACGAAATGTAAGCTAAAAAAAGTTAGTGTATCTGGACTTGATTTTACCAATCAAAATTAGGGAGTTAGTATCATACCTCCTGTTCTTCTTATAAATCTTTTCAATACTAATTTGCACCTGTATAAAAACATATTATAGGAACGAGGTTATTGGTTCTAATCCGTTACTATGTTTTATTTATTTCAAAACGCATTAGCAACTTATTTTTCTCCTGCGATTACAAGATTCAACTACTTTACCTCTTACTACTTATCCTTACATGATTACTTTCTTACAATAATAGAGGCACAATATCTTCTTGCTTCATTTTGCCGTAATATTTTGCAATGCCATTCACATGTCCCATTCCTACTACAGCCAATACCCGTGGATCTTTAACTGACCAATTAATATATAAAGATTATTATTATGTAATGCATCAGAATTACGTGATTTAGTACATCCGAATTTATTATGAAAAACTACGATAAAAAAGAAAGCGGCTTCGATGACAAGGTCAAAATATCCACGCCCATGTTGTTCCACCCCAAAAGAAGAGTTGCAAGCTCGTTTTCAATCTTTAAAGGACTGGAACGGATTGGAGAATTGGTAAAGAGAGTGGATAAGGATGAGCGATTCAATCACACAAAATTATCATTGTCCCCGATTTCATGTCGATTCACTACCAACCCGGTTCTCCCTGAACAAATTCAGGCCTTGTCGTGGCAGTGGTTTTTGGTAACAGTGGATTTGATACCTACTTTGAACCAAGAGTGTGGTATCGTCGGTAAAAAGCACGGGACGGCGGATTGGCTGATGCTAGTTAAAGCGCGTGTCTGACTAAAATCAAAAGCCTTCCGACGTCGGACTCGGGAATATCCGTTGCCCACTTGAGATGGGAGGCCGAGGAGGATAAGGCGTGTATGTTCTCGCCTAAAGCAACTAAGGGATAAAAAAGATGCAGTTTGGCATTTGTCGAATTCACGAGCATACTAATTTTTAATCGAAACGGTTTCAGCACAATATGCTTCTGAAATTTAAAACCTTTTTAATAATTTGTAAAAGTAGGAATTAAAAAATCTAATTTATAATTATTTACCGGATCGAACACACTCCTGTAAGGAAAAAGCTAGACAACGATCACGTTCGTCAACGAATACGTGAAAAATCTTTTTAAACGCCGGAACTTCTTTTGTTATTTCGTCAAACTGTGCCTGTACATATTTCTTGTCCTTGTATTTTTCTAATTCATGTTTACTAAAAGAAAATAGAAAAGTTATTTTTGTAATGACTGACTATTAAGTAAAGACTCAAATAGTTACTGGTAATCTTCTTACTTTAAAGGCTTTGAGTTTGTCTTTGAAAGGTGGTAAAGCACTTGGCCGATTTCGAATACGTTAAGAGATTGAAAAGCTCTTGCTATCGTTATTTGTATTGGTCGATCGCCAAGAAACAATTTGCAGCCCGGAATTTTTTTCATCTGAAAAAATAGTCCTGTCCATGAGTGTCAAACTAATGTAAACATTTTGCTATACATATTTTCAGGCTTGCCTCTTGATAAGCTCTTCTGAATTCACCACCAGGAGCTACTCCTAAATCCTTGGCGATATCGGCATAAGTTTTCAATAGCATTGCATGTAACATGCCAGGAACAACGCCCTTGTGTCCTTTCACAGCGGCCCTTTAGAAAAATGTAGTAAAAGTAATAAAATTCGTGATATTTATATAAATAAGTATTATTTTATACATATTCTCGAGTGGTAAAATAAGTTTAGATCGTAAATATAACTTTGCGTACTTACTTGAATTTTTTAGAATCAAAGTTTTTTGCATCTTCCAGGAATTTTTTATCGTCTAACTCTAAAAGCGATACTCTTTGACGACACAATTCCACGAGTATAGCATTCGGTTTAAGAACATTTACTATCTATTAAAGAAAAAATGTAGAACTTAAAGAATTAGTAAGTACTAATTTGCTAAACTTTGGCTGCAGTGTCGTAAGTGGAATATTTTGTCGTTAAGAATGACAATGGATACTAACTGGTAGCATGATAACAATCTCGGAAAATATATCAGATCGGTGTAGGTATAAGATAATTAGAAATTAAAAATTGGAAAGGGATACCGCCGCCCATGAACACCCGCAATACCAGAGGCATAGCAGATGCGTTGCCTTAGAGTGCCCCCCCGATAGGGGGAGGGGGTGTGGGCCTGCGGTTACCTGCACTCACTAGACGCAACGCAGAATTTTGTTAGACTTCTACTTCACGCCGGTAATCTGTGAGGTCGTGGTACTTCCCCGGTCAAGCCGGCCCATTCATGCAACATGATGAATGGAAAGAGTTAATTTTTACATGTGCCTTTATTCGTTGAATGATTTGTTATGTATAAAATTTAATAATATAATAATTATGTTTTTTTAATACCTTTTTTTCTATTGTCTATCGTTTCTTATTTTAATGTGATACGTATTGACGGTTGATTGATATTAATAGTTATTGTTTTAGTTGTTTATTATTACCTTATCTAACTATTTTCTTAATTATTGTAACCATTAATGAATTTCATATTTGTATGTCGGTTATCGACGAAACATGTTTGATCTTTTTATTTTATAGTTGGCATCACGTGTACCATGTTTCTAGCAAATAAATAAATAAAACAACAAAAGCTGATGCGTGGTTCTCGCAATGTTAAAATTTGTCTGGTTTCAAAAAGGAGGAGGTTCTATGTTCATCAGTATGTATATTTTTTTAATTGTTTAACGTATGGTCCTCGAAATCTTATATCCTTAATGTAATATGCTTGTTTAAACTACATTATATGATTATATTATTCTGTAGGCAATACATGTAAATTTCGCGCACTTCTAACCCTTGGGCATGTAAAATATTATTGACCATGGGAGAAGCAAGATGTTGAATACCACCTACCTAGTTCGGTTATCTTCACACAACCAATCGTTTAGTGTTGAAGCTAACTGTACAATATACTTATTAACATACTTTAACAGGCCGTCAGGTAGGTTGGTGTGTATATATATTCCCAATACTATAATAATACAATAATTAGGTCCTTGAGAAAGAAATCCTATAACTCCATATCTTTAGAAGTTTGATTATTCTTGCTTGGTTCTTGGTGTTAGGTGATAAAATACTCGAGGTATATGTAACGTTGTCATATGGATTGCATATATGATGGCAAAGAAACAGTGTGCTGGTTTTGACCCATACTTTGTGCTTCAATTATTTTTTTTACAATTTTAAAGTAAATAGATAAATAAATATCTTCACACAATTCTCAATACAGGGGTAGACAGAGGTCTAGTCTAGACAATTGAGTCCCTTTGACCAACCTTCCACCAAAGATATTTTTTATCATTGTAGTCTAAGAAAACGTAACTTAAAATACGTAATGAATAAGATAATAACTTGACGGCACATGCTAAAAGAGACCCATACCTAGCAGTAGGTGAAACCTGTGTTCTTAAGGGTGATGACATTTAGTATGAGAGGCGTATATCTTCTAATCTGGCGAAACTATAATGCCCAATCGTCTGTTATCATCCAATACCAATACCTGTTTTCATCTAATACCTGGCAGTATCTGTCAACAATTCGTATATTGTCTAACTTCTAACCGTTAGGGAGTGCAGTGGCTTCTGATCATCAGACCAGCATCGTTACCTGATGACCCATAGACACCAAGAACTTAATTTCATCACAAAAAACACTTAAAAAAATTCAAAATGCTTAAAAAAAATGAGGAATTTTCTTGATTTACTTGGGATCCACCAACTGGAAGTATGTATAAACTTTAAAAAAAAAATTCAAATTCCTTCAAACAAGAGGGAGTTACGAGGTAAGAAACCTAAAAAATAAACATACAACCGATACGTGAACCTCCAGACTTTTTTGGAAATCAGTTAAAAATTCAAATGTACCGTGCTCTATAACTCATGATTATCCTGATTCTCTGTCGTAGTTGACGGTGCATGCTCGGACTCCAAGTCTGTGAACGCTGGTGTTCCACAAGGCTGTGTGCTATCGCCAACCCTGTTTCTTTTTTTCTTTCTTTCATTTGTTACAAATTAGTAATATTCATTGCTATGCAGATGACAGTACTGGTGATGCCCTATACACCGGCGGTGCCAATATTTTTCGGGAACACGTCGACGAGTACCGGAACAAACTTGTGTCTGAAGTCGAGATTTTGTTAGACAAAGTCTCGGATTGGGGCCGACTAAATTTAGTCCAGTTTAACCCTAAAAAGACACAAGTTTGCGTGTTTACCGCTAAAAAAAACCCATCGTCGTGTCACCTCATTTTGAGAGCACTCCCCTAGTTGCCTCAGCCAGTATCGGAATCCTTGGCGTCGACATATCGAGCGACGTTCAGTTTCGCGATCACTTGGAAGGGAAGGCCAAATTGGCCTCTAAGAAGCTTGGCGTGCTCAGTAGAGCACGACAGTACTTCATGCCGGCCCACCGCCTGCAACTTTATAAGGCGCAGGTTCGGCCGCACATGGAGTACTGTTCGCATTTCTGGGCGGGGGCACCCCAATGTCAGCTCCTTCCATTTGACCGTATCCAACGAAGAGGAGCTCGAATCGTCGACGACCATGTTCTATCTGATAGGCTAGATCCCCTGGCATTGCGAAGAGATGTTGCATCTCTTTGCATTTTTTACAAGATTTACTACGGGGAGTGCTCTGAGGAATTGTTTGGATTAATCCCAGCCGCTGAATTTCACCATCGAACCTTACGGCATAGTCAAAAATTCCATCAACACCATCTTGATGCTTGGCATTCCACCACAGTGCGGCTTACGCGGAATTTTCTGCCACGCACTTGCACTTTATGGAATGTGCTGCCGTCAGCGGTTTTTACTTAAGGACCTTCAAGAAAAGAGCCTATACCTTTCTCATAGGCCGGCAACGCATCTGCTATGCCTCTGGTATTGCGGATGTTCATAGGCGGCGGTAATCACTTACCATCACGTGAGCCACCTGCTCGTTTGCCTCCCTTCCCCATAAAAAAAATATATTGTAAATCTTTTTGGTCATCGGCTTGATATACTGTGAACTATTTTAGAAGTATTACATAAAGAATATTAATAAATTTACTTGCCTCAGAAACATCTTCTACTGATTTTTTGCTAAAATGTACAGTACCCAGCAAAACCACTTTTCCTGCAAGATCATTTTGTAGTAAAGTTGCAGATGGAGGTAATTTTAAATTAATCCCATTACTCGAAACTCGCGATATCACAGACAGAGCTAAAAATTGATAAAAAAAATAACTTGTATAAAATAAGCAACCATGACAAGTAAAAATAGATAACATAGCAAATATTGTTACGTTTCCTTATCCTTTGATTGATTATCAATGCTTCATTGAAATGGTTTCTAAGTAAAAACAATTCAAAAATTTTATATTTTTTATATATCATTTTAATAGTATAATGCTTAGGGGGTTTGTACTAAAATATTGTAAATAAATAATATCATTTTATTACTAAAATTTTTCAATACAACAGAGTATCATTTTGGCTTATTTCATTATTGTCAAATTAACTTTTATTGATTTATTTAGTCATCGAGTTGTCTAGATTGTAGAAACAATCAAAGACGCAGAGGATGTGGAAATAATAAAAAAAAAATACATCTCAATTCATGTAAAAAGTTTTAATATAAATGATCAGCTTATGAGAAAGTTTAGATGAATTTAAATACTTGATAGCAAATCTGTATATTGCAATTAAAAAATATTTAAGTAAATCATTTATAAAGAGTGGTCAAAGGTAGAACGACATTGCTAATAGAATTAATAATTATATTTACGACTTTGAGACCACAATTATCTGCCTGTAAATGTTATCTCCAAGAATAAGTCTCTCCTAAAAGGAAAATTTTGCCATTATCGCTAAGCATCGGAAAGAGTATTGACAATCGCTTAACCGTCGCTTTTGGATCATAAACGATGTTGCCCGACACCAGCCTGCTGTCATTTGGCTCGTTATTATTCGAAATGGTTTTCCCATCAGCTTTATTCTTTTTTCTTAAGCGATATAAGTGACATTAATATATTATAATGTAGTAAATGAGAAATGTATACCGAGTGTGTACTGGCAGTCTTGTAGAATTGATGAACCAAATTCATTCACTTTATTCATTCATTAATTTCATTTAAAATAAATCTCTCGGCAAAGCGGTTGGATAAAACGAATAGACGGATATATACATATTTTACTTGTAAACATACAAAATATTTATGTATTTAGCTTGAGAAAGGTGAAAGTAAGATAATTTTCAATAATTGATGACAAATTATACGTTTGGCCTTTCACTTAAAAAATTTCAGATTGGTTCAATAAATTGAAAGTTTACTTTTAATAATTCCACCTTCGAATTGATGACCTCCTCTTTTTTAAAGGATCGGTTAAAATGGTGATATAATTTCAATCTCGTGCTATGTTTTTTAAAACTGGCGAAACCCATCGGGTATTTAATGAAAATGCTATTAGCTCTAATAACATTAAATTTGTAATGGTAATTAAATTTGATATATATGTAACATTCAATTGTCTGTCAATATTAATAGAGTGTAGAGGCAAGAAGAGTGCTTAATTACTATGTAATGGATAGTAGTTGTACACACAGAGTATATATAGTACTAGTACTTACAGAGTATATAAGTACTTTATTATTTGTGGATGACTCTTAAAAATACCTATATATCAGTGATAATATTCTCTTTGATATATATTAATACTCTGTATTTACTCTAGACATAATTTTGTTTACATAAAATGATTTACTTACTTTACCAATAGTTATAACCAAAGAGAATGTAATTATATCTTTAGATAATGAATAATTAAGATAGTAATGCTAGAGAGAAAAAGGGTAGTAACTATTAAAGATAATGTAATCACTTATTTCTAAAACTAAGTGATACGTTTATTCGTTTATTGAAGTTTTTTTGTTGTATCCTCAGCTATGCTATGCGTTATTTTAATTTTATTTACTTTTCTCCAAAATGGAGAAGGTGGTTGTGAATGTAGTGTGGATCGAACAAAAGCTGTTAAAAATTATAAACAAAAGTTATTTTTTGATGTTGTAAAAAAAGGTGATAAATGCCCTGCTATTATCAGTGAAAATACTAATGACACGTCCAAGATGGTTTTAATACCTGGTCAAGATTATTATATAGGTACAAATGATGTTGTTATTGAAAGTGATAGGGAAGGACCGGAAAGAATAGTAAAATTAAAATCCTATTATTTGGACAAATATGAAGTTACAAATGAGGATTTTAGTATTTTTACAATGCTTACAAACTATGAGACTGAGGCTGAAATTTTTGGAGACAGCTTTGTATTTTCAGTGTTTCTAAACAGTACATTTAGAGATAAAATGAAAGACTTTCGAGTAATGCGAGCTCCATGGTGGTACAAAATAAATGGTGCAAGTTGGAAACATCCATATGGACCGGATTCTAATATTTCTGGTATATGTCATACTTTTAACTCTCCTTTACATTACATTCAAGTTACATTATAAACATTTTTGGGCAGTAAACTCTTGATGTGTATGTGTGTGTATGTGTGAATTTAAAACTATTAAAGGTCTGTCAAATTAATTTAAGGATTGAAGAGAAACCTAAAATGTATATATCCAAACATATTTATATTAATCAATGAAAACTCATAAGAAATTTAAATATTTGTTAATATATATATACATGTATACATTATTGATGTATATACATACATATAGATAAGGCTAAACAAATTTACTTCAGTTGTATTTAAAGCACACAATTTTTTTTATTGTTTTCTGACTATTAACATGTTAATTCTTTGGTTTTTTTGAAACCATTTAGAAATAATTGCAGAACTGCAAAGGTTTATACAGATGCTTAATCTGTTTGAAAACAGCAACAAATTGCCAAGTGTCACTTCATCTTAGTATACCTCTTTTGCATCTTTCAAATTTATAATTTTCTTCATACATGCATGTCTAGGTATCTGAGTACTCTTGGCCCTCTTTAAGCAATTTGCTCACATGGTCTTTGATACCTTGTCTCTCCCTACCTCTACCTCTCCCCTTTAAATATTAACTTTCATTCTGTACTTTCAAACTGTAGTCCAAGTACAAAAAATGTATCAGGTTCTGACGGACTGCAGTCAAAATCAATTGTGTCCTAATGGAGGCACACTTTCCAGGAGGCTGTATTGGGAATTATGTAACCTGGCATGAGAAAGAGGTTAAACCCAAAAATCATGATTGGTCGTTTGCATACAGAGTTGTGACCACCAGCAGACTGCAATAGGTCATATGCAGCTTTCAACTGTATAAAGTGGCAGGCTTGGATGGCATCTTCCTTGCTATTTTACAGAGGGGAGAGCACATCTTGGTAAAAACTTTAATAGCAGAGCATGTCTAGCTTATGAATATGTGCCAAAGAAATCGAGGGAGCTTTTGACGCCTTCATTCCAAAACCTGGGCAAAAACAACTACACCAACGACAGGTCCTTCAGACCCATCAGTCTCATTTTAAAGACCATGGAGAGATTGTGCAAAAGAGAAATGAGGGAGACAGCGTTGGTTCTTAAACCATTGCATGCAAATCTACATGCATATAGTATGGGGCACTTTACCTGGTAGTCAGGAGACTCTAAAAAAAAAGTATGTGTCTGGGCACCTTCATTGATGTGGAGGTGCTCCCACCACATCAATGTGGAATCAATCAAGGTGGTTTGACAGAACAAATTTCCGCAGCATTGATATGGCCAGCGCCAGGCATGGTGTGGAATCGACAGTGTCAGGCTGGATGACAACTTTGCTGTGATTTAGGATAGCAGGAATTCCTGGTGAGTCACAGGCCGCTATCTTATCAAAAGGCTGCCCACAAGGAGAGCTCCTTTCGCCGCTCCTGTGGAACTATTTGATTGAGATTAACGATTTGATAGAGGCTTAATGCGAACGACTTCTATACCGTTGCTTACTCAGCATCTTGGCAATTTTAGTCAATAACAAATCGGCCAGTATAGTCTGTGACCTCGCTCAAGCAGCACTGCGCATTATAGAACGCCGGTGCTCATAACATGCACTATTCGCCAAGCCGAAAAAGACAGAAATTATAATGTTTACGAATCAAATAACCCTGTACAGAGACCATTTACCTGGGCTTTTTGGTACCGAGCTACACCCAGTACCGCAGGTGAAATATCTGGTATCATACTGGACAGCAAATGGAACTGGAGTTTCCATGTGGATAAAAACATCAACAAGGCATGTATCACCTTTTGACAATGCAGAAGGATGATTAGCAATTGCTGGGGTCTTTCGCCCAAGATAATCCTCTGGATCTATAAGATGATTATTCGCCTATCAATCACTGCTGCACTGGTTTGTTGGACCAGAATTAATTTAGCTCAACGGCAAATAAACTTCACCTATGTCAGAGACTTGCTTACATAGCGGCCACTGGCTGCTTGGGAACCACCACCACAGCATCCTTGGAAACCTGCTGTCCCTCTTAGTCTCGCCGCAAGAAGCGGCGCTAGCCGCGGTAAGGCTGAGGACTCTGAATCTGTGGAAAGACTGTGACTTGTGAGATTCCGATATTACTGGCTGAGTATGATAGGATCACGAAACCACTGTATCATTGGGCGCCCATATCACCGTCTTCCAAGCTGAATGTATGGGCATTATTCAAGCAACTATAGCAATCGCCAACAGGGATGATTAAGATATTGCACCATAAGAATGCAATATCTATATATAATAATTATATAAAGAGTAATGTTATGACCTCAGGGCTTATGCTACCACAAATTAAATGAGGTATGCAGATTAAACAAAGTAATCCTTCAATGAATAAAGGGACTTGGAACTTGTTAGAGGTGGATCTAGTACGTATCCGATGGGACCGGAAACCCATCACCCTTTGGCTTCGTTCGATCCAAAGTACGTTACCGTACTAGGCAACAACATGCACGGATACCATACTAGGCAACACATCACTGGGTCAGCCACCCAGAATGTAGGCAAGCAAAGAAGCACTACCGACCATTAATAGTCGAATAACGGTGAATAAGCCCCAAATTAGTAACGTAACTAGTGCTTCATTGTTAATTTAGGTGGAGAGTGCATGGAGGTCGAGGAGATGCCGCGCACGTCCTGCTGATTTGTCCGACGTTCCGGAATACAGGGATAATCATCTCGGTGCGCAGAGATCTCCCTCCTAGACCACCGGTAACTTTAAGGGGACGCTGGGATTCCTCGAAGCTTGGTTGGCTCGAATAGGCTTAGACATTCCTGTCCAGCCGCGAAATACGTGCTCAGTCGTGGAGTTGTGGAAACCAGCCCGGCTTATCTAATCTACCCCTGGTATTGAAACAATATCATCTCTTCATAGTGCCATATTCAAAACCTGATTGGCAATAAACGATTTTACCGTTTATTGACTGGCAACTCTTTAAGAGTTGACTTGTGACTAACAATTTCTTTACAGATGTGATGGATCATCCTGTTATTCATGTGTCTTGGAATGATGCTCGTACATACTGTGCTTGGAGAGGTGCACGTTTGCCTAATGAAGCCGAATGGGAGGTTGCTTGTCGTGGTGGGCATAGAGGCACAAAATATCCTTGGGGAGATAAACTGTATCCAGGCAAAAAGCATATGTTAGTCTCCAAATCAATTCGTATACTTGATTATGAATTTGCCAATAAAATTACTTTACCTTGGTTTTTAGATTCACCGCCAGTTTAATATACTGTTTGTAGATAATATAAATCTATATCTAATCTATGCAACTATGTTGAATCCTAACTCCAATGATGATAATTAAATGGAGAAGACTTTTATTTCGGGTGCCCCCATTGTTTCCGTCATTGTCGTAATGGGGTCGACAAAGGGTACGTCAAGGTGATAAGAGGGTCAGGGTAGGGTTTTTAAATTGCAAGAGCTACCGACAAATGTCGAGATTCATGACATATTACAAAACGGCCTGTAAATGTCCATTTCAGTTATCTCAGTAAGGAGGATTTGGTAGACGGACTAGTAGCGATCGTAGTAAATTGTAGGTCCTTTGCACCTTAGACACTGCTGCTCGTCACCGGTTTACCTGCTGCTGTCACTGCTGAATTTTGATTTGGTATTTTCCGAGATGGATTTTCGCTGTTTGTCGGTAGCCAATGATATTTCAAAGGCTTCTCCCCTAGCCGCCTCTTAAGACGCCCACGGGCGTAATATTTTTTTACGCCGACACCACACGGCACACCATCACACAAAATACGATATTTAAAATAAACAGTCTAGTAACTGGCAGTCTGCACGAGCCACCAGCACGCAGTGAAGTTGCATAGAGTGTGGCGGTAATGGCGAATTCTTCCCATGATAAAGATGTCTTGACTCTTGACTCTCTCCTCTTCGAGTAATTTGGTCACATGGTCGTCGAAAGTTAATCTCGGTCTAGCTAGACCCTTTCTTATTTTATTTTACGCGCTTTATATTTTATTCACCATTTGGTCTTCACTCATTCGCAACGTGCCTAAAGCACGTTCATATCCATTTTAATGATAAAATCATCTTTCAATACTATCGTACTGCGAATCTCTTCGTTACGTTTTCGATTTACATTATTTTAGATAAATTGTTCATAATACTACTAATTACATTACTTGTTGTGTTTTTAGGGCGAACATATGGCAAGGAACCTTCCCTACTTTTAATTCATTAAAAGATGGATTTATAGGCACTAATCCTGTACATCTATTTCCTCAAAACGAATTTGATCTACATAACATGGCCGGCAATGTTTGGGAATGGACAGAAGATTCTTGGTCTCCAAATAATGTAAGTACAAACCAATTTACTTATATACCTTATTGTAGTTGTTGGTTGTTTGACCAGGTCAGACTTTCAAAGCTATGATTGGTAGTAGTTGTCTATTTAGTAAGTTTAAAGTCACGATAGCCGAGTGTTTTGGTGGTCGGAATTTCGAGTCAAGGGACCCGAGTTCGATCCCCAGATGGCAGGCTCGACCAATGAGTTTTTCAAAAACTTATGTACGAATTATATCGTTGGCTTTGACATAAAAACGGCGACGGGCTCACCACCTGTCACGTTGTCCCGAAAATATCTTCGGTGGAAGGTGAGGACTTAATTGTCTGCTTACTAGACCTATGTCCACCCCTGTATTGAGAATTGCGTGAAGATATTTATATTTATTATTTAACTAAAACATGTTAACGAGTGGCCTCTGACTACATTTATGAGAATGTGACGCGGAAAAAAATCAC
Source organism: Sericinus montela (assembly GCA_029286605.1). Classification (NCBI taxonomy): domain Eukaryota; kingdom Metazoa; phylum Arthropoda; class Insecta; order Lepidoptera; family Papilionidae; genus Sericinus; species Sericinus montela. The sequence continues at coordinate 5,752,103 of JAGSMR010000004.1, forward strand.
ACTTAAGCACAAAATCGTAAATATTTTATTTTTTCCATTTCTTTTTGTGTTTGTTGTGTTCAAGTGCTCAAGTATATTCTTTTGTAAAACTGGAATCAAATTTGTTTGTATTAATGCAATAATGGTGGGTCAATAGCAGTCAATAATAATAATAACACATACAAAATTTTAAATTGCAGCCTAAAGAAAAAGTGAAGAAAGGTGGTTCCTATTTATGCCACCGTTCATATTGCTACCGCTACAGATGTTCAGCGCGATCACACAACACAGATGACAGCTCGGCGGGAAATTTAGGTTTTCGATGTGCCAAGTCAGCATAACTCTGATTTTGATGATAGTTTGTACTTAAAATTCCTATCAAACACCTCGCTTGTGTATAAAATATTTAAGTTTATCTTTTTTATATGGACTTACACTGCATTTTATTTTGATTTACATAAATAAATACAATTAAAACTGCAAGTAAATTATGAGTTTTGATGTTACGTGATTCAGTAAAGAGAATAGTTTGAAAAAGCATTAGTTCCTTATATCAGATCAGCTCGATGATTGTACTATTCCAACATTTGTAAAGTGTTTGAATATACCTGCTCCTTGAAAAATAACGTGTTAAAAGTTATTGCCATACTCGGCAAGCGGATTAGCGATCGCAGTACTAGACACCTTGGACGATGCTGTCTGTCCGCCATAGCTTTCCTTATTTTGGTGTGATATTTTTTCAAGGTGGTTATCTCGTTATTTATTGGTAACCTGTAACACAGAAAGCTTTTGCCTTAGTCGCCTCTTACGACATCCACGAGACGAAAGGTAGTGGCATATTCTTAAACCGATACCAACATTAGTACATTAGCCATAATCACTACTTCAACCAATCTCAGTACCAGACATATCGCACAAAGCTGTCGAATACGCTGACTGCGCGCTGCAAGCAGTTCCGTTGACTTCCTTGGCACCTTGTATTGTAAATAAATAAATATCTTCACGCAATTCCCAATACAGGGGTGGACAGGTCTAGTCCAGACAATTAAGTCTCTTCGACCCACCCTCCACCGAGGATATTTTTGGACAACGTGACAGGTGGTGTGGTCGTCGCCGTCTTTATGTTCAACGCCGTTTTCATCTATCCACTCCATGATAATACGTATTCAGCTCTCTGTAATAAGAAACGATCTGAGTCGGTGAGTGGGGCAGGAAGAATTACGCGAGGCGCGCAAGTTGCACGCTCGGGCGGCGCACGCGCCAGATTTGGACGCATACTTATGACCGTTGTCCTAGTTGCCAGTCTGAGATTTATTTTGCCTTGTATAATTCGACATAATATTACCACCATTTGTCGGTGCCCAGTGCTATTTTCGCTTTCGGCATGGTAGCATCATAGGACATCTAACGAAAGAAAAGGAATTCTAAATTTATTCAGTAAATAGGCAGTACCATGTTTTCTTAATAATTAAGAAAATATGATAGCTTTTCTCATGTCATAACTCAAGACCTTTGGTCAAAATAATTTATGCACATACTATTATGTATGTCTATTTTTACGTTGAAGCCGACTTTGGACAGTGCGATAGGTGGTAAGTTATCCATTTAATGTCCAAGTCTACAGTAAAATATACTTACATATATACGTATGTATGTACTTTGATATCTTTAGTCATATTCCCAATGTTGGAGTAAACAGAGGTTGTAACAATTAAGTGTCTTTGACCCAGCTTTTATTGAAGCTTGTTTGGGACAACGTGACAGGTGAAGAGCCTGTCGCAGTCTTAGTATTCAAGCCAAGGCTACAATATACTAATCAAGACAAACATTCATATTTACATATACACATACGTCACTGGAGTATAAACAGACATATTTCGAATTCAAATCCGCCACTCACAAGCTTCGAAGGCAGGGTCGTAGTGAATAGGCTGTCGTATCGTCTAGCTTAAATAAAATATTTAATTTGAATAAACAGACTGCTTTCGAAAGAAACAATTCGTTACATCAACGTACAATACATGACATCTTGTCATGTATTGTAATCCTACAGGATGGTACGTAAATAAATGTATGTTAAAATCACATATATAAAATAAGGTATAATACTTAGAATTTATTTCCATTTTTGTAAAATTGCAATAAGTAGTACAGATTCGATAAACTATTGAAATAGTATATATATTTACAAAATGGCCAGTTTTAGCTTGTCACTGCTAATAAATAATAAAGAGAATTTTCGGAGTATAAAAGCACCATATAAATTCTGGTAAGTACAAAAACGGAAGACAAAAGGAGGAAGAAGTTTCAAATGTTGTTATAATTGATATCTGCAATTCCACACTGTACATTAAAAGAATTCACATTTGATATTATTATTTTACTGCACTTAATAATATTTATATAACAATTATTACATTTCCCTCCCTTTCTCTATTACTTTGGTTGTAAACACATCTTCAATTACTTTAAACTAACAGTCAGTAGTCAAACTATACCACAGTTAAAAGACAAACAGGCTGTAAATAATGTGAAGAACACCAGATATTGTTTAAAAAAAAGGTATATTTTTCTATTGTAAGTATAAAGCGCCGCATGTAATTTTTTTTTTCAGTTCAATAAAAATGCATAGAACCATATAAATCGATGTTCCACTTTACAAACATTTGGTATAAATAAAGTATAAATTAAACAAAATAAATAACCAACACAACCATTTTAGTGACAATTATCTAAATTGCTCCGAAACAGTATTTCATAAAAACATTCAATGTAAAATCAAAATACTGTTCAAGTGCATACAATACAAATAGGCCAATAAAAATTCATATTTTCTTTATTACTAGGCCCGAGTTATGAGCACAATGTGCATAGAAAATAATACTTGGTTCTGTTTCAAACGAGTGAGGGGAGACAAAGTGGAGAAAAGTATGTCACACAATAAGTTTGGAAAGTACTCTTATTCATGGTCCTTTTGTTGAAGCTAATATGTTTTTATTTTTCCCCCACTCTATTATTGGCAAATGCAGCATTGTCACCTTATACTCATAACTTGTACCCATAATGGTGCTAATAACATAAAATACTTAAAATAAATAAATGAAATGTACATTTAATGTATCTTTTTGAACAACTCCCTGGGTTATTAAGTCAATTACAATAATAAATAAATAAAATGTATTCTCTTAATGTAAACAAAATAAACATTATTAAAGTAGTATAATAATTTTTAAATAGTAAACATTGGCCAATTATCTAATGTGAATGATTGAAACTTGAAATATTAAAAAACAACATTCTTTTTTACGTCCAACATTAACAAACAATAGAAAACACTGTGATAAACTGTTTTCATAATTGAATATTAATTTTTACACTAAAATTATTTTAGAGGTTCATATGCAACATTTTCTCAACAGTTTCTCATAACAAGTATGGCAAGGTGCTATATTTGTATAATATAATTTAAAACAGTCTGGAACATTGAAGAGCACCTTTTGAAACTGAATCTAAATGTATTGTCTTTTTAGTATCTATTTCCTAAAAGCAATATACATAAATGTAATAAAAATACAAAACACTATGCGATCACAAAGTCTAGCTACATTTGTAATGATAAAACAAAATTTACACCATTGACACCTCCTAGTATATACACTAATTAAATCACATTTAATGCTAACAACTCCAGAGTTATTAAAGTTGCAGAAAAGGTTGTAAACCATTGCATGCATATTTTGTTGTCTATTATTTTCATTTATTTTAGGTTAAAAAAATTATTGAATGATTGAGCCATGTTATGTGGAAAATAAAGTGTTTGATGCATGTTTAACCTTCAGGTATATGTGGATGTTTAATGTTCTTTATGACCTGTATTAAGGATTTTGTTACTCTACGGATGTTCAGAGTAATAACTTCTTTAATAATAACATAGCTTTTGTAGTAACAAAGTATTCTTCTCATCTTCATAATATCCTATAATCATTGTAAGACATTAGGAAGAGATGTATGATACTTAGTTTTCTGTGTAATTATTATTTACTGTAAAAATTATTTACAATTGATGCATATCCAAATTATCTTTTAAAGGTATTGAAATTTCTGTATATCTACAGTTACAAGGCAACTAACAAAAACTGTTGTGTTTTAGATGTAAATTATTCTCATATTTTGTGTACCATAGTGCCACAATAAATCCACATATAACTGAAGCGATATAAATGAGTGTTCATGTGAACATTTGGCAAATTACAGTTGTGATAGATTCAGTGGACTCGCCAGAGCCCAATTTCACTATCGGTTCACATATATACGAACTTTGGTCCACTATGATAACCCTCGAGCCGTTAGCGTCCGGTAAACATATTCGGTAGTTATCTTCACTTTACACGAGAGGTAACACTACACGAGGTTCACTGTCACGCTGCGGGTGGGGGACACCCTTGCATCCGTCACCTAAAGGGTCCAGGCGTGGTCCCTATGAATCACACGGGGCACGGTGCGGGGCGCGCGGGGTGGGCGCGGGGGGCACAGTGCGGGGCACGCGGTGATGGGCGCGTAGGGGCGCGGTGTGGGGCGCGCGGGGGGCGCGTTGCGGGGCGCGCGGGGGGCGCGTTGCGGGGCGCGCGGGGGGCGCGTTGCGGGGCGCGCGGGGCGGTCAGTTCCCGGCGGGCAGCACGGTGCGCGCACGCACGTACGCGCCCGTGCCGTTCACTCCCACGTGGCCGTTCGTGAACCCGTTCTTGAGCGCTCCGTTCTTGTACACATCGGTTATGTCCGTTGTCACCGGTTGCGGTGACCTCGCGCGGACCTGCAAAGGGAGAAATTTCATGTCTTACGTAATATTTCGAAAGTTGCAATGTAAGCTGTTTAGGAATTAATTGGGTTTTAATTGCTTTAATTTTTTTATTTATTTATTATATTTGGCGATATGACTTTGAGGTTTGATATTATTTAATATTTAGAACGTAATAACTACAAAATAACTCCTCTACATTTACATATTTTTGTAAACGTTTTAAAACGAAAATTATATTGAATAAACTTATTTTAAATTAATCAATCATATTTTATAAAAGTACGCCGACTCACAATTTAAGCAATCATTAAAAAAAAAACTGGACAGCATTTAAGGGCTACGCGTGTACCTTTGGTTTCGAGTATGACTGGTTGTAGAAGTCTTTGAACAGGAAAAAGAACATGACGGCGTGCATTCCGATCCACCAGACGAAGGCGCGCGGGTAGTCGCACTCGATGAACAACAGCTGGAATGCGTGGACCATGATGCCAATGAACTGCACCTAAAAAAATTACATTAAAAAACATTAGCCCCAATAGCACGAGTGGTTGGGTAGTCAGAATTACGAGGCGAATGACCCCAAGTTCGATTGCCCAGATGGCAGGCTCGTAACAATGGGTTTTTCAAAAACCAATGTACGAATTGTATCGTTGGCTTGGACATAAAGACGGCGGCGGGTTCACCACCTGTCACGTTGTCCCGAAAATATCTTCGGTGGAAGGTGGGTCTAAGGGACTTAATTGTCTAGACTAGACCTCTGTCTACCCTTGTATTGGGAATTGCGTGAAGATATTTATTTTTTATTCATAAAAAACATTAGGGACCCAGTACAGTCTATATACACTTTAGACAGGAGGCCTGAATTTCGACTCGGCTGTGGTTGACATGGTTAGGAGGATTGTATTTCTAACAGTTTTTCAACGGAGCTTTCTATAGATATTTTAATGGCATTTTTGTAAAGCTCTATAGAAGTTAAATAAGTTCGTTGTATTGACTTAAGAATATTACCACTATCGTTCTTCCTAGAAAGTCACGATAGCAGAGTTCTTGTGTGATCGGAATTCGAGTCAAAAGACCCGAGCTTTATCCCCAGGTGACAGGCTCGTACCAATGGGTTTTTATTCAAAAATGACGATTTATATAGTTCGCTTAGACGTAAAAGACAGGCAGGACAAGCTCACCACCTACCACGTTGTCCCAAAAAAATGTCATGGCCGAACTTAATAAGTGAGTCAACTGGTGACAGGCAGCAGCGTCTACGTGCGTGTTAGGTAATCGTTTAATTTAAATAAATTCTTTTCTTTTATTTAAGGGCATAGCTGCAACTATATGTAAGCTATTTCATTGAAAACTTATTGAAATATTTATAAATAATTTTGTGGGAAACCGACTCTTCCAAGCAAACGAAGCGTCGACACATAGAAAATGCATAATACGTAATTTATAATTCAGCTCTTATATAATCGTGTTTTAGTACGTTGACTCAACCTTCCTAAAGTCGCATTCGCTGATATCTATAATAACCATTCAACCGGAACAATATTCTTATCTCTAATTTAATTTCCCTTTTAAGCATACGTTAAATGTGCTTTTATCGTAACGAATTTCTCTTAGGATGGTCAGGAAAATTATTTGGCATAATTAATAAAAAGAAATATCTTCACACTATTCCCAACACTTGAGTAGATAGTGGTCTAGACAATTAAGTTCTTTAGACCCACCTTTCACCTGTCGCCATCTTTATGTTCAAGCCAATTATATAAATCCTACATAAGTTTTGAAACTACTCGTACGAACGCAAAACGAAACAGATACGAGCTACTCGGCTATCGTGACTTTTTATAGTAATGTAATAATTAATAATCTTAAGTAAATTAGCCTAAATCCTTATTTAAACTATGAAATTCCACGAATACACATCGCTAGTCCCAGGATTTTATGCGATTAAATATTTACATATTAAGTAAACAGATAGGTTTAACCGGTTTAGGTGAACGACCAGACTAAGGCATCATAAATCAAATATGTTAATATTTAAAACAGCGTTTTAATATATTTTATAACAGCCAGAAATAATTACAGATATTTTTTTACCAGAGTACAATTAAAGAGTATTTGTACTAATTTGTTTATTTATTTATTTAACCACTTATGTAAATTTTTTTTTAAAAAGATAGCAAAAGGCAGAGTAAATGCCTAGTGTTCTCTACCTGTAGTCAATCTTAGGTGTGGTGAAACTTTTATAGCAGGCTAAAAGTATGTTAAATAAATTTCATCCATTTCAAATTTTGTGGCGGTATCGACATAAGAATATGCTAGTCGTTTAATTAAATGACGACTTGGAAAATGTTATGAAAACAGCGATAGCAACCGACAGATGGCGGACATTGACATATCGAAAAATACGAGTAAAATATTATTCATCAGTCTGAATATTTTTGACGGGCGGTGGCGTCTAAGGTGCTTCTCTTACGGCTTATATAATAGATGCAATAGACAGGCCCTTTTGTATTATTATTCCTATTAGATACCATTCATTATTTAGTATAATATAGCAGATAATAATTATGTAATACGTATTACGTATACGTTATAATAAGTATTATTGCCGCCATCTTGAGGTCCCGGGTTCGATTCCCGGAAGGATCAATTCAGAAAAGCCACTTTTTCTACATTTTATCGAGTGCTTGCGCACTCAGACCCTTTGCCTTAGTTGTTTCCGATTCCCATACCTTAGTGCTTTAGCTTGTTACTGTTTGTTGGGAGCGGAGCAATATATTTTGCGTGGATATGGTTAACTAATAAAGAAAATAAGTGTATCAAATTAAAGTAATGATGAAAAAATACTTACCATTTGTAGAGTAGTAAGATATTTCTTCCACCATAAAAATTTCCTCATTTGAGGTCCCATTGCCGCTAACATGTAATAAGTATACATTATAATGTGAACGAAGGTATTTAACAGCCCAAAGAAGGTTGAATGGCCACCAGGTGTAAATTTTACTCCAAACCAAACAGACATGGGCATAACACCATGGTGAATAACATGTAGTGTAGACACATGATCAAATTTCTTTCTTAAAACAAAGAAGATCTGTAAAAAATTACATAAGTTAGTTATAATCGATACTTTGAAAATTACCTCCGTTTAGTAAAAAAAATATATGGTATTTTATGGTCTCCATTTGCAGTGTACATATTGCCTTCAAACAGCTATGATTTGAAATTTATAAGCATATTTAAAACACATCTTACCGTATCAAAGAATTCCGTAAATTTTGAGAAATAATACCACCAACAGGCATGTACCATCTGAAAACATATGCGATAAATTAGCATTTTGATGGCAAGAAAATCTTCTAGGAAATATAATTTTTAAAAAACATATTTTTTTTAAACTTAAATTATTTTCAAAATATTGAATTGTGTAGCTACATGAGTCTTTCAATTCTTTGCCTCTTATCATAAGGGCTAATTCATAATTTTGTTTTGTACATTATCAATATAGAGTTATCTCATAAAATAAAATCGAAAATTCAAAGACTTTGTAGCAAGGCACAGTAAGTAAACCATGCAAATAAATGAACTAGGTGTATATGAATGAAATGCCAATCAATACTTTGTAATTAATTGTCAAAAATTCTAACTACTGATCATGGAATATGACGATGATAAGCGAGTGACTGATACAGTTTTAGAATTGTATGGTATGTTAATGCAACTATAACATGATGTATTAAATGCATAATTTTTGTAGAGTTTGGATGTTTTAATGATTTTTAATCTCTGACAATAAAGTAAAAGATGTCACAATATTGATCATTAATCAATATAATGCCTTTAATCCATCAAAATAAATTACTATTATCTTGATAAATGGGTATGAAGTGTGTGAGTTGTGAAATGTATTATGATTACAATGATATCAGTATTTATAATTATCATGCTAGATCGAGGGGCTAGATCATCTCAGACATTCATCACATCAAAAATATACAATTTGAAATGTCATTTGTCCAAAACGAAATATGACGGTTTTGTTTGTCGCAACAATGATATGTACGGTTTGATAAGAAATATGTGAGTAGGACAGCCACCCAAATTTAAAATACGATTCAATTTTATATCATACATATTTTGTAAATGTTTACGAGATATATATAATATAAAATGAAATTATATAACTTTTATTTTAAAAAGCCATCACAGTTATTTTCATTATTGATGGGTAAGTAGGATGTATAATAAGGAATGTTCTATTGATTGAACATTAGTCATAGGATAACATTAAATGAATTAAAAAAGCATAATAAAATTAATCACGATTTAGTAATTATTAGGGGTGGCAGCCCCATTATTATGGCGAGGAACATGTAGGCTAAAGCAGAGTCACATGTGAAATCATATGTGTTTGAAAGGGATCGAGAACATAATAATGGAAGAACTAATAATTCACCCTCATTGTTTGTGGATGTTTCGAGTGGTCGACCGGCTGACATTGAAAGTTATACCTGCCTGTGAACCAGCCAGAGGCCCCGATCTGAAACAATACGCCGACACCTGGCCCTTTGTTACTTGTATACTTGCATAGCGCGCATTTCGTCGCATGCTTACGTCGTTGTAGTACATCGACGGGTTAATCACCACATACCGGTAACAGTTAACTACAACTAATTATCGTTCTTAACATTTTAAATTAAGTCAGGGTTGATGCATACACTCACTTTATAATGACCAACAGTCGCAAGATTTGCGGTGCTCTTTATGTGTGCATCAACCCCTATTGGTGTTAGTATCAATATACATAGATATGTTTTAGTTCTATAATTCTAGATATTTAGATCCATTTCTCATATTTAATGAAAACCTCGTGTACCCTGTATGGATTTGTATATACAGGAGTCCTGAAAACAATAATATGATCAATGTCTATTTACAATGAAATCAGGTTAGTCGATTTTTTGTTGCACCGATGCAGGAAAGCATTGTACTTTCCTTCACTTACTCTAGTGGCTACAGGGCTGTCAGAGTAGTCAACTGGTTGGCAACGTAAGCTGTAATGCTTCAGCCAGCCTCCCATCAAGCTCTGGGTGTATTATTTTAAAATAAATTAATCATAGATTTATTACTGACACAAAAAATTATATATCTTGTTTTTTAAGACACCTTATTTATTTAATTCATACAATTATCTATTTTAAATTTGAAAATAACAATAATAATAATGTAAAATTTAATAAAAATCTAACGAGGAATTTATTAGGAGACATAACTATTTCAGACCATATCATGTTTTAGAGAATATTATAAAAACAATTTAGATGTTCTTGATCCACCCGCATCATGCTCTTTAATTATGGCTGATTAGTCGTTTAGATATCTTTCGATTTTAAATACGTTTAGTTATGTGTCTCATTTTATCACTTTATTAGAAATGTATGTTATGACAGCAGTTGGAATGTTAGAAAGGGTGAACAAAACAAATTTTTGCATATTATATAAAAAAACAACCAGTGCTGATGTCACAAGGTTTTATAAACTAATAGCTAATGATTTTATCAGTAGAAATAATTAACATCGTCATGGTTGCTATTGTTGTAACAATCTTTAAATAAAATTAGAAAATGCAGAAAATGACATTTGCTTTTGCAAGTTTTTTTCTAATATTTGACTAATCCTAATCAAATTTATAAAAACAAATATATTTGCTTCTAAAAATAAAAAAAAACAATCTAAATTATTTTGTAATCCTATGTCACAATTATAAAATATTGAAAATGAAAGAGTTTTGTTCGGCGTCCAAGTAGGATAAAACTGTGTTGTAGCATATCTGCTAAACTTGTTTATTCTATGTAATCTATCTATGTTTGTTTGTAAAAAAATTAAGGTAAGCCTAAATTAACACAAAAGGTGAAGAGTGTATGGATACACTATATATTTATAAATACCAATATAAAAAGTACATATATTACCTAATGTATTACAAATAAGTAGGTAATAAAATTATGTGACTAATGAAATTAAAGAAAATTTCTCTTTTACGCAAATATTGTGTCTTATAATTTTACAGTATTTCTTTTTAAATATACCTTAAAGATTTATAAAAATAAAAAAAATTAAAGTCTAATGTTTTAATGTTAATAACTATGGAGCTAATGCTTGATAAAGTATGGTAATAACAACAACGATTTTTTTTGGCTAATCTCTGAAATATCTGGGGGCTGTTGTGAGATGTAACTTAGTTTAACTTTATCTTAGTAACGTTCTTTGGGATCCATGTCAACTATTAAACACCTTGGAGTGTAAAACTGTAAGTTATTAATTTTGAACAAGAATTTATGTTATAGTTTACGAAAAAACGAAAACGAATATTCTAAATTGCAACATACTTACTGATTGAAAATGGAATAATGTAGAATTCTTTGAATGTGACTTGCCCTTGTCTGATTAAGGATAAAATAGTAAAAATAGCTAATTTGTGTAGGACAGAAGAAAACATTAGGAGAAATGTTTTTCAGATTTTCCGGTATTACTAATATTATATTTTAGGAATAAATAAATAGATTATTACATAGTCACCTAACACAGGAAAAAAAATTATTTGATAACAAACAAATTATATGAAAACCTGAGGCAATTTTCTTCAGCTTATAAAAACTGTTACTTAAATTAGTTAAACATTTTGTAATTATTATCTTATTCAACTGACCTCAATAATTTTTAAATAATGTAGACATTCATATTTTTTTTTACTTTCTATACAATGTTGTAGTCTGACTTAAATTTCGGCATCTCTGCTATTATATATTTAATAAGTCAATAATATTAATAAAGTGTATTTAAAGTGCAAGAGCTGCATAAGTACAATTTATGCTCAATCTACATCTAATCTAATCTAGATAATCAGAAATAATGTTTTTGTTGATTCACCATAGTCCATTTCACCATCAACCCAAAAGCTCATATCACATATCTGAAAATCATGATTGCCGAGTGGTTGGATAAACAGAATTCAAGTCAATAGACTATACAACTAAGACTAGAGCTCCATCACCAGGTGGCTCCTACAAATGAGTTTTTTAAAAACTTATGTACTATTTATATCATTAGCTTAGACATTAGATGGCGAAAGGCTATCATATTGTCCCAAAAATTTCTTAGGTAAAGTTGGGTCTAAAGGACTTTTTTGTCTGGACTTCTGTCCAACCCTGGTATTGGAAACAGCATGAAGATACAATTATAATTTGAAATACAATTTTATTGACCATCTATTTAAGATAGACATTAACTCACAAAGTTGTGGGTTCTAATTAATTTAACTTTATTTTTTTAATTTAATGGTGATTGCTAACTGTAAATATGTCTGGTATTGCAAATGCAAAATAGCTTACCAAACATGGCTTTCTGAAACTTATGTTCCCTCTATGTACTTTACAGGTATATGCTAAATTTATATATAATTTCCATGTAATATAAATAAAATATTGCTTACCTCATAGAATAACCATGCACTGAAAATTACTTGTAGAAAATTGTATATAATTAATACATTCTTTAATTCAAATGGTTTTCTATTTTCCATAAATCTGGGCCCTAAAACCTGAAAGAAAAAAGTTCATTCTGGAATATTTGAAGTGTTTTCTAGGTTCTTGTACATAACTTAGTATAAACTTGAACTTAGATTATAATAAGTAGATCTAAGATTAAAAACATTTGAGAAAATAAACTCTTACAAACAAAAACAGGATTAGGCAATTCTAATTTCTCAAATTCATGTAAAAGGGTCAGGAATTGCTGTAATGCATGGTCCAAATTGGATATTAAAAGATAAAAACAAAATTACTATGATTCTAGAAATTTTTAAGAGATAATCATTTTGATTCTTTGCATTTTAAACTCTGAAGTGTTACACACTAGAGACAGGTCATAAATTTGTACAAGTATTATTAAAATGTTTAAAATTCTATATTTTGGTAGATTACTGTTGTCTGGGGAACACAACACACATACCCATTCCTGTCTCCAAATAAAAGAGTAACCACTGTTTTATTTCAGATTGAAAGTTAAGGACAAGCTGTAAGCCATTCCATCTTAGACCTTGGAGGGAGAAAAATGCACCTGTACCTTTTTTATCAGGTGGTATGCAAGTATCACAGACTGCATTAATTCCTTACTATAAAGGTGGATTATGGGCTAAATTTTTAAAACGATAATGAAAACACTGCATATTAGAAACTAAGGATTGTATATTTAATAGAAAGGTGTAATGATACAATACCTTGACTAGAAATACATAACTAAGACAAATAAATAATGTTGGAAATGGAGAACTCATCAGGAACCATGGATTTGTCCGAGGATCTGAAATAGACAATTGCAAGAATAAAGATGGTGAAAAAAATTATGATATCACATTCTATAACAAAATTACACACCATATTAAACAAGTAAATGGAATAATATTAGGCACAGGAGAAGAGAGAAATGGGTTTATTTTGATGGACTTTAACTATCACATTGCAGTCACTGTTTTGAATTAAACTTATCAATAAATATATTCTTACTTGCTCTAAAGCTTGTAACTTACAAAAGGTTAAAAATGTTAAATTTAAAGAGAAATACTGCATTAAATTAACCTAGCAGAATAGTTTTGTTACTGACTATTCAGTAAGAAGCTAAATAAATTATTTGTTGGCCTTCTAGTCTAAAACTTTGAATCCCTGTATGTGGTTGTGAGAATAGTTATTAGACATATTTCTCATAATGAGAGGAAAAAATTAGCTTTAATTCTCGTAATAAAAAATGGCCCGGGTGCCTACTGCAGTTAAAAGTAAAAAAAATTGAAGATTTTTTCGGAAAGGTATATGCAGGGAAACAAAACTCACCTCCATGTTTATCCATAAATATGTGCATATCATTTATATATTGTAATATGAGAGCCATTTCGCCGATTTCTGGAACAGGAGAAAATATATTTTAATATACAACTTAAAATTAAAAGTAATGAATATGAACTAGGAAGGATGAGATAATAGTACCAGTCTACCGAATGACATAAGATATACAAAAATAATTACAAGCTCACTACACTATTTTTACGCTACATTTCTTCTGTATCCATTTCTATAGTGCAGTCTTAAAAAATAATGTGATAACCCATAATACAACGTCGCATATTTTGAAGAATAATTCAATTCAAAATAAAATTTTTGAAAACTACTAACTGACATACGTAAATGTCAATTTTTATTCTTTTACAAAGACTATATAATCTCTACTTCATACTAATAAAGAAATGTTATTAATACTTTTGACAATGGGTACCTATATACTCTTTGAACTTCTCCTCATCATCCTTGAAATCACGATCATTGTGATGTGTTGCCAGATTTCATTTAATTATTATATTCTAGATTAGACTGTATTCTACTATTCGAAATTAAAAAATAATAATCAGGTAGAGTAAGTATAAGAGATATAACGTACATAATAATCGTACATAAAGGTCGCTAAAATTACATTGAATTTATTATGAATTACGTGGGCCTAACTGCTTTGTTTACAACAATTGTTACTTTGAAATGGTTAAATAATATATATTATGTGCTGAATTGATTTTACTGTCAACTATTAGACATTGTAGTGACAAATTTTTGCCCTTTATCGACTACATTTTCTTTTGCAAAACTGTTTTAAATCGATCCAGATGATTTGCGCGATATATTGTTGAATATTACTGAGAATATGTATTAAACTATTTTAAATGTACCAACATTCCCTTACAGTAGTTATTTAAAATATATTTATTTTCCTACTAAAATTTTACGACTTTTATTAAACACAAGCGAGAGTTGCGAGAGTCCCTATAAAAATATAAACTTTATAATTAATTGAATTTAAAATAAAACTAACATAGCGTTACAGTAGTGATGCGAACTCAACTGCAGAAAGCTGACAATCAATCACTATAACTAATTGGCAATTTTACATTGTTACTAATGTCAAACTTATTTTTGTTATAACATAAGTACATTTTTGTAACCTCTAAATAACTTAATGTCTGAAAGGGATAATTCATATCAGTGGTTTAAACATTACTTTAAAAAAATCATCTATTTTAGTCTGCAAAAATGATTTCGCTGTGTTTAATTTGTGTAATACGAGTATCACAAGCGATATTACATTACTTCATTCAAATGCAAATATTCAACTGAAGTTAGTAACAAAGTAAGCAACAATAAAAATAATACTAGATTGAAATAAAGTGATGGAATGTAAGGGTATCAATATAAATCTTAATAATAATATATAAAAAAATAAATTTAAATATATTGTAAGTTATTTTGTCCAAGACTAATAATCATTGCAGATGTTACTTTTACCGTGTGCAATACTCCTGCTACCGAGGTAGTATTTCTAGCAAGCGCGGAAATTAAACTGTTACGAAAGAATAAAAGTTCTATCGCTTCCCATTTTTCACTGTACTAATATTCCGTGGTAAATGTACGTTATAATTTACTAGGTTTGTGTATTATCGCTTAAATTGTATCGATCAAAGCTGCTTCGGAATATTCAGCGGTCAATCAGAATCATAGAAAATAAAGCGGACCCTTCTTCCTCTTAAAGCTAATGCACTCATAATGTCTATAATGCACAATAATTTGGCAACGTCGTATATTAAAAAAAGGGTTACAAGCTTATTATAATAATGTCGGGGAAAACGAACTAACGGTTGCTATAATTCAAAATGTTAAAAACAAGTGTCATTTAAAAAATAGACAAGCTATTAATTATTTTTCAGACACTAAAATATATAAAAAGACAGTCTTTTCTTCTTCTATTCACCTTTCGAGTTAGTATCTAAATAAATTCTTCCGTCAATAGTAGGTGTAATAATAAATTAATAAAAATATTATACCTAATCTGCATCCGGTTTTCACAAAAACATACAAAAGCTACATACATCCTAACTATGCCTCTGATGAAAATAAAGATACTATGAGTATTTTGTTAGACTTCTTTCGTGCTTTTAACTGTGTCTCTGTACTAAACTTTTAAATAAATAAAATATGTTGCACTTTTATTGAACTTTCAAGCAGTAAGACATGTTGGAATTTTTTTGTTATTAAATTTATGAGAAATTTAAAATATCAACAGACACGGGCGGTATTCGAACCGGAGACCTCTGCCGGTGCAAAGCAATTTTTTCAATGAATTTATTTTTCAATTAATTTAAAAACATGCTTTAAAATTCAAAAAAAATTAGTATCATATCGATGTAGATGGCGTTGTCCATACTGTGTCCGAATGTTGATTTCAGTTTAGTGTATTAAGGGCTGTTGCGGAACTTAATTTAAACCTCGTAAATATTGTTGTTTAGATGTAACAATATAGTTTTATTTAGAATCCTAAAAAGAGCATGTAAAATATTTCTGGAACAAAACATCAAATAAATTTTATATAATTTCTCAAGCTTTGTTTAAAAATCCCTAACTTATTACATTTCCTTGTCATTACTATATTCGTAACACAAGCCTAATAATACTCTCGATTAATAAATCGACGAGGAGTACTCTTTCAGGACCATGTCCAACAAAAAAAGATAAAGTGTTAAATTTTAAATGATAGCTGTGTAATACGACAGCTATGTAGCAGTTATGAAACATCATAATTTTACTTCATTTGCCCCATCGAACTCGGGTCACTCGACTCGAAATTCCGACCACCCAACAACTCGGCTATCGTGACTTTTTTTGCGATTATATATAAAATAAATAAAATAAATATCTTCTCGCAATTCCCAATACAGGGGTAGACAGAGGTCGAGTCTAGACAATTAAGTCCCTTCGACCCACCTTTCACCGAAGATATTTTCGGGACAACGTGACAGGTGGTGAGCCCATCGCCGCCTTTATGTCCAAGGAACGATATTCGTACATAAGTTTTTGAAAAACTCATTGGTACGAGCCTACCAACTGGGGATCGAACTCGGGTCTATTGACTCGAAATTCCGACCACCCAACCACTCGGCTATCGTGACTTAACTCGATTATATATGATTACTATGTTTTAATAAATATGGTTCAAAATGCTTGCATGAGATATTGCTATACCTAAGCGATATTTTTAACTATATCAGCGTATTTGGGTGATAAAAGGTAAATTAAACACGTCGAATACGATAACGGTTCGTTTTATGCCACAAAGAATTGAATGTATGTTTATAATTGTATATAACACAGAGAAAAATTATTACACAATATACAATAATACAATAGAACAGCGTGTAAAATTGTCACCGAAGAAATTTGTAAGAAATGAAGTAGTATATATACATTAAATGGTACCAGAAAGTGGAAAGAAATCAAATTATCTCTGTTTTTCGTAACTGTAGTTACCACCGATTTTCGTGTGCTATCCTTTCTAAATTTAGAGCTAACCCCACTTACACTGTAAGAGAGATAACACATCTGCTATCATTAATGAATAGCCCAAGTTCGCCTATGACTTCACGAGCTACCTGTCGTGATGTTATACCTAGAACAACTATAAACATCAGGGGCATCAGAAATAATTGGCAGATGCCTAATATAAATGTCTAAAGAATTTAGGGTTTCAATATCTAAAAAAAAATATCATGTTATGCATGAATAAACAATGGGGCCCCTATGCACTCTTACACTCTTAATAAGAAAGTCATTCGAGCACTTAAATACGTCAGTTATATGGCTGCTTTATCTTTCAAATCGACAGTGATGGAGATGTTACACTGCTGGTGAGCAATTGGCAAATGGGCAAGAGTGTGGAGAGACTACCCGAGTCTCTCTATAACGAGTTGGAATAAGTAATTTCAACTCGTTATAAAGAGGGGTTTGAAAGTACGGTATGGTTTCAGGTAAAAGACAATAGAATTTTATGTGTCATGAGTCCGGTGATAAGGCGATTACGTGCTTTTAATAGCTTATTGCAAAAATGGCGTTTTTACACGTCTCGCATGTCAGCAGGAAATAATAGCGTTTGGACAAAGATCAATATCGTCGTACCTTATCGATTGTTAAATGATTCATTTTTATGAGATTAGACACATCGAAAGATATTGATTAGATAGATTCTCTTCGATTCTAGGCTTATGTTGTAAATCTTTAAGTTTAAATTTCATGCGTACGTAAGTTTCTAAAACAAAGAATATTTGTCACAAAAATTTCTAAATTCGTCAATAGCCTAATGGTTTATAGCGCGGTCTGCGAAACAACGTAGCAAGTTAAAGCCCGGCATTCGACTAGTGTCTTAAACCACTTCATACACAAGCATTGCAGCGTAGTGGTTGACAGGAGTACTAACAAAGTTATTTGGCATGCTAGTATTCTTTAAAAATTCCCTTTATTACCTTTATAATAATAATCAGTTTATAATAATATTATTATAATAGTCACGAAAGCCGTGTCGTTGAGTGATTGGAATTCGAGTCAAGAGACTCGAGTACCTTCGTTCCTCATTACACGTACCAATGAGTTTTTTCAAAAACTTAAGTACGATTTATATCGTTGGCTTGGTTATAAAGACGGCGACGGGCTCACCACCTACCACGTTGTCACAAAAAATGTCTGCGGTGAAAGGTGTGTCGAAACGACTTTATTTACTAGGCCTCAGTCTACTCCTGTATTGAGAAAGGCGTGAAGATATTTATTAATTATTATTGTTATTAATTGTAATCGATATTTTTTTCTGTATTATTAATTTAGTATGATTATTGCGTTAAGTAAATACCGTGAAAATTGATTTATTGTTCAAGGGCAATGGTATCCTTGTATAAAAATAATTTTATAAGATCCATTAATTTGATGAGGAAAACCTTAAGAAATTAGCTAGACACGAAAGGCTATTTGTTGAATGGAAACTATTGTTAGACTATTTCATTGGTATAGATACGAAGGAAGAAAATTTATTAATTTAACGACTGTTCAATAAGGTCACGTGTTTTTTTTACTGATAAGGTGATATCATTTCTGTAAGTAGGTCATGACGTAACAAAAATGCGTGGATATTGCAACACTCGCAGACCTAGCTCAGGAAACTGACTACCCTTCATTATGATCGCCACCTTGATAGAAAGTTTGCTATTCTGGGGATGCTGCAGGGTGTGCTCGAAATTGAACATTACTGTTACAATAATATATTTTTGCTCTTGTGTTGAGGTGCAGCAATCGGCTAAGTAGGTCATTGGCTGCACGTCTGGTTATGTAATGTTAAACTGTACCGACGACGCGTCGACGACTTCGATGGCGGTGCGGTGCAGCTCTTAGTTTGAATGTATTAAGAACCGCACTTCACACCACTAGTGGACATTTTCAAGATTATTGCAATTTGTATTAAACCAGTTTCTGAATTTAGAACATCATGTAAACATTTAGCAATACATTGGGTTATTCTTGACGTTTTACTTAAATTTAAGTGTCTGCGAGCAATATGTATTCCGTGTCAGCAAAAATGTCTAAATTCGTCAATAGCCTAATGGTTTATAGCGCGGTCTGCGAAACAACGTAACAAGTTAAAGCCCGGCATTCGACTAGTGTCTTAAACCACTTCATACACAAGCATTGCAGCGTAGTGGTTGACAGGAGTACTAACAAAGTTATTTGGCATGCTAGTATTCTTTAAAAATTCCCTTTATTACCTTTATAATAATAATCAGTTTATAATAATATTATTATAATAGTCACGAAAGCCGAGTCGTTGAGTGATTGGAATTCGAGTCAAGAGACTCGAGTACCTTCGTTCCTCATTACACGTACCAATGAGTTTTTTCAAAAACTTAAGTACGATTTATATCGTTGGCTTGGTTATAAAGACGGCGACGGGCTCACCACCTGCCACGTTGTCACAAATAATGTCTGCGGTGAAAGGTGTGTCGAAACGACTTTATTTACTAGGCCTCAGTCTACTCCTGTATAGAGAAAGGCGTGAAGATATTTATTAATTATTATTGTTATTAATTGTAATCGATATTTTTTTCTGTATTATTAATTTAGTATGATTATTGCGTTAAGTAAATACCGTGAAAATTGATTTATTGTTCAAGGGCAATGGTATCCTTGTATAAAAATAATTTTATAAGATCCATTAATTTGATGAGGAAAACCTTAAGAAATTAGCTAGACACGAAAGGCTATTTGTTGAATGGAAACTATTGTTAGACTATTTCATTGGTATAGATACGAAGGAAGAAAATTTATTAATTTAACGACTGTTCAATAAGGTCACGTGTTTTTTTTACTGATAAGGTGATATCATTTCTGTAAGTAGGTCATGACGTAACAAAAATGCGTGGATATTGCAACACTCGCAGACCTAGCTCAGGAAACTGACTACCCTTCATTATGATCGCCACCTTGATAGAAAGTTTGCTATTCTGGGGATGCTGCAGGGTGTGCTCGAAATTGAACATTACTGTTACAATAATATATTTTTGCTCTTGTGTTGAGGTGCAGCAATCGGCTAAGTAGGTCATTGGCTGCACGTCTGGTTATGTAATGTTAAACTGTACCGACGACGCGTCGACGACTTCGATGGCGGTGCGGTGCAGCTCTTAGTTTGAATGTATTAAGAACCGCACTTCACACCACTAGTGGACATTTTCAAGATTATTGCAATTTGTATTAAACCAGTTTCTGAATTTAGAACATCATGTAAACATTTAGCAATACATTGGGTTATTCTTGACGTTTTACTTAAATTTAAGTGTCTGCGAGCAATATGTATTCCGTGTCAGCAAAAATAGCGAACCTCCACGTGACATAAATATTTCAAGAAGAAAATTAAATGTTATGAGTGTTGCTTGTAATTGTTTCCTATATTTTGACATAAGTAATCTACCTAAAATTACCTTCATTTTACCAGAGAACTCTTTGTTAGAAACTAGAGGCCAAAGGACCGAATCTCTTATTTTTAAGTTATACTATGACATGAACAGGAGATAAGGACTATTTGTAAATATTCATTTAGATGCAAAAAAGAAGTTTATATTTATTAATCTTGTGTATGAAGAAATACTTTTTTATATTTTTCCGCACACGCATTTTTCCTAATTGTAGATTAGATAGAGGTCTAAACAATTAAATATAATTATTAGTTTTCAAATAAGTTGTGGCGAAAGAGCTCTAACTAGCCCAGTATTGGATAATGTTTGAAGATTAAAAAATAATATTTTATGTCCTGTAGTGTTGTTGAAACTATTTTTAACTATTTAAACGACGGCAAAGAAACTATCAATATTTACGAAGATGATCAAGCATGACCGTACATTAAAAATGTTCTAATTTAGGGGCTCTCGCGTATCTGTTCAATGTTATCAACGGCTCTGTAAACAGACAGGCGCACCTGGGAGTCTCGTTTGTCACATGTACCCAAAGGTCGATACATGTGGTTATAATTACTCCAGTGTAAATCTTTAGGTGTAAATATACTTCAATGAACGTCTAGTGTTATTTTAAAACTTAAGTTTGTATGTTTTAGCAAGTATTCTTATAAAATGTGGGGGACGGCTTTCGTTCCTTTTCTAAATCAAAATTTTAAACGCGTAATTATCAGTTGCTTTATTAAAAGCTGTCATAAATTATATCTTTTTCACATATTTTAACTCATGGGCTATAACTTACGATATTGCAAAGGTTAAAATCTTGGTTTTGTTGCTGGAATCTTCTCCAAGAAAGTATTAGGTAAGTATTTGTGTATATTACATATTTCCAAATTAACAATAGCCGAGTTGTTGCGTTATCGGAATTCGAGTCAAGAGACCCGTATTCGATCCTCAGGTGTTAGGTGCGTACCAATGGGGTTTTTAAAAACTTAAGTACAATTTATATCGTTGGACATAAAGATGGCGAAAGGATTATCGCACGTCACAATGTCCCATTAAATCTCTTCGATGGAAAGTACTTAATTTTCTAGCCCTCTATCTACCCCGGTATTGGGAATGGTTTGAAGATATTTTTTTTAAGTTTGCTGGAACCGGCCTGATCCAAAAACCACGAGCAATGTCCTGAACCACCAGTATCAATTCATTTTAGGAGGGAACGCCTTAGGAGATCACATGGATTCCACTCGAAATTTTTTTTATTTAATTTAGTAACAATTACCAGTTTGGTGGGTTACGAGTTAAGCTGACATTCATTTCAGGTGAATATCCGTGTAAAGCCACCGGCTTCTGCCGACTATTGCAACTGCAACTTGCAACAGTTTGAAAATAATGAATTTGAAAGAAGCGAAAGAGGTATTACGTATTTATGCGTGCATGATGATAATGGTAAGAATATAATATTAATAGGGAAATAAAAGACAGGAAGTGACCAGAGGTTGCGACGGAAGGTCCGTCATATGTTTTACATCTTCATATATGATGGTATTTGATTTTTTTTACAGGCTGTTAGTAAATTAAAAAGACCCTTGGTAGGAAAGGATAGTACAAAATATTTCGCCACGTGGATATTACTTATATCAAAAAATTATGAACGAGAATTATTTTTACTGTGTTTCATTAAACATGTGTGGTAGTGAAACTTGAAGAAGGTATGTCAATTGAAAAGAGCCTTGACACCATATTTTTGACCCAGTGCAGTATGTTTACGCGTAAGAGGTGTTTTTTAAGTAGAAGGCTTAGTTAATTTCTTACAGTATTCTTAAAAGAATTAAAATATAATAAAATATAACATTTATAATTAATGGTTTATAACTTGTTGTTGCACTATTATTTACTGCACTATATTATACTAGCTTTATACCTGCGGCTTTACACCCGCTTCACATATTACATATAGCATTTGTAAAAGAAGTAATTAGAAACCTAATCTAGGTTTTAAATTACTAAACCTTCATTGTTTCTGATTCCATAAAATAACTGCTTGAGCTGCTTACCTTGGGATCAGAGCAATGTATGTGATGTTGTCTATATTTATGTATGTATTTAATCTGTTCTAATCCTACCAATTTTCCTAAGTACTCAAAAATTACCATTTTGAACTCTATAAATGAACGCCCCTCTACCTCGGCCGCCTGTCTGCGTCTTACGCGTCATACCTATTTTGTTGCGGAGTTATTATAAAAGTATGATATTTCTTAAGACGTTGATTGAAATTTAAAAAATTTTAAACAAGGAAAATTTGGTTCACAATTAAATACTTGTGATTAATAACATATTATTTGGATTAGGATTTAATATCATGTTGCTAAAACTCCTTTGCAAATAATGCTTTAACTTCGAACAAATTTGATTACAATAAAAATGTTATAGCGAGTAAATCTTAAAAGATAAACATGTGCTGTCCCCGACTTTTTTTTTAGATTTTTTTTAAAGAGGAACAATTCCATCATACATCATTTTGAGTAACTTAAAACGTTAACCGAGTTCACGCAACGGAAGTTCTCAAAGAGGAAAATTTTTCCTATCTTTGAAATTTTTTATAACGCTTTGCTCCTATTGGTTGCAGCATGATGTTATGAAGCCTAAAACCTTCTTCGATAAATTAACTATCCAACACATACAAATTTTTCAATTCAAAGTTCCTAGTAAGTTCCTGAGATCAGTGCGTTCAACCTATTGATTATAAATTTAATAGATTATATTGGCCTTTTTTATTAATTAATGTTGTAATAACTATTTAAGCTAAAAAATAATTTAAAACAGAGCTTAGAAGATAAAGTATAAATACGTAGGTTTTAGCAGGGTGATAAAAGAGCAAAAGTATAATATTATATATATTTAAGTATCCTTTTTCGACATTCTATTATCACTGGGTGATGTGACCAATGGTTGTCATTTATACGAAAAACCTATACAAACTAATAATTTAAAAAAGTTGCTATTTACGGTAAGGCCTTAGTTGTTTTGTTATGAAATAATTGTAATAAAATAAGTGGGTTTATAACCTTCAACATACAAACGAAATAGTTTTCAAATATCATCATTTTTGGAGAGGAAGGTTTTCAGTTTGATTCTAAGGCCGTATTACAACGATAGCGGTGGGACGGCATTGAAGGCGAGCGCGGAACGGCAGCAATACAAATGTTTACGTTAATGTTAACGCTAAATAACGTTGGCTAGTGAAGAACACATTTTCAATTTCAGATGGAATACGTAAATTACGTATTATTAAATAAATACAGTCAACGATCAGTACAATCAATTATGCTATTTTTACATATGATAGAGCCGAGTGGCGATTTTTGTTGCTGCACGAATGGAGCTCAATTAAATAGAGTTCAGTCTGATTATTACCAATGTCTCGTCGAATATCGGCGTTGACTAGAGGGAAGTTGTGCTCCTGCATTTCTTTGAGTGAGTCGGGTATACGGAAGCGCTCTCTTTCTTCCTTCTCTCTGATCTTTTAATTTGTTTTACGCATGCGTCAATACTAAAGGAGTCAGGAGTCTAAATTACCATTTTGAGAAAATCAAGAACATACCAGATTCTATAACTCCGATGCCCGCCTTTGCACCGAATGTCATTAAGTACTGTCTGAGAGCAGACAGTCTCAGATTTACAGACTTGTAAACTCATGGATTGAATGAAATTTCTTAAAAGATTACCAGAAAAGAATTATGAAAAATTAGTTTTTATATAAGAATTTGTAGTAAAAAAATAATAAACACATATATAGGGACAACATCACATACATTGCTCTGGTCCCAAAGTATTAGCTTAAGCACTTGTATTATGGAATCAGAAACAAGGAAGGTACCACAAACTATCAGACCTGAGAAAATATAGAAAAAGAGTTTTTTTTCTACATTTTCCCTACCGAGAACCGAACCCGGAACCATGACAACCGATTTGTACGCTACTCGTCCACGAAGGTTGTCAAAAAATAAGTGAACAGTAAAAGTAGCAGTAGTCTGAATGCCTACTGCTGACCATGTATGTATAACACTCAATAAGTATGATTATGAAGGCATGTATTGCGGCTATATTTAGTTATAAAATAAAAATAAAATATCTTCACGCAATTCCCAATACAGGGGTAGACAGAGGCCGAGTCTAGACAATTAAGTCCCTTCGACCCACCTTTCACCGAAGATATTTTCGGGACAACATGACAGGTGGTGAGCCCGTCGCCGCCTTTATGTCCAAGCCAACGATATTCGTACATAAGTTTTTGAAAAAACCCATTGGTACGAGCCTACCAACTGGGGATCGAACTCAGGTCTATTGACTCGAAATTCCGACCACCCAACCACTCGGCTATCGTGACTTATTGCTATTAGTTATTTCAATAATTTTGCGTCTGTTTACTTTTATAAATACACTTACTTCATTTAAGAATAATATGAAAGCTGTGTACTTTCGGCGTAGGCAACTTGCCACCCCTTCGCAAAGTATGTATATTTCGTAAAAGTCGAAGGCAAATGAAAGTTGCATTTGTGGCCTTCAACAGATAGTGCATTACCAATAACAAATGTGACAATCATCAATCTGGATCAATAATATAAAAATTATTATATCTGCGAGTCTGATAGTTTACGCATTTATGTTGTGGTATAAAAAATTAATAAAATAAACATACCCTAGGCATCATGTTTAGTACTTGTATTATTAGGTAATTGTAAAATATTGTGATTAAATACTTATTATGCTTACATGTGATTGTGGAAGCATATTCAAAAAGTTCACCGTTTGGTATAAGTGTAATATCACGGATTGTCTCCTTACTCCCTATGTGTTTTATGAGTGTCGGCTAAGAGGAAAGTAATGAATAAAGTAATTCAATATTCAGACACAATACATAATAGGTACTCAATACTATTTCATTATAAGATGAAATATAAGCAGAGTTATGATGGGCAGCAGGGTTTAAGATGATGGGCAGCAGGGATTGGAATATTTGGTACGGATATCATTAATTTTGGAGGTTTTTTAAATTTATTTCATAATAAGAATCCTATTTAATCTTTGCACATCCTATCCTAGATAGTTTAAATTACTTAACCTAAAAAAAATAAACAATAAAACTTTACAATAATGACCAAAAAATATTCAATACAGGCTGTAACAATGTTATGGCATTAGCATATTATAATCTTATGCGTATTTCAGTGAGTCATAACATCTGAATGCTATAGATAGATGTTGGGGAAGCCCATATGATATTGACATTCAGTTGGCGACCCTGATGTTAACTCCTTCTTCGTCCGCCGGGTATAAATAAAATAACAAGAGTAAATAAAAGTTTAGTAGACAATTTGATTTGGTGCTACAGTTTTCCTTAATTTTTAAGTCAAGTTATATACTTGACATCTAAGTTGATGTCTGTATGATTTGTTTTGATTATACGAGTAAGTACGTATCGAATTCATTATACAATTATAATATATTTAATTAATAAACAGTAATTAATTAGAAAAGGAACTCAAGGAAAATAAAAGTAGTAAAATTTAAAGAAGCTACTAAGTTACCACACTGTAATTAATCAATCTTTTTAAGAAAGAGAAGAAGTAATGATCAACCTTTACTTCGCATACTGAAAGTTTAAAAATGGGCTTCTTTTGTAAGAACATAAAAAACACATGTGATTCAATACAATATTTTGACAAGGGTTGATGTTATGTTTTTTTTTACAAAACATTTAAGTTTTGTTTATTAACTTCCATAATCATTACCTGCAATTTTAACAATGATTGGAATATTATTAGAAAATTAATAGAATAAAAAAATATAATTTTTTTAATGTGTGATCTACCTTTTCCAAGGATTTAAAGATCTGAATTCGAATTCGATCCTTATGAAGGGTAAGAATTTGTGTGTAAGTCGTGTGTAATTTACAGCGGTAAACAAAGTTTGACTTTGCTTTGTTGTGTTAAATAAATTCTTTTGAGTTAAAAGAACGTAACTATATAGATGTCTGGCCTATATTGGTTTTTTATTAGTGTCAATGAGAAAGTTTGATCACGTCAAAACGAAACTTTGACATATAATTAGATTACGATTACAAACGAGAGTAAGACACTTAAAACATTACAAGACCATAGACACTTAAAACATTACTAATTACATTGTGTTTTGAATGAAAATTATGAGGATTCAGATGTTTTAAAACCCTAATAGGTTACCTTTACTACAGTAAAGCGAGGGAGGTATCCTACAAGAATTTTATATACCTACACATATTTATACCTTTAGAAAATGCGGAGGGGTTTTCACGTTCTCATGACCCAGAATCCAGAGGCTCAGTATTATAAGGGACTTAAATATGTAATAAGATAAATAGTATATTATAGTGAATATAGGTTAATTGGAACAACTATTGTTCAATTTAACGACGTTATACCGATACGACTTAGGGACCTTTAAGAAAAGAGCATCTGCTATGCCTATGAGGTGTAAAAAGTCAAACAGTGGTTATATGTAAAAATTTCATGTTATTCCAAGAATTAATTTTTGCCTTGTTGTTAGTGCACAAATATATCGAAGCGGAAATTATGATTTTTTTTAACTTACTTTGGAATTGTCTATTATGTAAAAAAGTTCGTTTAATCTGGATACATTTTCTAGAAACCATACTTTTATGGATAAAACCTAGTGTAAAATAGAAAATGTAAAAGGCAACATTATTAAATTAAAAAAAAGAGGTTATTGTGCTATGGTAAGATCAACAACTTCTGTTTATTAGCAATAAAATATGATGAAAACATAAAATGTGTGTTGTAAAATAATGAGAAAAAAGTAACAGTTGTTTCTAGAACTAACCATTTCTTTTTTAATCTAATCGCCATCAAAAATTAGACAAAATAGCTTTCTGTTCCAGTACTAGCTAAACTTTTACTAATTTATCACTTTTTTTAACAATTTCATGAAATTTTCTAGTAAGCAATACTTACTGATATTGTTGAAGTCGGCGCTAACTGTCGATTAATTTTTATTATTTAGCTCTTGTATATGTACTCATTTTTATATATTATACATTTGGTAGAAATAGAGTAGAAATACCTAAGTTTCTCAATATAATATTAATAATCATTAATGTTATATTTAGGAACTTTATTTCTACTATATTCCGTTAAAAAATCTGCCATTGAGTTCGAAGTCGGAGAATCGTTTTAAGGAACTCTTTTACAATCTGATAGCCTAGTTAGTAGTGACATTGCCTCCTTCGAAAACCATGTTAGCAAATTACTCGAATAAGGGAGATCCAAGAGTCCGAGTAATTTTGAACCTCATATCGTAAAAACGTACGCTTAGAAGAAAATGAGTACGAAAGGATAGAAAGAAGGGTGCCTGGACCACGAAACATGGTGGTCTTTTCCTTTGTCAAACAGTCTCATTTAAAACTATAAAATCATCATCAAAGTAAGTATAAGTAATCATCATATTAGTTTAATTTTCCATTGGAAACCATTTTTTGTGCAAAACACAAAACTAATGACTGTCGAGACCTTATTATTATATGTGAATATTAGTATGTGAATTCAGATTTTTTTTAGTTACAATCAAAACTAAACGAAACTTGAAAACGGGATCTCTGCTAAAGGTTTTGAAATTGTTGAATGAAAATTTTCTTTGCACTGGCTGACAATGATCGATAAATATTATTAACGCAATGACGTTATAGAATTTCCAATATATCATACATAAAAATACAAATAAATAAAATTAAAGTACTTTTAGTTACGGCACAAA
This sequence comes from Sericinus montela, assembly GCA_029286605.1. Classification (NCBI taxonomy): domain Eukaryota; kingdom Metazoa; phylum Arthropoda; class Insecta; order Lepidoptera; family Papilionidae; genus Sericinus; species Sericinus montela. The sequence continues at coordinate 5,780,545 of JAGSMR010000004.1, forward strand.
TCAGAAAGAAATATATTTTTAATTTTAGTAAATTAGACTATTTTATTTTAGAAAAAGAATTGGGATTTCGCGGTTACTGGTAAACAAGCCTTGTTTGTTTTAAACTATAGAATATACATACAACATCGTTTTAAAACTTTAACAAAGCAGTCAAACTTGTTGTCTCATATTCCCTTTTTTTTAAATTAAAAGATCTCAACGTCAACCAGTATCAACAAGGTTATAACTACGAAAGCAAATAATATAAATAAAAATGTAAAAATGCGGATGTTTTTTCCCCAACAAATAATTGCATTTTAATGAGATTAATATTTTAAACTATTTCCGGGTTATGGATCGCAATCGTAATAAGGTATTCAACTACAAATAATAAGGATGTAATTAAAGGCGTTTGTAAACAATAACAGGCAATTGTATATAGAACCGATTATCTATAACAGTTACAATTATCGATTTCAATGGTAGTTTAAAAAATACTGTGTACTTAGTCTGTCAGCTTATTTTTTATTGGGGCTAACATATTAGTCCTACAGAATCTTTTAAAAAAAATAATCATAACAAAAGTTAAATTTATTAATTTATTCGTCTGTGTCACTTAGTTCATAGATTCTGTCATCAGCACTTGTAATGTATATAATATATGGTCAATCGAAAAAATGAGAAAAACAAGCTTATTTTTAATTGACTTAACCTATTAGTTCGATCCCTATCGAATTATATCGTTGGCTTGGATAAAAAGACGACCACGGGCACACCACCTGTCCCGTTGTCCCGAAAAATATCTTCGGTGGGAGGTGAGTCGAAGGGACTTAATTGCCTAGAGTACTCTGTCTACCCCTGTATTGGGAATTGCGTGAAGATATATAAAATATATATTTTATATATTTTATTTATGACTTAACCTATAGTGACATACATGTCTTCCTTTATTTAAAACTAAGTCAAAATTTTAATACCTATCCTCTACCTGTCGTTAATTACAAATAGAAAATTTCTTTCTTGTTTTTGCTTTAAGCTATTCATCCGTTTTTTTTCGTTATAATTATTTATTTTGCGAAAAAGTTGAATATTTTTTAATTAGTTTTTTATGAAAGTTTTTCTCTAGATAATCATTAATTGAACAAAGCAACTTTAGCAACTGCATCTGCAATATTCATCTTTTTATTTTCATTTTTACAAGCCTAAAACACAAAAAATTTAAAGATAAGAAGAAAAATACACATTTAAAGCATTATTAATGGTAATGATGTGTGTGTTTTCGTACTTATATAAACCATATCGGGATAGTGGTTTAGTAGGTTTTCCGTAGCATCATAGCTTAACGTATTGTTTATTGGAATATGAATATATAGGAAACCATATATTAAAGCTTTGTGGAAACAAAGCTTACAAAGTTATTTGCAAGATATTGTTTTGTAATGTTAGAATTTCAACAGAATTTTGTTGAATAATTTCAATGTGAATGTCTTTTCGTGTCATTTCTGTATGAACTGTATGATGTAGCTTATAAAATAATTATTACCTACGAATTCTTTTCCGTTGCACAGAATATGTACATAGCATTCAAAATTCAAATTCGAATCCAAAATATATAAAATCCGTTAACATCCTTTTTAAAATCCTTTATATAGAAACAAAATTATGTAAACATCACTTATTAATTAAAAACTACTGTAATCGTAAAGCCTTACTCCTACTCATATTGCACCAAGAACGCGGGCTGCATTTATACGTTTTATGGTTATTTTTCTATTGGAATACAGGAAAGATAACTTTAGAAGGGGAACAGTAATAAGGTATGCATATCATGGGAACAGTATTATAGCTAGTGCTCTAACGTTAATTTCATACATTAGTACGTACGAATGGAATGAATGAGAATACTAAGGGTTAACTTATTTACCTTTATCTAGCCATTCAGTAATGTAAAAATCAAGATTGTGCTGCATTGTAAACTTATTTGTATATTATGTTTTTTCTTATTAGCATTATTCAGTAAACCGCTTTAGTTTCTTTCACAAATATCTTTGCTTTCAAGTTGCCTGGAAGAGAGCATTGTTTGAACTAAAGGCCACATATTTATGCGCATGTTCCTTTTGTTATGATCACTGTACATTTCTCGACCTACAAGAAATTATATTTTACATTAGTTTTGCTTCTGCATATATAAATTATACTCCTAATAATTAATTATCTTTACTTATTAATCTTTGAGTGAAGAACAATAAATTACTATTTTATTTGTTAGGAATGTCACCACAAATTAACCACAAATTACTAACGGCATTTTATGGTATTTTGCAGTTGTTACGTAATGGACTAACATATTGCCTTCGTACAGTCCATTAAAAAAATCTGTTACTTACTAAATAAAAATCTACTTAAGTGTGATATGAATTAGTCATTGTTTTTTAATTAATCTTGGAGCTATTACGTAACATATGCTTTGACTAAAAAATAAAACTTAAAACTTATTGCAGTGATTTCCTCAGAAAATGATACTAAATTCCGATACTTCAGAAATTATGCATTACGACGTGATTATGTTAGCTAACGTGCTGATTGTTTTACGCGCGTATCGGCATTGGCAATGAAACAACGCATGTTTGCACGCTATTCAGCGTTGAAAATTCCGCTTAGTAATTGAAAATAACTTTCAATGAATCTATCGTAGCAGATCTGCGACACGAGTCGCGACGGTTCTATTGTGAAAGTGTGCCGTGCTACACACTGTTTACAAAAAGTATAAAGTGTAGAGTGCGGAATGAAGTAATGAAGCAATCAATGTGAACATTGCAATATGTTTTCTTTATATTAATTAATGTTACGTTAATGGCGACTTTTCAGATTGCTATAATATTAAAAAGCCGAAAACACGAATAGGGTGTTACTTTACTTTATACCGACTGATTAGAAAATTTTATATATTTGTATTTACTTTTTCAAATATTTAGCACGTATTCTGTGTTGAAAAAGCTTCCAAAACCCGGGAAAAAAATCCCGTCCCGGAAAAAAAACATAGCACTTGGTGATTATTTCTCTTAAAAATCTCTATAGAACAGTTAAAAAAAATATATGCTTTAATGATGAATCGAAAAAAAAGGAAAAATAAAAATTAATATAGAAATAAAATAATGAACGAAAAATAGAAGAGAAAAAGGGGCGCTTTGTGATAGAATATTTTTGTGAACTGATTTATCAAGCACTACTTTTTCACAACAATACTAATATTTTTGTTTATTATGTTATTTGTTATTATAGAGCGTTTTTGTAGTTTTTAAAACTGTTATTAATTTTTTAGTTTGATTCTCTTGGGTAATGCGCACTGGGTCTAAATCTCTCGTTCTCAAACAAAAGGTCTCTAAGAAAATAATACAAATAAATTTATTATTATTTACCTTCACTGTTCAATATAGATTACTTCTGCCTTGTACGATTTGAACGAATTTAAAAAAAATACTGATTCCAATTATTTATATAGGTGTAAGGCAGCGGTTATTTGTTTGTAAAGATAATATTTTTCTATACAACGTTTTTTTAAAATTATTTAATCTGAATCAGTATTTCAGGAGGTATCATAGATAAAAATACAATGAAGCCAAGCAATGCTACATTCAATATACTGTACACTTACCTACGAGTTTAAATTATTTGAATCCTTTCTGCTTTGCCACCATACAACTTTGTCTTAAGAATGGGTTTTTCCGTCGTGCTACTAAGTAGTTCAAATTTCCAGTTTGTGTTATGGAACAAGAGAATTAACAAAATTACTTCAGTGATAATGTAATTGCATGTAAACTTGATATGTATATGATACGCATAGTATCTTATTAGGTCGATGCATACCGGATATTCCGATTACATCGAATGTTTGACGATTTACCTCACTCATATAAACGTTAAAAAGTCACGATAGCCGAGTGGTTGGGCGCTGGGAATTTCGAGTCAAATGACCCGAGTTCGATCCCCAGGTGGCAGGCTCGTACCAATGGGTTTTTTAAAAACTTATGTACGAATTATATCGTCGTCTTGGACATAAAGACGGCGACGGGCTCACCACCTGTCACGTTGTCCCGAAAATATCTTCGGTGGAAGGTGGGTGAAAGGAACTTAATTGTCTAGATTAGACCTCTGTCTATCCCTGTATTGGGAATTGCGTGAAGATATTTATTATTATTATTTATTCATATAAACGTTTACAGTTTCCAGCAAAAGAGTTGTTTGTCGTTCAACGGGACAAAGGGACAAACCATTTTGCTGGTGGGCATAAACTGGAGGAAAGTGTGCTTTTCCTATGGGCAGCAATATATTATATGCTTATGTTTATGCTTATCTCTGCTGTGATCTCCCGATAACCTGAATATTTAACAACTCGAAGACTACAAAACAAACAATAGACTTTTGATAGATAAGAATACTATTACATACTTATTTATATGTTATATACATACTATATATTTGTTTCACATCAAAAACCTGAACGAAAATACATAGCAACGTTTGAATAAATATGTATTTTTAATAATTATAACTTTTAAGTTGCCCATATCGTCAAAAGAAACTGAAAATATACGCAGAGTTCTTAATTATTGCGCAGGACATTTTAGACCTACCTACTTACCAATTGTTACGAAAAATAACATTAGACAAAACCGAGCCAACTACAAGAACATTCGTAACCTTAGGATGGAAACAATACACAATCGGTGTAAATTAAACGATGGAGCATCTATGGCTAATGAGGAAATAGCAGATGCATCAGCGATATGAGATGTAAGTACAATTACGTAGCACGGCATTATGCCGAAATAACTCATTTTGTAGTAGCTTAGTTATCTATGTATAGATATTCACATTATATTATTTTGCCATTGGTTAATTAAGTAGATCATAATTACCGTCATAGGGGACATCCAATTCATCAGTATACATGATTGAAATTCGACCCCCTCGTACCAAAGTTTTTTGAAACTTATGTAACATATATATTTATAAAATGAAGGCTCATCGCATGTGACGTAGAAACGTCTCAATATGATCTAGATTTGGTTGGAGTTCTTTTTCTGTTATTAAGTTTAGATAGACTTTATATTATTGCCCTTACTTACCTAACCCATCTCAAAAAGGGTCTAAGGGTACGATATCAACGGGTTTTACCAAGAAATATTAAGTGAGTAATATCGAAACGTAACACTTAAATGGCAGTGACGGATTATATTTGTAGCGATTACGGCATTTGTCACACTATCAGTGGTGTGCTCTGTTTATCTGCGAAGTGGTATTTTGAAATTAATAAATTTAATATTACACACATATAATGTAAACAATAAAACTTATGTACGATTTATATCTCAATCATTATACCTGGTATAATGATTGAGATATAAATCGTACATAAGTGTTTGAAAAACCCATTGGTTCGAGTCGATCGAATCGAGGGGATTGAAATCGGGTCTCTTGACTCGAAACCCGACTTCTCGGCTATTGTGACAACGTATTTTATTTATCTATTATCATATCGTCTTATTTTATTTATCTTGATGAAAGTTTTGTTAGAACTTATTTTGTTACTTTATTTTCTTTACCCTTTTTTCTCTTCGCTATTTATGTGTTGTTGTTGTGAGATGAGCCTGAGATAGTCTTTGGAATTTCAAATGGCTACCAACATACTGCGCGATAATCATTTCGATAAAGACTAGTCTAAAGTAAAATGTAGCCCTTATCAATAGCTTTCTAACTACAAATTAAATTTAGTGAAGTAAGTATAAAAACTTTATAAGGAAAAGGGAACAGCATTAGGTCTGCGGCTACATAGAGTCCAGATAGCGCTTCTGAAATAAGTTGACGATTTTATCAGCCAAAAGTATTGATAAACATTATCAAAATTAAATAGCATGTTTGGTATTATTCACATTTTTATGAGTATTATGCTATAAATATTCCTTAGTTTTATGAATAAAGAATGACACAATTTAGCCGATAGCGTTCGTTAATCGTGTTAGGCAGTTTTAAATCATAGTGACTTGGAAATTTATGCAACCACATCATGGGATTCCTACTCATAATATCATAACGCATACCATGAACTCCAGATATGCGATATATTTTGTATGCGTTATGGTATTATATATTTCAGTATATGTTTCGATCGTTGTCTACTACAATTAGAAATAATTCGTGAACTCCGATTGGGCTGAATAAATCTAATTAAGTGGAGTTATTGTTAGTCATTGTCCTTTTGGTGCATCAAGATTCAAATAAAATAATAAAATAAATATTATTGATTAGTGTGAAAACAGACCTACATCTAGGTAAACTGTGGCTCAGAGAGAACAATAAATAATTTTATTTGATGAACAAATCAATATTTGTCTAGATTAAAGTTGTAGCACAGCAAAAAATTTTAAATATTTTTACTTCAACTGTTTATAAATTAAGAAAAATTCTGCTGTAGAAGAGGATACGTACTAATATAAAAACAAACAAATAAGGTTTGATTATTTTGATTAAAAAGGTATAAAACAATAAAAAATATTGTTTGTAAAGGTTAACTAAAATATTTTATGTACTTTGTATCGAAATATAAAAATTTATAGTCAGATAGACTGTATATAAATTTATTTTAATTTTGTTTAAAAAATAAGAACAATGACTATCTTAAATATTAAAAAATATACACTACATCTAATCATGTGCTATAATCAAGTATGTTTTATTATATTTTATTTTATTAAGAAAACCAACTGCTTATTACAAAGGTTATTCTACACATTTAACGATACGTGTGAAAAAAAAGTCTACAATGTTTATAGCAATTTAGTAATATTTTATTTTAAATAACATTAAGTGTGATATAATCAAAAAGAACATAACCGGCACATATACGGGTATAGGTATACCAATATTAGACAGCGATACAATTAAAGTGGGCTGATAAACATAATTATAAATTAATCTTTATTGCAATTAATATTGAGTAACAATTTTATCCTCCTAAAAGTGTTCTTATTATTTCTATTTTGAATTTGAATCTTGTTAGTGTAAATAGATCAACATGATCAATGAATTTTGAATCGTACGTACGGTGATACGTGCAAGAGTGGAATTTCTTGCCTAGTTGTTGTAAAATTAAAGTTATAATTGATGTATAATTTGAGAAAATGATTGAAATTTTTTGAAACCAACTAATATGACTAGGCAATTAAACAACACAGTCATACTATTTTCTATTTTAGTGTTTTACCATAATTATGAAACGAGTGTACACTTAAGGTTAACTAATTTAAATTCCGTACGCTTAGTGCTTTGATCATGTACTTTGTTTACCGTGGTGCGAACAGTTTAGATTTGGACACTCAGCCTAGAGAGGTTGCTTTCATGGTCGGGCGTACAGGCGTATGATGTTTATTGTTGCCAGAGCGGCTGCATTCTGACGGTGCTTGCGCAACACCCGGAGGCAACACGCTCGACCCTGAACTCAATTCGGTTGCGATCATTTTGCAACTAATCACTGGTCGTTGCGCCGCAGGTAGAAGTTACCGCCGGCACAAATGTAAACATTTACAGGCGTTGGCCGAACTGGCGAGGTCAAGTTGGACGTGCTCCCTAACATCATACACCATCAAATGCCTATCCTTGCTTAATGTCTTCGGATTTGTCACCTCACATTTATCAAATTGAAGGTCTCGTATAAAGTAAATGATTATTGATAGCCTTAACCGATCGCCGGTGTTGCTACATTGTCATCAAAACTATTTATTTTATCTTTTGTTTTATCAATTTTGATGTGAAAATTGGTGCCGACGGGTTTTGAAATATTTTTATAAATGTGTTTTATAGTTACCATTTATAAAAATATTTTACATCAATAGTTTTTTTTATTAAAAACCCGAATGACAAAAAAACACAAGTTGATTCTATTTTGTGTCTCTTTTTGTATTAATTTTAATAAAATTTTATGAAAAATCAATACCCCATTAAAATAATGAATATACAATAACATTAAAATAATGAATTGCAACAGATATATATCTGATGCAGTTCATTATTTTAATGTTATTCATGGACGACCGTTAATCGACGTTAATTATTAAAGCAACTCTCAAATATAAATGATTAATGTCAATAATATGGATGATTTCCTATTAGATAATAAAAAAAGTATCAGTTTTTATTTAACTTTCTTATTATCATACATGTGTGATGTCTTCACAACCTCGTCGTAGAAGCAATATTAGAACGTAACATGAAGTGTATATGATATGGAATATTGTAGAGTGTGTATATAATATAGAATATTTTTAGCCGAAAGTGAAATATATTTTAATCATGAAGATATTTTTACAAACGACTTCTAAAAATAAGGAATTTAGTGGTACAAAAACAATCATGACCTTAATCAGTATTTTAATATATTGTAAAATAATGCATAGATATTGTGAGGGTAGTCCCCTCTCTGCATTTGCTTGTACGAGCTTTTCACCCAAGAACCTTTCTTACTCAAAGGTTGCCGATTCTATCACGCAGAGAAACATCGAGATTTCCATGTTCTATTTTATGATAATTAACAAGTAATTAATTAGACAATTAAGACAATAAGGGAACATAACTGTAAAATAAAATATTAATACAAAACCTCAAAAGTGGTTCAATGGATATTATATAATATAATGTAAAATTCAAATCGGCATTGAAATAACCGGTTATAAAATTCCGAAAACCCGCGAATCAATATCAACTCGTTACTGAATATAGATAATTTCCTGGCCTGTGCTAGTGACGTTAACCAATGGAAATCGCCATTGCGTTCTCAAGATTCTCATTTAGTTTAACTAGTTTACCGACCTTCAAAGAGGTCCGATGTTAGCTTTCCTTATTTAATTTAATAACCTTCACTTGTTGGTTTTGCTGTTTGATTGTAGTTTGAATTCCTATAGAATTATTGCGAAGTTCGTGGAATTCCCAAACTTTTGCTTGAGTTTTGGGTCACGGTTATTATTTCTACACTTAAATGATAATCTTTAATGCGAATGATAATAAAAATAATCAATAATCGTGTATATAAACCGCAAGAGTAACAATTTGTTATTGTGTTAAAGATCACGGCCATTCATCAAGATAATTTATTTTCGTGTAGTTTTTTTAAGTAATTAATAAAATGATGAGTTTATTTCGTAAATATGTTTTCACACAAACAGCCTTAATTTCCAATCTGAGATGTCCTCTCAGATTTTAAGTAAACTTATTTCAAAATATTAAGTATTGTAAAATTGTATGTAGCTTCGTTTTTGTAATTCCGTAATATTAAGGAACATTTTCACGCTTCGCCTTTTTCGTAAACGTTTCGTTACGACAAGCTTCGAGGTTACAGGTCTTTTATTTTTATCGTATAAATATATTTTTGTTCATATTTGTTTTTATTAATTACGTAGCTTGGTTAATCTTAAGGTCTCTAAAGTTGTAAGTTGTTTGATAAGAAATTCCTTTCAAACATATATTTTACATAAAATGCATTGCAATAACGTTTCAGATGATAGTTGGGAGTTAATCTCATGTCATGTCAGTGCCCACGCGAAGTGACCTTACGTCACACGTCCACCGCTGTGCGTCGCCACACGCGTCGAGAATACTAACGTCTTCAAAACGCCTTGGTGGATCCTTGGCTTCAAAACCGAGCTCCTTTCTTAGCCTGTTGCGTTTAGTGCACGTTTTACTATTAACTATCTGCAGCTTTTGAAGAAAGACGAATAAGAAACGCATTTGCAATGTGATCGTTTCGCAAACAGTCTAGTTTGCACTTCGTAGTTCAGTGGCGCGATGTTGGCAAAAGCATGAACAAATCTTTACCTGCTGTCCATCTGTCTATGCTCTACGCATCTGTTCTATATGACATATAAGCGTGACCAGTTGTTAACATACAGTCTTGAAACTAGTTAATTTAATTAATTTCATTGATAAAATATTTAAGTATGATGACTATTCACAATGTCATTAGAGTGAGTTTGATAGTGTTTGGTTTTGATCGACATTCATTTACTGCGGGCTAGATTCGATATGTAAAAATGTGCGTAGCGAATTTTACCATAGATGCTAATTAGAAGAATACCAACATGGAAATATTTCAATGTACGAGGAAAACTATTGTTTTAATGACACTTTGATGAATCAATTTCTTATTCTGGATAAAGTAGAATAAATTAGACAGTTATAATATATATTAAAATGAAATAGAAATAATTAACAAATAATTTGAAACACTTACAATTATTAACAACTAAAAATTATATGAAATTCCTTATGCATACAGGACTTCTATATACGGCTTTTGTTTACTTTTACACACTTGAAAATCTTTTAACTATAAAAAATATCCATTAGTTGATTGATATGGTTAATTGCATATTTATCCTATATGTGCGAATCGTCGATACTTTTCATCACATGATTCATACGGCGTACGCTGATTTCATAATTATAGTTGGAATCATCATTGGCGTCTCACCTGAGCACGAGAGTTTAAAGTTGATTGGCGCGTTTCCTCTTATGAAGGTAGTCACCAGTTCTTGAACACAGACACTACCCGATAGTGGACATTGAGTGTCCAGTGCAGTCCAATAAAACTTATGCGAGGGCGCTGCTGTTGCGAGAGTTAGCAAAATGCGCGGCTTAACTTAATTTATTCGCGAGGTCTGCGCCTGCGCTCGGCGTGCTCGTGGGTTCGTTACTGGCGGCGCGCGCTGTTTCCACGCTCTTTTATCACATCGCTTCACGCGCCTTCAACTTGACTCCTCGTGTATTTCGCTTCCAGGTTTAGCTACGTCGCATCGCTGAAAGATGGCATTAGTTGCAACATGTCTTTTAGTAAATATCTGACAGTTTTTCATATTTAATTAATTTTATGATGGTGGTTTTGTTTTAATCTGCCTATGTATATAATTATATAAAAAGGTTTGAATAAGGGTTTTGCGCAGATATGTTAGCAAGGTGTACTGGATCCTTTCTTAGAAAATGATTTTAAAAAAGTAAGCAGCATATTCTGCTACTATATTAAAATGATATTTGATAACAAATTCTGCCCATTAAGGTTACATCGATACCGCTGAAAATTAAGGTTCTTTATTATCGTATTGGGAATGGGGTGAAGATGGACCATAATTTAACTAGGTTTAGATTTTAATCTCTTTTTAACAAAATCACAGCAATGTTTGCTCTAGTAAATGAGGAATCTTCACCTGTTATATTGTAGTTATGTGTACTCGAAGTAGTATATGTGTTACTCGAAACTTTTAAAATGGTTTAACATACAATCAAAGATCATATCAATTGTGCATTATTAAAAAAAGTGTTAAGTGTTGCTTAAGAAACAAAAGATTTATAAGAAATAAAAGATTACTATAAATAATAGATAAACTATTATTATATAGATAAAAAAATTACTGTAAAATTCGTTGTGATATTAATAATATACATTATAGTACACCAAAGTAGGATAAATACAAAACGTATATTTAAAATAATGGATATTAAAAGGCGACCTTATTGCTACATAGCGATTTCTTTCAGGCAACCAAAGGAAATTTCCGATTTAGTAGATAAAGTTATAAGTAAAACACACCTTCTGTAAGTGGTCATTGGGATAAGAGAAAATATGGGAGAAAAAGAGACTTTGTGATACAGAGAACCTAGAAATATGAATGATGTTGTTAGACCTGTTTTTAAAAGAATATTTGTTTTTTGCATGTTTAAAGGTACGTGGATGAAGGACGTAAAAGAACGTATGTAAAAGAAAGTGGATGAAGGTTATGAGAGATACAAAGGAATTGAAAACATTATTTCAAATAGAGTGGACTTGATACGCTAAATAGGACACAGTAAAGAGCAGAACGAATGTGAGACGACTTGGGAGCCACTTAAGCTTAATGCGATATTCTAATACATGGTCATATTTACGCAATCTAAATATTAGCTTTATACATCGATTTTGGAGTCGCTCAAGTTTATTTAGTTGCTCTTCAGGGATGTCAAAACAACATACGTATGATTATAATTAAGGACAGGGAGCAGTAAAGAATCAGCAAGTTTAATTTTGGTGAAATTAGGTAAATAGTAGTTCAACCTTCCAAATTAACCCAATGCTACAAACATTTTACGGCATACTGCATTAACTTGAGGAGTCCAAGAAAAAGCTGGATTCCATCAATGTAACCAAATTTTAACAACATTTCTTGTAAAGGATTTAAATGAAATTAAAACGACTGGTTTATTTGGTTCTTATCCAATACAAGTGAGATCCTAATTTATAATATCATCCGCATTTGGGAGATCGTCTACATTAGTTAGCATTAATCTATGGTTCATCTGCACACAAGTGGTAGAGAGAAGATATTTGGAAAGTAATAGAATTAATTGATGACTTAATAAAGACTGGATAGCCGAGATGGTAGAATTATGGGTTCGAATACCACTAGGGGCAAACATTTGTGTGATTGTACTCTATGTATTTCTATATGTATACTAATATTTATCTAAGTAAATATATGTATGTTATAATATTGTACCGTTAGCTTGAGCGGAGATTAATAATATGCTCATAACCTGTCACGTTGTCACATTCGGTAAAAAGTACATCGAAAGGACTTCACTGGTCCTGGACTGGGAATCGATGCCAACGTCCGTACAAGTAATTTTGAAATCTGGAAAAATCTAGTATCCCAGTAGGAGATACGTTAAGAGAATGCAGCGAGCAGAATATCACGATCTAGAATGTATTAAAAGCGTTGCTGAAATTCAAACAAAGAACAATACTGTGATACTAGACGATCGTCCATTACGAGGCGAATGTCATCAGTGATTTTTAATAACGGCGCAGTCGTGCGATGACCACATCTTAAACCAGACTGTATGTAGAATAAATTTGTTCTTGGACAACATTTTCAAGGATTTTGGAATGAAAAGGGAGAATCGAAATTAGACGATTTGTGGAAAAACTAGATGGATTAACATTTTTGGGTATAGGGGATGCAAGTTCAAATCAAGTCATTCATAGCTATAAGTATTACACATTACCTTTTTATATTTGCATGCGGAATGGTGCGAAGTAATTATTCAATAACAACTTTACAATGAATTTCCGCAAAGTAACGCCAGAGTCAGTTAACTATCTATATTTTATATATTTTGGAGAATAAAAGTTTTTCCAAGACTGGAGTAGACAGAGGTTTAGAAATTTAAGTCCTTTAGATTCATCTTTCACCTATTTGGGACATTGTGGCAGTTTTAAATATGTATCTTCACATCATTCCTAATACAGGGGTAAGCAGATGTTTAGTCTAGATAATTAAGTCCCTTCGACTCACCTTCCACTGAAGACATTTTGCGGGATAACTTGACAGGTGGTGAGCCCGTCGCCGACTTTATGTCCAAGCCAACGATATAAATCGTACATAAGTTTTTTTTAAAAACTCATTGGTACTGCCACCTGGGGATCGACCTCTTTCGCTTATTTCAGATTCATCATTTTCTTCATACATGCACGTTGAGGTATCCGAGGTAAATATTTATATATATATCATATACCTTCGTTGTTTCTAATTCAATAGCTTTAGCTGTTTACTTTGGGATCAGTGCAATGTATGTGATGCTGTCCCATGTACATAAACATCTATGACGCAAGTACAAACATTCATATTCATCACACAAATCTTTGCCCCTAGCAAAACAAACCTTATCATATTTGTAGTTCATCTCCACTGGCTGCACTAGCCTGTTTGTAAAGTACCTGGTGATAAAAATATCGCCGTGAGAGTTAGAGTTAACGAGCCTCCAAGTACTTGGGCAATATGTGCTCAGATTTTTTTTTGTTATACATCATCACAACCACTAAGTCACTACGACGCAAATCTTGTGTTAATATAATCCATTATAGCCAGTCCGCGTTAAAAGTATATAAATATGCAAACATTTGCTGACTACAATTGACATTTTCAGTAGCTGTTATGTAAACCGATGTACAGTCAACGTGCTTTGACGTCTCTAAAATATACGTCAATATGTAGTTTTTGTCTTAACAGTCAACGTAATTTGTTTTTAAATATACGAAATTGGGTGTTATTTGATTTTGACCTGTAGATAGACGATAGATGAATTTTTTTTAGCCTTGGTAATATAAGTGTGTAATGAGAATATGTTTTTATTTTCTTTGTTCATCGAGTTTACTGTAAACATTTATGGAAAGAACCTTTAATGGCTTAGTCTTCCGACAAATCGTTTCGATAGATTACGTTCATTAGTTTTTTCCGAATCACGCATTGTCCAAACCTTGATTTTATTGATTAGCCTTGAAGACTTATTGAAATTAACTGTAAGTCATATTTCTTAGAAATTTTAATACTCTTCAGAATAAACAATAGATATCAGTTTCTTAGTAATAGAAATTATAAGTATACACTTAAAAATGTTAACTTTTAATAAAATTGTCATAACATCGGTTATTTGATATTTTTTTTATGGGCAAGGGTTACGAAATTGGTGAGAAAGGCCGATATTTGAAAGTTTCTTTTTATTTCAATATTTCTACCGCTACAATGCTCTCAGATTCGGTCACTCACTAATATTTGCCCTCTTCTCTCTTTTATCACAAAATGTAATCAAAATGTTTCGATGGACCTCCGATAAAATCAAAAGTAGATACTATGTGGTACCAGAAACTATTGGTTCAGTTTAGGTATCTTAATTATTTCGTAAATACGATATTCATGTTACATACTCCTCGTACATAACAGTTGGCTAAACTACACTTATAAACTGTTACATATAAGTCTTTCTCGCAGGGGAGTGTTTGCCATAGTTGTCACGTTAGATAGACTCCTTGCATCGTAGACGCTGCTGCCTGTCATCTGCTTTCTTAATTTTCGTCCGGTAATATTCGAGATGGTTAGCCTGCCATTCGTTGCAAATCAATTGCATTTTTAAAGCTTTCAAGGTTTTGAAGGCAGTCTACGGTGAGTAGGGTCACTCACGGGCAGAAAAGGGGAGGTATATTCATGCGCCGATCACATTGCATATTAATTAATCTAATTGAAATATTACGAATTATAAATAAGGAATGAAATTAAAATATTTTCCGATTAATATCTGCCCTTTAGCATAGCAGCATAGGGTAAACACTCGGCGTTTTTGAAGTGTTGGTACCGTAAATGAATGTGAAATAGCGAAAGAAAGATAAATCAACATCGTGGTTAATAATGGCCAAATCATATAGCATTCGAACTTATTTGTGGCGATGGTATAAGAATTGGTCCTACATATACTTCTCATATGTTGTGAAACGCAAAACATAGAAATTATGACCATTTCCATTTTCTGCCTTTTTTCGCTGCCTACTAATAGAAAACGCAACGACCATTTAAAAATTTAAATAGACGTTCGGGGATTGCATTTTGCTCATTTGCTGAGGTATCAAATTCTTCCAAGAGTTTACCTTTGCCAGATATTCAGGCTTAGGTGCCATTAACTAATATCCTGTACAACGTCTATGAATTTCGTTACATGAAACTGACTCTTTTTACAAAGCTTTTCCATTATAAATTTTAAAACATTTCGTCTGGGCACTCTTACTACGATTTTAATATAAAAATAAAATTTTGATGTAAAATTAAACTGGAAAATGTGAACTTCAAATGAAAGAGTTTATTCCAGCGAGTAATCTTTCATAAAAATTAACAAGTTACTTCTTTTATTAGAACTGGATATATAAAGGACATATAATATATTTTATGCTAGTAATGTACAAGAGGAAAAAGTTTTCTTTTATAACTAGAGAAGAGTAATACTTAGATGATTTCTAATGCTTGGTTATTTACAATACATCTAAATATTAATGAGCGCGCGAACACCACGAAAAATATAGCATGAAAGGTTGGATGATGTCAATAAGTGACATTTGAGATATGGCCGAAGACACACTAAGCTTGAAAAAAATTGTATTTGTTTTAATGAGCTCAGAATAATTGGAAAATATCTGAATTTATATTTATCATCGGAAGTTAATTTGATTTCTTTAAATTTAAAATATGAAAACTTGAACCAGTGTTATGTATTTTCAATTGAGCACTATTTGGAATTACATAATAACGGAAATATCGATTTGAGTGTCATTTACAGAGTTTCTCGAAGTTCTTATTAATTCGGAATCGGGATTAAAATTGACATTAATTTTCAAATCAAGATAGTGGTATAGAAATTTAGAAAATATTCACGTGGGAATTATTTCCTTATATTATATTAGGGCTTCGGGGGAGGCCTACGAGTATGTTTAGCAGTGGACTCTTGATAGGCTGTAATGAAGAAGATATTAGAGGGTTTTCGGGGTTTTGAAGTTGATATAAATTTTATAAATTTTAAAAATCCAAAAGAGTAACATAACATTTTTGAGAATATCGACTTAGATATTTTTTTTTACATAAAAGGGAGGTAAACGAGCAGGTGGCTCACCTGATGGTAAGTGATTACCGCCGCCCATGAATACTTGCAATACCAGAGGCAAAGCAGATGCGTGGCCGGCCTTTGAGAAAGAAAAAGAAAGAAAATATACAGCGCGAAAGTGAACATCAGAAGGGGTCGAAATATGCCGTGACTAACCTTCGTCTTTGAAAAGTTCTTACATTGCTAAACCAGTGAGCGAATACATATTTCGCGGTATGACAAATATATTTAAAACAATTTTAAAACATACAAGGATCGTTTCACTGACTACCTCGTCAGGCACTTCGCCTAAAGACATAATAACTAAAAAAAAATTCTTCTTTCTTAGGTTTAGGGCCCCTCTTGTAATAAAAAATTAAATAAAATTAACATGTAATTTCATTGATATACGACTTGTTACTTTATTATCTACTTTATTATTACCTAAGATAATATACTCACTGAATGGAAAATTTTTAAAAGTTAATATTTTGACACATGATCGAATGGGTATTAATTTCGTGAAACCTTGAAAATCATTCCCATGTCGATATTTTTCAATAATTCCGTTTCCGCCATTTCTTCAAAAATAGAACTTAATTGAATAGGCACACAATGCAGGCCATCTTGTTCATATTAACAATTCACCATATTTTACCAAATCAAGGCAATAGTCATTCTATTATCTTTTATATTACGCACACAAGAGAGAGAGAGAGAGAGAGAGAGAGAGAGAGAGATACAAGTGTAAGCACCAGTCTCGGTCCTCCCCGATGAGAAAGTGGAGGTGTTGACGGGAGTATGCAACTCAAAATTAGGCGCGAAAAAGGGCAATAAGACGATAGTGGGCAATTTTGGCCGACTTCATAGTGAAGAAGGGACTCTATCCGATTAAATCTTCTTCATTTTTATTGATAATTTCTTTTCCATTAACAATTAAATCGCCTTCATTATGACGACTAGGCGACAGCTGTTCTGTGATGTCTATATGGTCACTAGGGTGTAAATAAGAATTACATAGTATTAACATAGAACACACTGTAAAAACAGTAAAACGGAAACGACAATGAAAAGTTTATATAAACTTATGCATATATAACGGGGAAATCTGGGTAATCATGCTTTTATACAAAAAAGACGATCCCAAAAGATATAGCTAGTTAAGAATATACCAAACAAGTTAACTCTTAATAATGTGCAAATTGTTTTCAACCATAATATTAAATCAACCATCAAGAACTAATCAAGCTAAAGAGCAGTCCTGTTTCAAAAGAACTTTCTCGATTAATAACCACATAATATCAAATAACCGAACGGTTTATAAAATTTGGGACAACGATATACTTATAATGTTTATAGATTACAGTAAGGTCTATAACTTGGGAAGCATTATATACGGCGCTTTTATTCTTAGGTCAGCACTAGGAACAAAAGAAGTAGAGACAAGAACAGCCATGATTTGGAAAAATATTAGTCTTTAAAATATACACACAAAGGTACATATGAATAAAAATAAGAAATAAATCTAGACTTTACTGTGTTCCTGTGTACGCATGCCACACATGAGACCCTAACGCAGCCAAAGAAAGAAAAATTATGTCCAACTGACTAAAAAAAAATTATTCTAAAAATAAAATTACAATATCGTATCAAAAGTAGCAAAATAAGACAGAAAACAAAAATGATGCAACGGATGCCTTCAAGGCGATCGCGAGGTTTGAAACGAATTAAGTGTTTCTATATATATATAAAAATGGTGCCGACCCCACATACATGGGATAAGGGCAGGAAGAAGAAGATATAAAAATGGGTGGGATTTCAAATGGAGCGAACGCGTGCTATGTAGATTTTCCCGCAATGGATTGAGAGCGGGCGATGAAGAAATGACATATAGGCGGTAGCGGGATGATTATGGACTCGAACGGCTAAAAGAAAGTGGCATGAGATGGAGGAGGTCCAACTTTTGTTGATCCTATAAGAGAAAAAAATTATTTAGATCAAATGTGTAAAATAAACACAAGGGGGTTAGGTATATCTAATATATCTATCAATTTACCACTTATTGAAAATATTAGCGCCACCTAATTAAACCACCAAATTTAATTCATATTATAAAAGTTTTAGTATGTAGAACATAGTTAAGCTTTTATAATTTCAACGCCATTTATAAACTTATTAGTGTGTTTACATATTGTGTTGGCTGTACGTAAGAACGACGTCATAATATAGGTGGTTTTTTCCATGGTGCCTATTCTGGTTACTATTGCTTGAGACTTTGCATCCGTGAGCTAGAGGTACAAAGAAAAAAATGACGTGAATGGAAATAATTATTAATCCTGCTTGACCGGAATTATTGAAAAATAGCAATTCAATTGGGTACTATACATATGGTCCAAATCGTATGTTCGTAAATTACAGTTTGAGTACTCAAAGAACAAAAAATTGTTATTTTTTGGTTATTTGATTAATACTCTATTAATATTACAGTATCGTAGGAAACCTAAGTAAAATACGGTTTTGTGACAATTTAACCAAGCATTTAATCTATTTCATGTTTTAGCCTACCCTGTATGTATTATTTGCATCATTGTAAGAGTATATCTAATATAGCCGCGGCCAAGAAATGGCTGTTCGTGACCATTAGTACATTAAAATTTTAATTTAGGTATTTCATCACAATAAAGAGATTCAATCAACTAAATAGAACAAGTAATCGAATAACAAAACAAAGTCGTAAATAAAGTGCGTGAATGACTTTATCGATTTTATTTTAAAGAAACATAATAATCGCAGATAATGCACTACCATTATTATCAGTTATCATACAACGCTTTTTAATCAAGAGCACATTTTTTTGTTAAAAAAAAGTATTTTTTTTTAATTTCATATTTTTTAGATTCATAACGAAGTTTCTCTGACATTGTGGAAACGGGCGAAGTTCCGAAGGTATCCTTTTTTTCATGTATTAAATATGTAATATTGTAAAGGGTTCCTTATTAGTTACCGTGAAATATTTTTTTTAAAATTGAATTGAGATGAATTCCGTTGTTTTATGATTACTCTTTTTACCACTCACGACAGCCGAATGGTTGGGCGATTGGAATATTTTTGGGAGTGTATTTGTCAACGACATATTGAATGAACCTCTTACGATGCCTACCGTAAGTTATTAACGTATATCTAGGACACATTGAAATTCATAACAAAATAAAAAGATGGTTCTATGTTGAAAGTTTCCAATACTTTTAGTTTTTTTCGAGGTAGTCTCCGTTCCTCTTTATATATGTTTGCATTCGATAGAGCGACAAAGAAAAGCAGGGGGCCATTCTTTCTTGGCGTCTCTACGTAAATATTCAAAGGATCGTTCTGCGGAGTGCGCTAAAGCGTTGTCATGGTGAAAGAAGTTTCTGCTTGACGGGAACTGAACTTTCTGACGGGAGCGTTATAGTTAGCGGTAAATTTATAATTTAGTAATTAATGTCATTGTCTACGAACAAAAGGATAACCATCTCGAAAATACCAGACTAAAATTAAGCAGATTATTCTATTCCCAGTTGATTGCTGATCAAAGTGGTGATTATGGTAAATCTACGGTAATGGAGAGGCCTACATCCTAAACGAATATGTATAAAATGGTTAATCATAAATAAGGATACATTTCTTGTAAGATCATATGTAACATAATACAGTTTCAAAGTTTTATCTTTGATAGTAGGTACTGGAACTAATATTCCTCATAAGTCCAAAACTTTAATACTAATTTGGGACAATTCAACATTTTTTTCAAACAAAGAAAGAATATTAAGATTCATAAAAAACATGTAATTAAAATAGAAAAAAAAACCTTAAATGTTAAATAATAATCTAACTTATTTTTGTGCGTATGGTAAGGACCATTCTTGTATCTTAGCTTTTTCACTGCAAGACCTTTTTAGCGTTTTGAGATTAACGACAATTACCTTTTGTAAGGTTCCGTTAATATTATGAAGTTCCCATCGATTATAAATAACTCTTTGTAGCCTGCTAAAATCATTTGCCAATGAACTCTGATTACTAAAGTCGAAAAGCATGTTTTAGAGGCCATTTGTGTCATTGGTCACTGACCTAACATTTCGGTTAATTCAGCTGGACTAAATAAGCTGGAAGTTTATAATCTAAACTTAGAATTTAAAAACAATGGTAATTTTAATTTAACTTTATATAATTTTGCTTCAATATTTAAGCTTTATGTAATTTTAAGTACAACGTTAATGGCGGATTTAACGCGTGCAGTCTCCTAGGCATCTATTAGGGTAAACATAGATAAATATGAAGGAGGCGGTAAATTAAAATTAACACAACCTGAAGAATTATGTTCTTATACTTTATTATAAACCTCAAAAAATTCAGTAGTATAAAATAAGCTTAAAATGGGCAGCATAGTAAGGTGGTCTTATCGCTACAGAGCAATCTCTTTCAAACAGAAAAAACTTTTTCTACATTTTCTCGGGTCTGAGTGTTTGTGGTACCTTCGATATTTATGATTTCATAATACTAAATTTAGTATAGTAAATTTGATTAGATTAGATTAGATTAGACGGGCTGGTTTCCGCAACTCCTTAGCTTATTCGAGCCAACCCAACACCTCTAGGAATCCCAGCAAACCCTTAAAGTTACCGGTGACCTCGGAGAGAAATCTTGGAGTATTACTTTTTGATTCTGCATACCTCATTTAATCTGTGGTAGCATTCGTAGATTAGCCCTGAGGTCATAACATTACCGTTTGGGGCTTGCAATACTGTCATACTGTCGGTCTTACATCCCTGTTGGTGATTGCTATTGTTGCTTGAATAATGCTCATACATTTAGCTTGGAAGACGGCGATATGGGCGTCCAATGATATTCCTACTTTGATGCTAAGGTCTTCCGAGAAAGTGCCAAAGCCGGTCGACTTCAGTCATCGACCCATCAGTGAACACTATCCGCTCTCTTGGATCCCAATGTCCTCATGTAATTGTGTTTAAAATTTTTTGTCAGCCATTTTTAACTTAAGAAGTCATTTTTAACTTTAGTCCGTCAGGCCTATTAAAAAACAAATTATTCTAATTTTACGATTTGTTGTGAGCTAAAAAAAATTAAATCGACATTTTTGTCACTAAAATAATCATTATCGATACAAACATACCTTCATAACAACCTGTAAACAGAGTTTCAGGTTGCTACCGGAGCGGTAGCTGGGCATAGGCCATACCCGTAAGAGTCGCCATGCATGTCCTGTTGCACTTCGCTGGTTTATTGAATTAAAATCTGGTCTAAATAAAATTTTTCGCCTCCTATCGGTAGCAAATTATTTTATTATAAAAGCCATGTTTTTTTAAATATTCGTGAAGGAAAAAGTGTTACGCATCTTCCGTTTCTGGCCGGGAGGCCAACAAATAATTTCTGTCGGACTTTGATCTCAGGAAAAAAAAACAGACTAAACACAATCCAGGAGTCGTTGTTGTACCAGTAGCATTTACAGATTCATCAGAAGAGACTCAAGAGAGCGCAGGCCCGCAAGTTGCAGAAGAAGAGGAAGACTATGGCTGCCGCAGTGTAATGTCTTTGTATTCCCTATAAAAAGAAAGAAAAAAATATGTATCTTCACGCCATTCTTAATACAGGAGTATTCACAGGTCTAAAAAATTAAATAAAAAAAAAACAACAGGTGGTGAGCCTATCGCCGTCTTAATGTCCAAGCCAACGATGTAATTCGTACATTAGTTTTTGAAAAAACCCATTGGTACCTGCCAACTGGTGATCAAACTCTGGTCTTAACTCGAATTTCGACCACCCAACCACTATCGTGACGTATGAAAAGAAAGAATATTTTAATGAAAATTCGCCATCGCCACATGAAGGGATACACATATTATTGGCTTAACTTATCGGTAACGACCTCTGACATGAGAAAATTGTGTACAGACCATTACACTGGCCACCAAGTTTGTAATTAGTTTTGTAAGCCGTAAGATGTGACGCGTGTCTGTCCTTGCTACTGTAGGTAAGGCGTGGCTTCATCATATCACATGTGATTTTCGTGTGCATCGTCTACGGTGACGTTTTTATGGTGCAGCTTAGAGTGCGAGTGCGTCGTCACTAAAGGGTTAGGGGTTTTATTTTTATTTAAATATTTCGTGGAAAATTTTCTTAATGGTGGTCGCCGTGTAAGTTTCCGTACATATGTGAACCGGTTGCTCTGCGCATGACGTGATATTCAATAACATATTTATAAAATTAAATAATAAAAAATTATATAATATTCATATGATTTCTTGTATTGATACAAAATACGACAGATTTAAAATAAAACGAACATTTACAGATTTCATCGAGTTTTTTACTTTCTGACGTTTCGGATGCTTGACAGCAACCGTGTTCTCACGTGGTTTTAAAAAAACCAAATTAAAAAACGCGAAAAAATTGTTATATCGTTCTCTGCACTTTGGAAACGAGCGCGACCTGGCGTAGAAGATAATTGTTCGCACGATATAATTGTTCATTTTTTAAAGTAAATGCTACTTTAAAAAATGAATACATCTTAAATAATAATAAGCCCTAAAATAATATCAGAGGTGATATACTCGTATCTTGAAGTGGTCCTAGATAAGCAAAGAAAACTTCAAGACACACATTAAAGATGTCAGAGATAAAGCGGCCTTTATATCCTTCCGGCTGCTTCTTTAATGTAACTTATAAGGCTACAACCTTACAAAACTTGCGTAAGACCAAATCTGGCTAGTCCTTTCGACCGACACTCATTCGGGACTTATTTTAAACAACGTGATAGACGAGGAGCCAGAAATTTTCATAACTACATTGTGATGTAAATATTAATTTAAATCTTTGATCGGTTTTCAGGGGAGAATTTTAAGTCCATAGATTCGGTATAGCCATACAAATACATATTCTATACGATATACAAATTCTACGTGGAACCGAAAAAGTTAATTCAAAATTTAATCTCATGCAATTAATTCATTTAACATTTAAGTTCTACAATTGTTTACAAATATTGGGTATTTACAGCGAGGCCATAAAAATAAATTTCCGGGTAGGTTCCGTTCACTAGGTACCAAGGTAACTTTGTACACCTAATTATCCTCTTTCACTATCACTTTTTAATAATGTCATTATATAAATTATATTTATTATGAAATATTAAAGTTGACGAACCGACGACATGCTAGCCGAGTTGGTAGTGACCCTGCCTTCGAAGCAAAAGGTTGCATGTTCGATTCTTGCTAGTGGCAAACATTTGTGTGATGCATATGTATTTATACTTGTATGTAAAATATATTGTACGGTTAACATTAAGGAGGCGATTGTGAAGACTGCGACCTGTCACCTTGTCTCAAATAAGTTCCGATGAGAAGTGGGTCAGAAGGACTTCATTGTTTACACCATTATACAAAATTGGGTGACGATGTGAAAAAACTTTTATGAAGTCTTGATCTAACGTTGAATTAAAACTTGAATCGAGTCAATGTTTATTTTTAAGAAAGACACGTTCCACAGCATTTAGTTTTTCAGACAATATACAGACAGTATTATAGTTCTAACTTCTGGTTCTATGGAAACTTCCTTGTTACGCAAATTTCCACTAAGTACTAAAATCTACTAGATTTTGATTCTAAAATATACTAGTCAGATTAGAGGAATTTTCCATGTTAAAAACACCATCGAAATACGGCCTTGTTTAAGAAACATCGTCCGCGCCTGAGTATTAATAAAAAGAACATCAAAATATCGTATATATATATATATATATATATATATATATATATATATATATATATATATATATATATATATATATAAATATATATATATATATATATATATATATATATATATATATATATATATATATATATATATATATATATATATATATATATATATATATATATATATATATATATATATATATATATATATATATATATATATATATATATATATATATATATATATATATAGTCGAATCCTATATACCTACTGCAACAATTTAATACATACTTGTGAAAACTATATTCTGAGTATCAGAATCACGCATCATTAAATTTTATTGCAAATTACCAGTCTATTAATATGTCATTACTTTATACCAGTAACCTTTATAAAAGTTATTTCTATTTTTCACTTCACTGTCACTGTGTTAATTTTACTAAGAAACGTTGGAATTTATCAACTTTGTTGTTCCATTTCCACGAAGAAATGATACTTGACTGGCTGAAGTGTAAACAGTTACAGTTCAGGCGCTTGTTACTATTGACTGTGTATTTGCACTATCACTTGATATTATTTGACGTATATTGGGAAGAACATTTGATGATAAGAAAGAAACATTTATTGCACAAATACACCACATACAAAACAAAGAACATCGCAGAGAGCATGAATTTCATTAAAAAAATAGGTAAAAAATTAATGTCAATAATGATGATGAGTTCATGAGACATATTACCCTTTCTAGAGTGTTATAGCGACCACACAACAACAGACCACACTCAGCATAATGCTAAACTCATTTAACAACAGAACTGGAAATAGCCGTAAAGGAACCAAAATGGACATACATGCCTTTTGCTTACGCGTTTCTGCCACCACATAACTGTTTGAAAATGAAGAGATAGATATTTAACTGATATATTTAACTGATGACGATAACCCACTTGTGGTGTGTTCATGGACTGTAGTAGTCAATAACCATCGGGTGTGCAAACAACAAGAAGCCCTAACAATAAGAAATGGTTAAAGTTTCGGAGGAGAGAAATTAGCTATTTTTATCTTATTCTTTTTATCTTCAGGCATTTGCCCAATATTAAGAGAGACAAAGGTCCAGACTATTAAGGCTTTTTCATTCACTTTTCACCGAATCCTATTTAGGACAATGTGACAATTGCTGAGCCTGTAACATCAAAATGTTTATGCCAACGTTAAAATATTCTTACCTATAGATTTGTAATTAAATCGAAAAATACGCATGTATACCTATATATCTATGACTCAATTGCATACATTAATTTGTTTCTAGCAGCATTAGAAACCGCACCCCATACTTCGTATACGAGGTAACTGGGCCAGCGAATCATCATATCTTATGACTTCATTAAAACCTTCCAATGTACGTTAAAAGTTAATAAAACAATAAAGTTTACTTTAGTTATTTCAGTCAGTTTAGGTATTCAGTCACAATTGGATCAGATTGCAATGGCCCTCCCATTGCAATCTGATCCAGGAAGTACAACAACCGTAGAAGACTTGAATAACTTCTAAAGAACGATATCTCAAACATCAGGTAAAATTAAATAGATCTGCGAGCGTCAGCACCTCCTAAGATGCGACGTCTTTGGTACCGTGGTCGTCGATTCACTAGCACAGTTTGGAGATATTGCCAAATCTTACAGACGAGGTGTTGGAATGTGTCTGTTACATTATGACCTTTATGGTTATATGACCTTTATATTGCTATTTACCTTTGACCTTTATATTGGCTATTATGACCTTTATGGTTATATATTAATGGTCGGTTATAATAATTATGATTATGATTATAACAGACCATTATGTGTGTAAAAGGAAATTGTTATCCAATTTTCCACACTGCTTTTCGGTATTGTTTTCTCTTCAAATATCGTTACCTAATTATTTTAATCTGATATGATGATAAACGAACAGACGAAAAATATCGGACCAAAATTAAATAGACCGGCGACGTAAGGGCTGTTTTTCCATATATTACCTCGTTCGGCGAGTGTATTAACCATATCAGCTACAGATACTTCGCACTGTAAACACAATTGCCTATCACTGATCTGGTTAAATTTTATCTGGTAAGTTTAAAGACGCGTATAAGCGTCTTACAATTTGACGATTTAAATTAAGTTATTCGAATATATACTATACTATACTATACTATAATATACTATACGCTTTATGTATATTATATATTAGTGTAGTACAGTTTAAAATATACTAAAAAAATTTCTTTTTCTTGTTCAACCAATTTCAGAAAAGAAGTATTCTTCGTTTTCGCAAAAGCACATGTATTCATTTTGGCATGTATTATATTGCAGTTCATGACGAGATGCGTAGCTTCCACGATGCGTCATAATTTTTTTTAAATTCAATATGTGATAAATATTAATGTTTGTACTCGAGTCATGGGTTTATTTATTTATTTTATGCGAAGGTACATACTATAACTATTTACAACTGATCGCATGCACGATCTTAAGATATCGGTAACGACAGGGATTCCCCGATTAAAAATATGAGTTAAATACATTTTTTTGTTAACTACATTACGAAGTATCACATAGACTTTATCATGTGTGTAAAATTTATTCAATATTGGCTTTACACCTTTTAGCAGAGCATACAATTCTGTTCTATGGCAATGAAACATACCATGCCTCTCCGGATTTACATTATTTTAATTCAACATACGAGTTTCAATCATCGTAATTTTTCACCCTATTTAAAAATTTAGACTTCCTTGCGACTCATTTCGTAATCTACTCTCATCTGTATTAATGAAAATAGTACGAACATTAATTTAGATGCTTTTTTGTGTTCGATCGGGAAAATATCTTGTCTCCTATGATATCTTCACTACTAATTTTTTAGTCTATTCTAGGATATTATATCAGAACTTTCTGCATAGAAATAATCAAACGATAGATATATATCAATGTGCAATGAGCACGGTAGGAGCGAGTAGTGGTATTTCCAGCGGCGTTCAGAGGTATATTACGAGAGGTTTTCGAATCTTCATTTTAATAAGCTGTTTAAGTCGACTTATTTTTTTTCACGTGTATATGTACAAATGAAGGTGAACTTAAAATTGCTGGCATCGACATTAAATTGCCTATCACAATGGAAACTATATATTAAAGGTTATCGTCATGATTTTACTGTATTCTACAAACTTCTTCTCTTAATATGTACATAAAAATGACAATAATGATGATTAGTGTTATTATAAACGAATTTTATTAAACTGTTTAGTTTTTGTGAATAATTGGAGTTGCTTCTTAAGAGTCAAAGAAACTCTAGTAGAAGTTAAAAATAATAAAGTTTTATTTTAATGGGAAAAAATGCATTCTATATCCTTTATACTTAATTACTTAACAACATACCGAACCGTCGGGGGTGTTTTTATATATCTTCACGCCATTTTCAATACAGGGTACACAGAGGTCTAGACAAATAAGTCCTTTCGACCCATCTTTCACCGAAGACATTTGTGGGGCCACGTGACAATTGGTGAGCCCGTCACCGTATTTCTGTCCAAGTGGTAGGCCTATATATATATGGTACATAAGTTTTGAAAAATCCTATCGGTACGAGCCTACCTCTTGGGGATTTAACTCAGGTCTCTTGACCCGAATTCGTATTGCCAACCCCTCGGCTTTCGCGACTGGAATGTGTGTAACATAAGTACATACACATAAACATACGTACATAAATAATGACTTGTAGTAGTCCACTGCAGAATACACTGCTTCGTGTCGAGCATTGGTTAAAAAAGGGGTACAACGTTTTCTATTCATGTATAAATATGTAGTTGTACTGCTACGATGCAGTCGTACAGCGATATATTACCAATTTTAAAAAGGAGCCCCTTATACTCAAGATATTACCAGAGTTTCAATAAATCGATCTTTCTTAGAAAATTTAACAAATAGCAGACAACATGTTATTTATCTTCTGCTAAACTTACAATAAAAAATATCTTTATGAATTGTAAGTCAGCCTGAGCTTTTTGTTATTAAATAAATGAGAACTTATATCAAAGCTACCTCCGCCTTACTGTATCGATGATCTTACCTCCGGGTCACGTTATGCTACCTGCATTTATTGAAATTTTCTTAGTCTCTCTTTCATTATAAGGGATGTTGGAAACATTTACTTATATTTTTTATTTAATTATATTAAAAATATTTTTTCGTTGCCTTTTTTGCTTTGTTATACTTTGTTCATTTGTTCATGCAAATAGAGCATAAATGTCCGCGTGACGATATTCTGTGACCCCGCGGCCTCTAGAAACAGAATCATAGAGGTCGCAGCTGGTTAGTGACGCTCGAATTTATGCAAAACGTGTAAAACCATGATTTAACGCTTCTGTTATTTCGGGTACAATGTAATTGTTGGTGTTGCTATTAAATAGGTAAATTTTTGAGGATATTTTGAGGTAATCAGGAGCCCACGTTCCTACTTATTTACGATTTTTCTTTCCATTTGATGACTAGCCGAGTTAGTAGCGACCCTGTTTTCGATGCAAAGGGTTGCGAGTTCCAATCCCGCTAGGGGCAAACATTTGTGTAATGAATGTTTGAATATTTTCCATGTTACACATTTTTTTAAACAAAAATTTAAAACAATGATTTTTTAATTAAGCCGACTCCAAGAAGAACACAAAAAGCAAGGAATAAATATCATGATCGAATCAGTTACGTTTTAATTTAAATAATATATTCTTATATTATACACTAGCTAATGATAATGTTTGAAGTTGTCATCATGCCTGTTACACAATATTACCAAATAAACAACAGATTATATATTAATGAATACATCAAAATACAGTCGTATTATAAATTTTTTGATGTTTAAAAAGTCATTTAAGTTGTATCAGACCCGATAGATTATTTCGTCTTGTGGATAAATAAGGATTTCAGGTTCAAATAATGCTAGGAGCAAACATTTGTGTAATGCATTTGAAGGTTTGTACTAGATCCGTGGAGGTTTATATTTTAATGTAAATATTTGCCGTTGTCCGAAAATTTTATGGTTGGTTCTGCCACTAAGGCGTCCGACTGATTCGCCTCTTGTCACTAATATTTGGTCACATTGATCCAAATGAGCTTCAATAAAATGTCGCTAAAAATGATAAATTGCTTAGACCTCTAACAACCCCAGAATTGGGAAATACGTGAAGTTAAGTTTTTATGAGCAGTTATTTGTTGTAATTTAATTCGAGTTAGATGACCGTGAATAAGACTAGAGAGGTAAAACATAAGTGGGAGGTCGTGTGCGCGGTGGTTGCTGAAAAAACTTAAATTTGGCCGTGTCGCAGCTGCGTGAGAATAAACCACTCCTTTTTGAATCATAAATATTAATTTAGAATAATTAACTCAAAGAGGAAGACATCAAACTCCATGTTTTTAATTAGTAAACAAAAGGTAGTTAGAAATGACAAGCAAAGGAGTTGGACGAGGCAGAAAACTTTTAAATATAAACCATGGTAACTTATAAAGAATGATTGTAATTCCTAAACCAATTATTTTTCCACCAGTGAATGATAGATCTTGTGATTGACAAGTTCTATATCCGCCTGGAAGGTCCATCTCATAAATATTAATCCGACACCTTCTGATGTTAACTTTACATTTAAAAATAAAAAATACTGAAAGATGGATAGATACAGGCCCGATTGAATAACATTAATTTTTTAGTGAATCTGGCGTTCCTTGGTTCGGGGTAAAACCCCGTTGATTCTCCAACAACACTTCATCTTACAACCGCTGCAATTAAGCCAGACAAGGTTTACCTGGCTTGATGCGCAATGAGTGACTAAGCCGAAGCCCAAAAAACGTCCATCGAAAAAAATTCATCGGAAGGGTAATTACTTACGTCTACTTGCCGCGTGGTACCGGCGTCGTAGGTATCGTAACAGGCGACTAAAGGCCTTAAAATTTAATATTGTACTGTCAGACAGAAGGATAAACGTCTCAAAAAATAACTCAAATTTTTAAGGACTGCGATCGCCAATCCGCTAACCAAGCGTGGCGATTATGGTAAACCTGCCGATACGCGAAATAGTTAGTCCTGCAATAGACTTTTCCAGGCCTTTCTGTGTGTTGTGACATGTCACACTCAGACGAAAAGTCGCCTGGTGTAGGCCCAGCATTTAAGCAGGTATTAAAGAAAAATGTACCATTATTACATAGATATCTAATAATTCTTTAAAGTTGTATCTTGTCCTTGAACATTGATCTTGTTCTGTTTGTTGACAGCTTAGCGTGTACAAACATTATTCAGTATATTTGATTTGGAATATTAAGCAAATTTATACAAAATATGTGGATATAAAATCTGAGATTGTAAATAAAGACGTAATAACACAGTTTTAAGGTTTATATCTATATTATAAGGTTTATATGTAATATTTTTTGGCGTTTAAGGTGGCAAACCAGTCAGCGATTCTCATGGTGTTAAGTGATTACCGCTCATTTACACACGCAACACCAAAGGAGCCACATTATCGACTTCTAAAAAGAAGTTGCATGTAGAGAGAAAGTATAAGGTGTACACTAGAATATAGCGGACTCACTAGACGCAGAACCACAAGATGCTTTTACTTGTGCTGACCTGAGCCAGACTATTTATGTCACAGTGAGCGCAGTGTGTAGTAAAATCTATACACAAACAAAACACGAATAGATTTTTATTTATTTTGAAACTGTATTAAATATAAAGTAAAAATGTACAAAAAATATAAGTAGACTGAGTGCATTTATGTAACACGTAAAAAAACAATTTTTAAGTGTAAGTAATAGTATACACTGACTTGATCAGAATCAGGATACATGTTATTTCAATGTCTCACAAATACGGATCAAGATAAAATATACTTAAATGCTTTGAAAATTAAGTGTTGATTTAGTTTTATTAAATTAAATAGAAATAAAAAAGCAACTGACACGGGTGGGATCCGTATCCTATGCGTGCAGCATTACTTGATTTTTTAAATCTCTTTACCTATGCCTGTTTTGGGATTAGCGACAACTACCAGAAGATATTCCAAATTCCAGCTCAATATCCGTAATTTACTGCTACGAAATACTAATAAGACAACGCCAACTACACCTTTTTTGTGCGATTTCATTCATTCTAAAGCATATAAGTTAAGCTGAACTTTTATTATTATTTGAAGAGCAATTTAAAACTGTTGTCACATACCGTGACAACAGTTTGAAATTCTCTTTCTTTAATTCAGGCTGAGGTCGCGGATTCGATTTTTTAAATTTCTCTATAATTTAATAACAAAAAGTTCACCATAACTTATATGATATATTGATTTTGTTTTTTTTTATGTAATAAATATTAATATATGTAATAATTTTTTAAATATTAATCTTATCTAATATTATAAATGCGAAAGTAAGTATGCATGTTTCTTTGTAGAGATGCAACGTCTAAACCACAATTTTAAACATTTACCTATATTAAACATTATCAGCGAGTAATATAGGCCAAATTTTTTTAATTAAAAATCCCCACGAAAATTACGGTGCCAAATTATGCCTATAAAATTCATTATTGACCTGCACTGTCAATTCGTTATTAGCTAGAAGATTTAAGTATGTTTCAATCGTAAATAATTTAGGGGAAACGAAGTTTGAACATTAAATGTTCTTGCTCAGCTCACTATAAATTCAATTCAATTAAGTACACAGCATCAGCTGTTTTAGGGTAGACTTATAAAAATAATGAATAAAAGCTACATAAACAAAAAGCAATTCTATAACCGTAATAAAAAACTGTAACTATTACAGTTACTTTAATTTTTCTGTAACACTATTGGTCATATTTTTGAGATTATGTTTCGACATTTATTTATTTTCTTTTTTTTTAGTTTTATGTGCGCAACAAGCGCGATCTAACCTGGTTTTAAATATGCAATGTATCATATTTGTACTTAACAAAGAAGATTAAGTCTTCTTTGTTAAGTAAAAATATGATACATTACTACTCGTAGTATTAAGTTTCATTCTAAGAAGAATGATGTCACGATAGCCGAGTGGTTCGGTGGTCGGAATTTCGAGTCGAGAGACCCGAGTTCGATCCCCAAGTGGCAGGCTCGTACCAATGAGTTTTTCAACACTTATGTTGAAAAAACTTATGTACGAATTATATCGTTGGCTTGGACATAAAGGCGGCGACGGGCTCACCACCTGTCACGTTGTCTCGAAAATATCTTCGGTGGAAGGATAATTATAAAGTATGTTCTCAGTTTTTAATACTGAAGTTTTAATGGTCCCGCCATGCAATAGTTTCAATGGGCAAGAAACAAAAATTGTGACATTATTTTATTTATTTTTTAATAATTATGTCTTTAACAGTTATATAAAAACGCGCGGGCGAAACTGCTGGAAAACCCATGTATTATATATTTTATTGCCAGACACGACAAAGCTTGGCTTGGCGCAGTCTATAATGAAGGCAAGAATATCAAGCAGGAAAGGTTTGAACACTACAGAAAAGATTACATATATTATTTATTTTAAAAATAATGTATGTGTAAGTATTTATTCCTAGGGGAACTTTGGGCTACAGAGTATTTAGAAACATACTCAGTTAATAAAGCAAAGAGTTATCCAAATCTCAAGTCAATCTACCAACTGCTTTTCAAGTTTTGTGGACAAAAACATACGGATGCTCTCTATATTGATAAACTTTATATACCATTGCAAATATTTTACAAATAAGCAAAGAATAGTTGCAAAAAAACTTCTAACGTTATTACGTGAGTAAGTAAAATATATTTTCAGGCCATTTCTAATACAGTGGAATCGCAATACAAATTAAGTCTTTTTGAGCCGCTTTCCACTGAAGATATTTTTGGGGTAATGTGACAGGTGGTGAGCCCGTCGCTCTCTTAATATCCAAGACAACGACTTAAATCATATATAAGGTTTTGAAAAAACCATTGGTACGAGCCTGCTATCTGGGAATCCAACTCGGTTCCCTGGACGCCAAAAAACCGTTGAATCCAACTGGTTCGCTATCGCGATATTACGCCAGGAGATGAAAATAGTGTTTCGCACACTAGACAAGTTTGTATCAATTATATTTTAATCACACACATTTGAATACTCAGTCAATTCGGAAAGAATCGTTTTTAGCGATAAGCACGTCTTATTGTGCTTGGGTATTTCTAAAATTTTCCTTCTGATGTATTCCTCTTCAATATATGATACAGTAAAATCCACTGTCACGTTGTCTCGAAAATATCTTCGGTGGAAGGATAATTATAAAGTATGTTCTCAGTTTTTAATACTGAAGTTTTAATGGTCCCGCCATGCAATAGTTTCAATGGGCAAGAAACAAAAATTGTGACATTATTTTATTTATTTTTAATAATTATGTCTTTAACAGTTATATAAAACGCGCGGGCGAAACTGCTGGAAAACCCATATATATATTTTATTGCCAGACACGACAAAGCTTGGCTTGGCGCAGTCTATAATGAAGGCAAGAATATCAAGCAGGAAAGGTTTGAACACTACAGAAAAGATTACATATATTATTTATTTTAAAAATAATGTATGTGTAAGTATTTATTCCTAGGGGAACTTTGGGCTACAGAGTATTTAGAAACATACTCAGTTAATAAAGCAAAGAGTTATCCAAATCTCAAGTCAATCTACCAACTGCTTTTCAAGTTTTGTGGACAAAAACATACGGATGCTCTCTATATTGATAAACTTTATATACCATTGCAAATATTTTACAAATAAGCAAAGAATAGTTGCAAAAAAACTTCTAACGTTATTACGTGAGTAAGTAAAATATATTTTCAGGCCATTTCTAATACAGTGGAATCGCAATACAAATTAAGTCTTTTTGAGCCGCTTTCCACTGAAGATATTTTTGGGGTAATGTGACAGGTGGTGAGCCCGTCGCTCTCTTAATATCCAAGACAACGACTTAAATCATATATAAGGTTTTGAAAAAACCATTGGTACGAGCCTGCTATCTGGGAATCCAACTCGGTTCCCTGGACGCCAAAAAACCGTTGAATCCAACTGGTTCGCTATCGCGATATTACGCCAGGAGATGAAAATAGTGTTTCGCACACTAGACAAGTTTGTATCAATTATATTTTAATCACACACATTTGAATACTCAGTCAATTCGGAAGGAATCTTTTTTTGCGATAAGCACGTCTTATTGTGCTTGGGTATTTCTAAAATTTTCCTTATGATGTATTCCTCTTCAATATATGATACAGTAAAATCCACTGTCACGTTGTCCCGAAAATATCTTCGGTGGAAGGTGGGTCAAAGGGACTTAATTGTCTAGACTTGACCTCTGTCTACCCCTGTATTGGGAATTGCGTGAAGATATATATTTTTATTTTTTTTTAAAATCCACTCTACAACTACAATTTTATCAGTATTTATTTAATTAAACAGACTATCATTTAAGAAACATTTAAGCCTTGGTAACACTTCCATACCCCTTAAATACTTCCATGTTATCCGTTATCATTTGACATGTTAACCTTACCTGAGCGTAGTTCTGCTTATATAAGCATACTACACTATTGTTGTAATGTAAATTAAATGTTACGCTTAATTTCGAATTTTAGTTCCTTATTACGATTATTCAAATGAGTGCATTATTTTGATTATTAATTATTAATGTCAACAAATTAAAAAAATTTAAGAATATTTATGTGCTTGAATTGTGATTTAAAATACGTTGATTTCTTATATAACATTTTTCCTCATTTAAATTTGATGACTGCTGTGGATGAATTTTAATCGCAAATTAATTAATGGTTGCCAACATTAAAAAATATTTACCCACACCTAAGAATTGTGGGTGTTTTACATATATTATTATATGTATTACATTATATTGTATTTTATGATATCTTTTAATTTATCTATGCTGAAACAAATCTGAGTTAACTTAATACTGAGAGGTGTAGCAATTCAGTTGATAATGTTAAGCTCATATCTTTTTTGAACTTAGTTATAAGAACAAAAGGTATTTTTTGAATTCAGATTCACCGATTCACATAATTTAATTTAATACCCCACATTGTAAAGTTGTTATTTAAAAAATTACTTCGCAACCCTCCGCATGAAAATATAAAAGGTATATGCTACCTGGTCCGAAGAGAAGAAGAAGAGCACCACCCTCCCTCCCACAGATGCGTGCACCAATTCCACAGACGTGTGCACCAACTCCACTGTATGCACCACCACTACTACACTCAAACCAGGTAACACACACCACCACCGAAAACGCGACACGTGTTTCGCCTCAAAACAAGGCATCCTCAAGCGAGTAGACTCTACGATGAGCGACCGCAGAGTGACAAATGAGTCACTCGAGCAGTCTTTTATAACCTAACGTGACGCAACCGGCCGCCACCCCCACCAATAACGGCCAATTGCGTCACGACCTACCCGAAAAAAATATTTAAAAGAGGTGAGTCAGAGACGTTTGTTTGTTCATTCAGCAGTGCAAAACGTCCACCGCCACCACCTTATTATCTCCAACTGTTCAAGCACACACAGTCGGAGCCCTTTGTCACATATGTGTAAGACTTGGAAAGAATGGTCATTTGGTAAAATATGTCCAGTTTCCAAAAGATGTTTGGCAAAATGTGATCTATCGGGTTTATTGTTCCTGTACGCGGCCAAGTGCTCTTTATAGCGAGTATTAAAACTACGACCCGTCTGACCCACATACACCGCACCGCAATCACTACAGGCAAGTCTATAAACACCCGATCTTTGTTGCTTATCTATCCTATCTTTAGTGTTGCACAAACTCACAAGTGAATTGCCCGTCTTGAATGCGACGCAAACGCCATTCCGTCTAAGAGTTCTGGCTATTTTATCAGATAATGGACCTATGTAGGTCAGACTACCCGCATAATTATTGGATTTTTGGGGTGGGACCGCGTACAGAAACCTTCTAATTATTTGTTTTGTTTTTATTAATTATACTATTAATAATGTTTTGGAATATCCGTTAGAGACTGCTAGTTGATAAATAGATTTTAGTTCTTTTAAATAGTTTTCTTCATTAAGAGGACTGTTAACAATCTATTTACATAACAATGAAAAGCAGCCATCTTGTGCTGCCAAGGATGACACGATGACGCGGGGATGACGGTATCCGTATAAGTTGGTTTACGGTAAATTTTGAATTCATGTCTATTATTTTTCCTTGATATGGTAAGATCAAGAAAATTAATGGAGCAGTCTTGTTCAATTCAAGTTTGAATTTAATTTTGGAATGGATCTTGTTCAATTTGTTAAAGAAACGTCCAGTTGTCTTTTGGTGCCGGTCCAACACATAATTATGTCATCTACATACCTATAATAATATAAGATATTTTTATCGACAACTATGTTTTGTCTTTCATAGTTATCCATAAACATATCCGCCATAAGTGGACTCAAAGGGGACCCCATTGCTAAACCTTCTTTTTGTAAATAAAATCGGTTATCAAACCGGAAATAATTTTGTTTCAAGCAGATAGACGTCAAGTGAAGTAAGTCTTTAGCTTCCCCGGGATGTAGACGACATTTATTGAAATGATCTGCGAGTATACGAGAACATTCTTTCGAAGGAACATTAGTGAAAAGACTTTCGACGTCTAAAGACAAAAGAAAACATTTAGGAGGTAATGATATATCTTTAATTTTGGAAATTAGGTCTAAACTATTTTTCAGACTATAAGCAGGTTTGAAGTTGGATTTTTCTTTAAGTAGAACATTTAGTCTTTTTGCTAAAGGGTATGCTGGAGCACCAATATATGAGACTACTGGACGCATAGGTACGTGTTCTTTATGGATTTTTGGTAATCCATATAAAGTGGGTGCCAAAGTTCATTGGAACAAGAATACTCCGAGAAACATTGTGATTGGGAAAAGTGTACGATGCATTTTGTATAGTCTCTTTGATCTCAGTGATATATCTCTTCGTAGGATCGGACTCTAATTGCACAAAATCATCCCTTGGATAACATCGTTAACTTTTGGCAGTATTCGGTCTTGTCCATTATTACAACAGTATTGCCTTTATCAGCTTTTGAAATAATCAGGTTATTTTCACTGATTCTTTGTTTAAGTGATTTAAATACTGAAATTTCGGAATTACCGTTAGACAAAAACGATGCCGCCCTAATTTCCCGAGCCACTAAACTTTTAACGATGTTATCCTTCTTCCCAATCACTACAGCCATCTCCGCGTCAACGGCAACTGTCTCTAACGATTTTTGGGATACGGACGGTGTAAGGTTATACTTGAGTCCTTTTCTAGAAGTATATTCTCATCATTTGGAAACTGGACATTTGATAGATTTTTAACACGGGGATAAAAACGGTGTGATTCAGTCTCTCCGTCAACGCTCTCTTTACGGTTAGAAGCTGTAACTAGGCGCTGCAATTTACGTGTTTGAACTTGATACTTCAGATGGACAGCCATAGACGCAAGTTCCCTGGCCTTGCCATCCAAAGCATCAAATTCGATGTTATGTAATTTATAGGAGAGTTCAGAATACAATATTTTTAAATGGGCTTTAAGGTTATCTCTATTGGTAAACCAATGACGACATTCTTCATTAAGCCAAATCTGTTGGGCCTTTAAAACAGCGACACTGGCTGCCCGACTGTTCGTGCCCGAACGTATGTTAATATAATTAGGTACAACATTCTGCTTTTGCACTGCTGATTAAACCAAACATTTTGGACTGCAAATCTATGTTGTTTAGTTAGTTTAATGTAGAGTCTAGCCTGTTCGGCCGTGCTAGCCTGTTTAAGATAGTTAATTGACTCAGGCGTTACTTTGCGGAAATTCATTGTAAAGTTGTTATTTAAAAATTACTTCGCAACCCTCCGCATGAAAATATAAAAGGTATATGCTACCTGGTCCGAAGAGAAGAAGAAGAGCACCACCCTCCCTCCCACAGATGCGTGCACCAATTCCACAGACGTGTGCACCAACTCCACTGTATGCACCACCACCACTACACTCAAACCAGGTAACACACACCACCACCGAAAACGCGACACGTGTTTCGCCTCAAAACAAGGCATCCTCAAGCGGTAGACTCTACGATGAGCGACCGCAGAGTGACAAATGAGTCACTCGAGCAGTCTTTATAACCTAACGTGACGCAACCGGCCGCCACCCCACCAATAACGGCCAATTGCGTCACGACCTACCCGAAAAAATATTTAAAGAGGTGAGTCAGAGACGTTTGTTTGTTCATTCAGCAGTGCAAAACGTCCACCGCCACCACCTTTTATTATCTCCAACTGTTCAAGCACACACAGTCGGAGCCCTTTGTCACATATGTGTAAGACTTGGAAAGAATGGTCATTTGGTAAAATATGTCCAGTTTCCAAAGATGTTTGGCAAAATGTGATCTATCGGGTTTATTGTTCCTGTACGCGGCCAAGTGCTCTTTATAGCGAGTATTAAAACTACGACCCGTCTGACCCACCAAATAGTTTTCTTCATTAAGAGGACTGTTAACAATCTATTTACATAACAATGAAAAGCAGCCATCTTGTGCTGCCAAGGATGACTTACGATGAGCGACCGCAGAGTGACAAATGAGTCACTCGAGCAGTCTTTATAACCTAACGTGACGCAACCGGCCGCCACCCCACCAATAACGGCCAATTGCGTCACGACCTACCCGAAAAAATATTTAAAGAGGTGAGTCAGAGACGTTTGTTTGTTCATTCAGCAGTGCAAAACGTCCACCGCCACCACCTTTTATTATCTCCAACTGTTCAAGCACACACAGTCGGAGCCCTTTGTCACATATGTGTAAGACTTGGAAAGAATGGTCATTTGGTAAAATATGTCCAGTTTCCAAAGATGTTTGGCAAAATGTGATCTATCGGGTTTATTGTTCCTGTACGCGGCCAAGTGCTCTTTATAGCGAGTATTAAAACTACGACCCGTCTGACCCACCAAATAGTTTTCTTCATTAAGAGGACTGTTAACAATCTATTTACATAACAATGAAAAGCAGCCATCTTGTGCTGCCAAGGATGACTTACGATGAGCGACCGCAGAGTGACAAATGAGTCACTCGAGCAGTCTTTATAACCTAACGTGACGCAACCGGCCGCCACCCCACCAATAACGGCCAATTGCGTCACGACCTACCCGAAAAAATATTTAAAGAGGTGAGTCAGAGACGTTTGTTTGTTCATTCAGCAGTGCAAAACGTCCACCGCCACCACCTTTTATTATCTCCAACTGTTCAAGCACACACAGTCGGAGCCCTTTGTCACATATGTGTAAGACTTGGAAAGAATGGTCATTTGGTAAAATATGTCCAGTTTCCAAAGATGTTTGGCAAAATGTGATCTATCGGGTTTATTGTTCCTGTACGCGGCCAAGTGCTCTTTATAGCGAGTATTAAAACTACGACCCGTCTGACCCACCAAATAGTTTTCTTCATTAAGAGGACTGTTAACAATCTATTTACATAACAATGAAAAGCAGCCATCTTGTGCTGCCAAGGATGACAC
Organism: Sericinus montela; assembly: GCA_029286605.1. NCBI lineage: Eukaryota > Metazoa > Arthropoda > Insecta > Lepidoptera > Papilionidae > Sericinus > Sericinus montela. The sequence continues at coordinate 5,820,339 of JAGSMR010000004.1, forward strand.
GATGACGCGGGGATGACGGTATCCGTATAAGTTGGTTTAACGTAACGTAACCCAACGTAACGTAACGTTGGGTTACGTTTACGTTACGTTAACGTTTAACGTAAACCAACTTATACGGATACCGTCATCCCCGCGTCATCGTGTCATCCTTGGCAGCACAAGATGGTTGCTTTTCATTGTTATGTAAATAGATTGTTAACAGTCCCTCTTAATGAAGAAAACTATTTAAAAGAACTAAAATCTATTTATCAACTAGCAGTCTCTAACGGATATTCCAAAAACATTATTAATAGTATAATTAATAAAAACAAAACAAATAATTAGAAGGTTTCTGTACGCGGTCCCACCCCAAAAATCCAATAATTATGCGGGTAGTCTGACCTACATAGGTCCATTATCTGATAAAATAGCCAGAACTCTTAGACGGAATGGCGTTTGCGTCGCATTCAAGACGGGCAATTCACTTGTGAGTTTGTGCAACACTAAAGATAGGATAGATAAGCAACAAAGATCGGGTGTTTATAGACTTGCCTGTAGTGATTGCGGTGCGGTGTATGTGGGTCAGACGGGTCGTAGTTTTAATACTCGCTATAAAGAGCACTTGGCCGCGTACAGGAACAATAAACCCGATAGATCACATTTTGCCAAACATCTTTTGGAAACTGGACATATTTTACCAAATGACCATTCTTTCCAAGTCTTACACATATGTGACAAAGGGCTCCGACTGTGTGTGCTTGAACAGTTGGAGATAATAAAAGGTGGTGGCGGTGGACGTTTTGCACTGCTGAATGAACAAACAAACGTCTCTGACTCACCTCTTTTAAATATTTTTTCGGGTAGGTCGTGACGCAATTGGCCGTTATTGGTGGGGGTGGCGGCCGGTTGCGTCACGTTAGGTTATAAAAGACTGCTCGAGTGACTCATTTGTCACTCTGCGGTCGCTCATCGTAGAGTCTACTCGCTTGAGGATGCCTTGTTTTGAGGCGAAACACGTGTCGCGTTTTCGGTGGTGGTGTGTGTTACCTGGTTTGAGTGTAGTGGTGGTGGTGCATACAGTGGAGTTGGTGCACACGTCTGTGGAATTGGTGCACGCATCTGTGGGAGGGAGGGTGGTGCTCTTCTTCTTCTTCTTCTCTTCGGACCAGGTAGCATATACCTTTTTATATTTTCATGCGGAGGGTTGCGAAGTAAATTTTTTAAATAACAACTTTACAATGAATTTCCGCAAAGTAACGCCTGAGTCAATTAACTATCTTAAACAGGCTAGCACGGCCGAACAGGCTAGACTCTACATTAAACTAACTAAACAACATAGATTTGCAGTCCAAAATGTTTGGTTTAATCAGCAGTGCAAAAAGCAGAATGTTGTACCTAATTATATTAACATACGTTCGGGCACGAACAGTCGGGCAGCCAGTGTCGCTGTTTTAAAGGCCCAACAGATTTGGCTTAATGAAGAATGTCGTCATTGGTTTACCAATAGAGATAACCTTAAAGCCCATTTAAAAATATTGTATTCTGAACTCTCCTATAAATTACATAACATCGAATTTGATGCTTTGGATGGCAAGGCCAGGGAACTTGCGTCTATGGCTGTCCATCTGAAGTATCAAGTTCAAACACGTAAATTGCAGCGCCTAGTTACAGCTTCTAACCGTAAAGAGAGCGTTGACGGAGAGACTGAATCACACCGTTTTTATCCCCGTGTTAAAAATCTATCAAATGTCCAGTTTCCAAATGATGAGAATATACTTCTAGAAAAAGGACTCAAGTATAACCTTACACCGTCCGTATCCCAAAAATCGTTAGAGACAGTTGCCGTTGACGCGGAGATGGCCGTAGTGATTGGGAAGAAGGATAACATCGTTAAAAGTTTAGTGGCTCGGGAAATTAGGGCGGCATCGTTTTTGTCTAACGGTAATTCCGAAATTTCAGTATTTAAATCACTTAAACAAAGAATCAGTGAAAATAATCTGATTATTTCAAAAGCTGATAAAGGCAATACCGTTGTAATAATGGACAAGACCGAATACTGCCAAAAGTTAACGATGTTATCCAAGGGATGATTTTGTGCAATTAGAGTCCGATCCTACGAAGAGATATATCACTGAGATCAAAGAGACTATACAAAATGCATCGTACACTTTTCCCAATCACAATGTTTCTCGGAGTATTCTTGTTCCAATGAATCCTTTGGCACCCACTTTATATGGATTACCAAAATCCATAAAGAACACGTACCTATGCGTCCAGTAGTCTCATATATTGGTGCTCCAGCATACCCTTTAGCAAAAGACTAAATGTTCTACTTAAAGAAAATCCAACTTCAAACCTGCTTATAGTCTGAAAAATAGTTTAGACCTAATTTCCAAAATTAAAGATATATCATTACCTCCTAAATGTTTTCTTTTGTCTTTAGACGTCGAAAGTCTTTTCACTAATGTTCCTTCGAAAGAATGTTCTCGTATACTCGCAGATCATTTCAATAAATGTCGTCTACATCCCGGGGAAGCTAAAGACTTACTTCACTTGACGTCTATCTGCTTGAAACAAAATTATTTCCGGTTTGATAACCGATTTTATTTACAAAAGAAGGTTTAGCAATGGGGTCCCCTTTGAGTCCACTTATGGCGGATATGTTTATGGATAACTATGAAAGACAAAACATAGTTGTCGATAAAAATATCTTATATTATTATAGGTATGTAGATGACATAATTATGTGTTGGACCGGCACCAAAAGACAACTGGACGTTTTCTTTAACAAATTGAACAAGATCCATTCCAAAATTAAATTCAAACTTGAATTGGAACAAGACTGCTCCATTAATTTTCTTGATCTTACCATATCAAGGAAAAATAATAGACATGAATTCAAAATTTACCGTAAACCAACTTATACGGATACCGTCATCCCCGCGTCATCGTGTCATCCTTGGCAGCACAAGATGGCTGCTTTTCATTGTTATGTAAATAGATTGTTAACAGTCCCTCTTAATGAAGAAAACTATTTAAAAGAACTAAAATCTATTTATCAAGTAGCAGTCTCTAACGGATATTCCAAAAACATTATTAATAGTATAATTAATAAAAACAAAACAAATAATTAGAAGGTTTCTGTACGCGGTCCCACCCCAAAAATCCAATAATTATGCGGGTAGTCTGACCTACATAGGTCCATTATCTGATAAAATAGCCAGAACTCTTAGACGGAATGGCGTTTGCGTCGCATTCAAGACGGGCAATTCACTTGTGAGTTTGTGCAACACTAAAGATAGGATAGATAAGCAACAAAGATCGGGTGTTTATAGACTTGCCTGTAGTGATTGCGGTGCGGTGTATGTGGGTCAGACGGGTCGTAGTTTTAATACTCGCTATAAAGAGCACTTGGCCGCGTACAGGAACAATAAACCCGATAGATCACATTTTGCCAAACATCTTTTGGAAACTGGACATATTTTACCAAATGACCATTCTTTCCAAGTCTTACACATATGTGACAAAGGGCTCCGACTGTGTGTGCTTGAACAGTTGGAGATAATAAAAGGTGGTGGCGGTGGACGTTTTGCACTGCTGAATGAACAAACAAACGTCTCTGACTCACCTCTTTAAATATTTTTTCAGGTAGGTCGTGACGCAATTGGCCGTTATTGGTGGGGTGGCGGCCGGTTGCGTCACGTTAGGTTATAAAGACTGCTCGAGTGACTCATTTGTCACTCTGCGGTCGCTCATCGTAGAGTCTACTCGCTTGAGGATGCCTTGTTTTGAGGCGAAACACGTGTCGCGTTTTCGGTGGTGGTGTGTGTTACCTGGTTTGAGTGTAGTGGTGGTGGTGCATACAGTGGAGTTGGTGCACACGTCTGTGGAATTGGTGCACGCATCTGTGGGAGGGAGGGTGGTGCTCTTCTTCTTCTTCTTCTCTTCGGACCAGGTAGCATATACCTTTTATATTTTCATGCGGAGGGTTGCGAAGTAATTTTTTAAATAACAACTTTACAATGAATTTCCGCAAAGTAACGCCTGAGTCAATTAACTATCTTAAACAGGCTAGCACGGCCGAACAGGCTAGACTCTACATTAAACTAACTAAACAACATAGATTTGCAGTCCAAAATGTTTGGTTTAATCAGCAGTGCAAAAAGCAGAATGTTGTACCTAATTATATTAACATACGTTCGGGCACGAACAGTCGGGCAGCCAGTGTCGCTGTTTTAAAGGCCCAACAGATTTGGCTTAATGAAGAATGTCGTCATTGGTTTACCAATAGAGATAACCTTAAAGCCCATTTAAAAATATTGTATTCTGAACTCTCCTATAAATTACATAACATCGAATTTGATGCTTTGGATGGCAAGGCCAGGAACTTGCGTCTATGGCTGTCCATCTGAAGTATCAAGTTCAAACACGTAAATTGCAGCGCCTAGTTACAGCTTCTAACCGTAAAGAGAGCGTTGACGGAGAGACTGAATCACACCGTTTTATCCCCGTGTTAAAAATCTATCAAATGTCCAGTTTCCAAATGATGAGAATATACTTCTAGAAAAAGGACTCAAGTATAACCTTACACCGTCCGTATCCCAAAATCGTTAGAGACAGTTGCCGTTGACGCGGAGATGGCCGTAGTGATTGGGAAGAAGGATAACATCGTTAAAAGTTTAGTGGCTCGGGAAATTAGGGCGGCATCGTTTTGTCTAACGGTAATTCCGAAATTTCAGTATTTAAATCACTTAAACAAAGAATCAGTGAAAATAATCTGATTATTTCAAAAGCTGATAAAGGCAATACCGTTGTAATAATGGACAAGACCGAATACTGCCAAAAGTTAACGATGTTATCCAAGGGGATGATTTTGTGCAATTAGAGTCCGATCCTACGAAGAGATATATCACTGAGATCAAAGAGACTATACAAAATGCATCCTACACTTTTCCCAATCACAATGTTTCTCAGGTATTCTTGTTCCAATGAATCCTTTGGCACCACTTTATATGGATTACCAAAATCCATAAAGAACACGTACCTATGCGTCCAGTAGTCTCATATATTGGTGCTCCAGCATACCCTTTAGCAAAAAGACTAAATGTTCTACTTAAAGAAAAATCCAACTTCAAACCTGCTTATAGTCTGAAAAATAGTTTAGACCTAATTTCCAAAATTAAAGATATATCATTACCTCCTAAATGTTTTCTTTTGTCTTTAGACGTCGAAAGTCTTTTCACTAATGTTCCTTCGAAAGAATGTTCTCGTATACTCGCAGATCATTTCAATAAATGTCGTCTACATCCCGGGGAAGCTAAAGACTTACTTCACTTGACGTCTATCTGCTTGAAACAAAATTATTTCCGGTTTGATAACCGATTTTATTTACAAAAAGAAGGTTTAGCAATGGGGTCCCCTTTGAGTCCACTTATGGCGGATATGTTTATGGATAACTATGAAAGACAAAACATAGTTGTCGATAAAAATATCTTATATTATTATAGGTATGTAGATGACATAATTATGTGTTGGACCGGCACCAAAAGACAACTGGACGTTTTCTTTAACAAATTGAACAAGATCCATTCCAAAATTAAATTCAAACTTGAATTGGAACAAGACTGCTCCATTAATTTTCTTGATCTTACCATATCAAGGAAAAATAATAGACATGAATTCAAAATTTACCGTAAACCAACTTATACGGATACCGTCATCCCCGCGTCATCGTGTCATCCTTGGCAGCACAAGATGGCTGCTTTTCATTGTTATGTAAATAGATTGTTAACAGTCCCTCTTAATGAAGAAAACTATTTAAAAGAACTAAAATCTATTTATCAACTAGCAGTCTCTAACGGATATTCCAAAACATTATTAATAGTATAATTAATAAAAACAAAACAAATAATTAGAAGGTTTCTGTACGCGGTCCCACCCCAAAAATCCAATAATTATGCGGGTAGTCTGACCTACATAGGTCCATTATCTGATAAAATAGCCAGAACTCTTAGACGGAATGGCGTTTGCGTCGCATTCAAGACGGGCAATTCACTTGTGAGTTTGTGCAACACTAAAGATAGGATAGATAAGCAACAAAGATCGGGTGTTTATAGACTTGCCTGTAGTGATTGCGGTGCGGTGTATGTGGGTCAGACGGGTCGTAGTTTTAATACTCGCTATAAAGAGCACTTGGCCGCGTACAGGAACAATAAACCCGATAGATCACATTTTGCCAAACATCTTTTGGAAACTGGACATATTTTACCAAATGACCATTCTTTCCAAGTCTTACACATATGTGACAAAGGGCTCCGACTGTGTGTGCTTGAACAGTTGGAGATAATAAAAGGTGGTGGCGGTGGACGTTTTGCACTGCTGAATGAACAAACAAACGTCTCTGACTCACCTCTTTTAAATATTTTTTCGGGTAGGTCGTGACGCAATTGGCCGTTATTGGTGGGGGTGGCGGCCGGTTGCGTCACGTTAGGTTATAAAAGACTGCTCGAGTGACTCATTTGTCACTCTGCGGTCGCTCATCGTAGAGTCTACTCGCTTGAGGATGCCTTGTTTTGAGGCGAAACACGTGTCGCGTTTTCGGTGGTGGTGTGTGTTACCTGGTTTGAGTGTAGTGGTGGTGGTGCATACAGTGGAGTTGGTGCACACGTCTGTGGAATTGGTGCACGCATCTGTGGGAGGGAGGGTGGTGCTCTTCTTCTTCTCTTCGGACCAGGTAGCATATACCTTTTTATATTTTCATGCGGAGGGTTGCGAAGTAATTTTTTTAAATAACAACTTTACAATGAATTTCCGCAAAGTAACGCCTGAGTCAATTAACTATCTTAAACAGGCTAGCACGGCCGAACAGGCTAGACTCTACATTAAACTAACTAAACAACATAGATTTGCAGTCCAAAATGTTTGGTTTAATCAGCAGTGCAAAAAGCAGAATGTTGTACCTAATTATATTAACATACGTTCGGGCACGAACAGTCGGGCAGCCAGTGTCGCTGTTTTAAAGGCCCAACAGATTTGGCTTAATGAAGAATGTCGTCATTGGTTTACCAATAGAGATAACCTTAAAGCCCATTTAAAAATATTGTATTCTGAACTCTCCTATAAATTACATAACATCGAATTTGATGCTTTGGATGGCAAGGCCAGGAACTTGCGTCTATGGCTGTCCATCTGAAGTATCAAGTTCAAACACGTAAATTGCAGCGCCTAGTTACAGCTTCTAACCGTAAAGAGAGCGTTGACGGAGAGACTGAATCACACCGTTTTATCCCCGTGTTAAAAATCTATCAAATGTCCAGTTTCCAAATGATGAGAATATACTTCTAGAAAAAGGACTCAAGTATAACCTTACACCGTCCGTATCCCAAAAATCGTTAGAGACAGTTGCCGTTGACGCGGAGATGGCCGTAGTGATTGGGAAGAAGGATAACATCGTTAAAAGTTTAGTGGCTCGGGAAATTAGGGCGGCATCGTTTTTGTCTAACGGTAATTCCGAAATTTCAGTATTTAAATCACTTAAACAAAGAATCAGTGAAAATAATCTGATTATTTCAAAAGCTGATAAAGGCAATACCGTTGTAATAATGGACAAGACCGAATACTGCCAAAAAAGTTAACGATGTTATCCAAGGGGATGATTTTGTGCAATTAGAGTCCGATCCTACGAAGAGATATATCACTGAGATCAAAGAGACTATACAAAATGCATCCTACACTTTTCCCAATCACAATGTTTCTCGGAGTATTCTTGTTCCAATGAATCCTTTGGCACCCACTTTATATGGATTACCAAAAATCCATAAAGAACACGTACCTATGCGTCCAGTAGTCTCATATATTGGTGCTCCAGCATACCCTTTAGCAAAAAGACTAAATGTTCTACTTAAAGAAAAATCCAACTTCAAACCTGCTTATAGTCTGAAAAATAGTTTAGACCTAATTTCCAAAATTAAAGATATATCATTACCTCCTAAATGTTTTCTTTTGTCTTTAGACGTCGAAAGTCTTTTCACTAATGTTCCTTCGAAAGAATGTTCTCGTATACTCGCAGATCATTTCAATAAATGTCGTCTACATCCCGGGGGAAGCTAAAGACTTACTTCACTTGACGTCTATCTGCTTGAAACAAAATTATTTCCGGTTTGATAACCGATTTTATTTACAAAAAGAAGGTTTAGCAATGGGGTCCCCTTTGAGTCCACTTATGGCGGATATGTTTATGGATAACTATGAAAGACAAAACATAGTTGTCGATAAAAATATCTTATATTATTATAGGTATGTAGATGACATAATTATGTGTTGGACCGGCACCAAAAGACAACTGGACGTTTTCTTTAACAAATTGAACAAGATCCATTCCAAAATTAAATTCAAACTTGAATTGGAACAAGACTGCTCCATTAATTTTCTTGATCTTACCATATCAAGGAAAAATAATAGACATGAATTCAAAATTTACCGTAAACCAACTTATACGGATACCGTCATCCCCGCGTCATCGTGTCATCCTTGGCAGCACAAGATGGCTGCTTTTCATTGTTATGTAAATAGATTGTTAACAGTCCCTCTTAATGAAGAAAACTATTTAAAAGAACTAAAATCTATTTATCAACTAGCAGTCTCTAACGGATATTCCAAAAACATTATTAATAGTATAATTAATAAAAAACAAAAACAAATAATTAGAAGGTTTCTGTACGCGGTCCCACCCCAAAATCCAATAATTATGCGGGTAGTCTGACCTACATAGGTCCATTATCTGATAAAATAGCCAGAACTCTTAGACGGAATGGCGTTTGCGTCGCATTCAAGACGGGCAATTCACTTGTGAGTTTGTGCAACACTAAAGATAGGATAGATAAGCAACAAAGATCGGGTGTTTATAGACTTGCCTGTAGTGATTGCGGTGCGGTGTATGTGGGTCAGACGGGTCGTAGTTTTAATACTCGCTATAAAGAGCACTTGGCCGCGTACAGGAACAATAAACCCGATAGATCACATTTTGCCAAACATCTTTTGGAAACTGGACATATTTTACCAAATGACCATTCTTTCCAAGTCTTACACATATGTGACAAAGGGCTCCGACTGTGTGTGCTTGAACAGTTGGAGATAATAAAGGTGGTGGCGGTGGACGTTTTGCACTGCTGAATGAACAAACAAACGTCTCTGACTCACCTCTTTTAAATATTTTTCAGGTAGGTCGTGACGCAATTGGCCGTTATTGGTGGGGGTGGCGGCCGGTTGCGTCACGTTAGGTTATAAAAGACTGCTCGAGTGACTCATTTGTCACTCTGCGGTCGCTCATCGTAGAGTCTACTCGCTTGAGGATGCCTTGTTTTGAGGCGAAACACGTGTCGCGTTTTCGGTGGTGGTGTGTGTTACCTGGTTTGAGTGTAGTGGTGGTGGTGCATACAGTGGAGTTGGTGCACACGTCTGTGGAATTGGTGCACGCATCTGTGGGAGGGAGGGTGGTGCTCTTCTTCTTCTCTTCGGACCAGGTAGCATATACCTTTTTATATTTTCATGCGGAGGGTTGCGAAGTAATTTTTTAAATAACAACTTTACAATGAATTTCCGCAAAGTAACGCCTGAGTCAATTAACTATCTTAAACAGGCTAGCACGGCCGAACAGGCTAGACTCTACATTAAACTAACTAAACAACATAGATTTGCAGTCCAAAATGTTTGGTTTAATCAGCAGTGCAAAAAGCAGAATGTTGTACCTAATTATATTAACATACGTTCGGGCACGAACAGTCGGGCAGCCAGTGTCGCTGTTTTCCAAGGGGATGATTTTGTGCAATTAGAGTCCGATCCTACGAAGAGATATATCACTGAGATCAAAGAGACTATACAAAATGCATCCTACACTTTTCCCAATCACAATGTTTCTCGGAGTATTCTTGTTCCAATGAATCCTTTGGCACCCACTTTATATGGATTACCAAAAATCCATAAAGAACACGTACCTATGCGTCCAGTAGTCTCATATATTGGTGCTCCAGCATACCCTTTAGCAAAAAGACTAAATGTTCTACTTAAAGAAAAATCCAACTTCAAACCTGCTTATAGTCTGAAAAATAGTTTAGACCTAATTTCCAAAATTAAAGATATATCATTACCTCCTAAATGTTTTCTTTTGTCTTTAGACGTCGAAAGTCTTTTCACTAATGTTCCTTCGAAAGAATGTTCTCGTATACTCGCAGATCATTTCAATAAATGTCGTCTACATCCCGGGGAAGCTAAAGACTTACTTCACTTGACGTCTATCTGCTTGAAACAAAATTATTTCCGGTTTGATAACCGATTTTATTTACAAAAAGAAGGTTTAGCAATGGGGTCCCCTTTGAGTCCACTTATGGCGGATATGTTTATGGATAACTATGAAAGACAAAACATAGTTGTCGATAAAAATATCTTATATTATTATAGGTATGTAGATGACATAATTATGTGTTGGACCGGCACCAAAAGACAACTGGACGTTTTCTTTAACAAATTGAACAAGATCCATTCCAAAATTAAATTCAAACTTGAATTGGAACAAGACTGCTCCATTAATTTTCTTGATCTTACCATATCAAGGAAAAATAATAGACATGAATTCAAAATTTACCGTAAACCAACTTATACGGATACCGTCATCCCCGCGTCATCGTGTCATCCTTGGCAGCACAAGATGGCTGCTTTTCATTGTTATGTAAATAGATTGTTAACAGTCCCTCTTAATGAAGAAAACTATTTAAAAGAACTAAAATCTATTTATCAACTAGCAGTCTCTAACGGATATTCCAAAAACATTATTAATAGTATAATTAATAAAAACAAAACAAATAATTAGAAGGTTTCTGTACGCGGTCCCACCCCAAAAATCCAATAATTATGCGGGTAGTCTGACCTACATAGGTCCATTATCTGATAAAATAGCCAGAACTCTTAGACGGAATGGCGTTTGCGTCGCATTCAAGACGGGCAATTCACTTGTGAGTTTGTGCAACACTAAAGATAGGATAGATAAGCAACAAAGATCGGGTGTTTATAGACTTGCCTGTAGTGATTGCGGTGCGGTGTATGTGGGTCAGACGGGTCGTAGTTTTAATACTCGCTATAAAGAGCACTTGGCCGCGTACAGGAACAATAAACCCGATAGATCACATTTGCCAAACATCTTTTGGAAACTGGACATATTTTACCAAATGACCATTCTTTCCAAGTCTTACACATATGTGACAAAGGGCTCCGACTGTGTGTGCTTGAACAGTTGGAGATAATAAAAGGTGGTGGCGGTGGACGTTTTGCACTGCTGAATGAACAAACAAACGTCTCTGACTCACCTCTTTTAAATATTTTTTCAGGTAGGTCGTGACGCAATTGGCCGTTATTGGTGGGGTGGCGGCCGGTTGCGTCACGTTAGGTTATAAAAGACTGCTCGAGTGACTCATTTGTCACTCTGCGGTCGCTCATCGTAGAGTCTACTCGCTTGAGGATGCCTTGTTTTGAGGCGAAACACGTGTCGCGTTTTCGGTGGTGGTGTGTGTTACCTGGTTTGAGTGTAGTGGTGGTGGTGCATACAGTGGAGTTGGTGCACACGTCTGTGGAATTGGTGCACGCATCTGTGGGAGGGAGGGTGGTGCTCTTCTTCTTCTCTTCGGACCAGGTAGCATATACCTTTTTATATTTTCATGCGGAGGGTTGCGAAGTAATTTTTAAATAACAACTTTACAATGAATTTCCGCAAAGTAACGCCTGAGTCAATTAACTATCTACTCCACATTGATTTGCCGCGGCAACGCAACGCTTGGGATTACCCGTTCTTGTCTAGACAACGAGATAAAAAGTATATAAATCACTTTTGGTTGTTTACAACGTGTTGTGGGAAATATCAAATCAATCATTGAACATAATTTTATATACATAGATATATGTAAGTAAATGCAATGTTGTTTTGAAAAACCTAACTTTACAAAATTTAAAAAATTATACATTATAATATGACGTGTGATTTTATGTTTGCCCTACGGCGTCGGCATAACAAATTTGACCCCTTTCTTTCAGTGACTATTATTTCAGTGTAGGGTTTAAGTTAATATGTCCCGTACACTTATATAATATGTCCCGCGAATTTTATAAACTTTTATTGTATGAATGTGAAGTTTCTTGTCGCAAGAATAGGCTCAATTTTACACATACAGTATGGCGATCGAGTCAAAGGAGCGGCGTCGTTGGGGACACGGGGGAATAACGATATCACGGAATAGAAAAATCAAGTTATATAGACAAGTAAATAATAAGTCACGATAGCCGAGTGGTTGTGTGGTCGGAATTTCAAGTCAAGAGACCCGAGTTCGATCCCCAGGTGGCAGGCTCGTACCAATGAGTTTTTCAAACACTTATGTACGAATTATATCGTTGGCTTTGAAATAAAGATGGCGAAGAGCTTTTCGGGAAACTTGTCACGTTGTCCCGAAAATATCTTCGGTGGAAGGTGGGTCAAAGTGACTTAATTGTCTAGACTAGACAGACCTATGTCTTCCCCTGTATTGGGAATTGCGTGAAGATATTTATTTATTTATTTTAAAACATTAGAAAAAAAACAAGATCTATTCTATCGGCGGTGTTACGAGATACAGGTTACGGTTAACAGTGGTAGAGCCGCGCATCAGCTTTTGCTGTTGCATAAATGGGCCGGCACGACCGGGGAAGTACCACGTCCTCACAGAATACCGGCGTGAAGTAGAAGTCTAACAAACTTCTGCGTTCCGTCTAGTGAGTGCAGGTAACCGGAGGCCCACACACCCCTCCCCCAATTCTGGGGGAGGGTACTCTAAGGGCGGCAACATATCTGCTATGCCTCTGTATTGCGGGTGTTTATGGGCGGTGGTAATCACTTACCATCGCATGAGCCACCTGCTCGTTTGCCTCCCTTTTCTATAAAATAAAAAAATAAAATAAATAAAAAAAATACCAATATGTTAGCACCAGTGCTTAAGGTTTCATTCTCCAGAAGCAAAAATATAAACTAATTAACATGAATGAAATTAACAATTTAGTGGCAAATAAAAACGACCACACCTTGTAGAAAGTAGTGCTTATTATTGCTATTATTGGTACCAATATTTTTGTAACGAAGAAACTCATTGTATTTATACTATTGATTATTAAAACTTTAAGCTATAGAAGTCTTAATGATAAAAAGAAATATTGTATTTTTCTGCAATAAGCTTAAACTTTAATATACCAAAGAACGCTAAATGCTATAATGTATACATTTCCCAGGGCGATGTCCAAGAAATAGTACCTACTTAGTTGAGTGCGCGAGCGTATTGTCATAGTGAAGTGAAAGTTCGAGGTAATAAACAATTGGTGATGTACAGCTAATTGATCCAGAAAATTACACCCCGCATTCGATCTAATGCATGATGTAGACTACATGTAGGTAATTACTTTAATATGAGAATACTTAAACCATTTCACGATGAGTTATATCGACCTTGCCAATTAAAACGGTACTCTTTGGATCCGTCGAATGTACTGTAATTTTTTTTAATTAAAAATTTATTAAACTAATGTTTTAATGTCACATTTGAAAATTAATTTATCACGTTAACTTAAAGAAAAACAATGAGATTATAAAAGGAAATACATACTTTGAAGAAGTAAAGTAACAATTTAGAACTTTTATGCGTTACCCATGCGATAAAACAACATGAACATCATCATGTTAAATTATTTTGTTACTTTTTGACAAAAATTAGAAACATAATTTTGTTGCAAATACTTTTTATTCATATACCACATTAAACGAGTCTCATTATTATTTAACTTTTCTGTTTTTGTAAATAAATTAATTGTATCTGATTATGACTTAAGTGTATTCTGCAATAAGAGTAAACAATTTTAAAGTAATGGCTTTTTTATAAACAGAGCCCTTTGAAAGTCTCTTTTTGATGTACGTCTAAGTTTATTGTTAGACGATCTCCGTGGACGAGTGGCGTATACCCCGGTTTCATAGTGTGTAGGAATTTGTCCCGGTCTATATATCAATTACTTTAATGGATGATTTCATTGTAATGGAATGAAAAAGTTTTGTAAATTGAGTTTGCGGATCCAAATACGGAAGATGTAAATAAAAGTTTAGTTTGGTAAGGGCCTTGCCATGCGTTATTACTGCGATTCAACTTTCGGCAAAAAAATGTTTCTTAGTTTGAGTTAGGAATGGTATGAAATGATATGGTTGTCTCCTTATCCCATAAAATAAAGATATCTACAAGTTGCTGTTCATTACGAACCTCTATTCTCCACCATAATTGGCAAACATGGCGCCTTGTCACGTCTACGTCGACCTTCATCACTACTTTATTTTTTATTTCATTAATATTTAATATTCTATAATTTTGTATTATTCTTCGTATGTATATCATGAATATCATGAAGTTTCACTGTTTTTTTTTATAATTATTAAGAAATTAATATTTTGCAAAATGAAAGATTGAGCATGAATAGTAACGAATGAAAGAGAGTTATTTCGTCAAAAAAACTACAGGTCGAGCATAAACGGAAATTATGAATCATTTAATAACAAGTACTTTTTTTAATTTTGCTGCCCATTTATGAGTATGCTCAATGGCAATTTTATCATATACTTTACAAGGTCTTAAGGTTAAAGTCAAAATTATTCTTCGTAACTATTTTCGGAACACACAATCGTAAACAACGAGTGTAAACTTCTTTTCCGACTTCTACTTTAATTCCAAAAGTATTTCTTGTCCTTTCTTAAGGTTAAGTTAAATATAACATATATAAATACATATATCTTCATGCTATTCTAATACTGAGGTCGATAATTGAGTCCTTTAAACCCACCTTTCACTGAAGACATTTATAGGTTAACGTGACAGGTGGTGAGTCCGTCGCCGTCTTTATGTTCAACCCAACGATATAAATTGTTGATCAGTTTTGTAAAAACTAATTTGTATTAGCCTACCACCAGGGGATCGAAGTCGAGTCTCTTGACTCGAATTCTGGTCGCCCAACCACTCGGCTATTAAGACTTAGTTGTGTTAATTTTAAATTAACGTCAAAGTTAAAATTAACAAAACCTTGAGGCCGTTTAGCCTTTAATTTTAAGTTAACAGAAATTAGTGGCAAGAACAAATATTTGCGGTATAACGTTAGCAATGGGGAAGTAACTAATATAACAATAATAATGGCCATTGATTTGTTTCACTATAAATTTTTTCGTTCAAAAAACATACAAGATACATCTTGCCTTATTTTAAATTTTACATAGTATCTGAATTAGCCACAGAATCTAGTACAGGTTTAAGGCCTATATTTTTTAAATTATTGTACGCAGTTTTTGATACAATAAACAATATCAGTGTAATTCTTTAGTAGAATAAAAGAAGGTTAAAAATTGGCCTTTGAGCAGTTTCGATTTTTTAGGCAATTTCGACTTTGGGGGCAAACGAGCAGGTGGCTCACGTGATAGTAAGTGATCACCGCCACCCATGAACACCACAGTGCACAGTGGTGGTGTCGATTTAATTTGAGGTTATGTCGTAAGGTGCGACTATGTATAATAATGATTTTGAGGACAGCTTGAAGTCGTACATACCTCTCCAAGCTGTAATACATTTATGTTACAATTGACTGACACAGTGCATACTTGTTAATACTTGTTAATGTATTTTTCACTGAACCGGGAAAGATAGAGGTCTGGATAATTCAAAATAATATGAATCATCTATCACAGAAAAAATAAGAAAATAAGAATTGATTATGCAGATGTGTGCTACTGTGATTAGAACAATGATGTTATACACAAGCTAGAGCGCCTTGTTATTAATTGTATAAGATATATCTTCAACCTTCGTTAGTATGACCATATTTCACAATAACGTTCTCGTCTTAAATGGCTTACTATTCAACAAAGGCGAAACTCTAGAATTCTGCTTTTTCTTTTCTCAATCATAAATGATGCTACTTACCCTTCGTATCTTAAGGATAAATTTCAGTTTCAATGCTCAACTCATGATCGGTGCCTGCGGTCTTCATCAAATTACAAGATGAGTATCCCTCAAAACTTCACCAATTTTGTTGGTCACTCCTTTACCATTCAGGCTACACTGCTCTGGAATTCTTTACCCGAAGACATCAGAAAACTTACCAATAAGTCGATATTTAAGTCATTTTTTTTCAGTCATAATAATGTTTTTAAGTATTTTCTTTGTATAATATAAATAATTTATTTGAATCGGACAAAAAAGTTATCCGTATTGAATGGTTAGTAATCCGGTTAGTAACAATTTCAATTAAAACTATGTTTTATTAGTATTATTAGTTTACATCTATTTCAACAAGTATCATTTGTGACCTAGTACAATCCCTATCCAGTGGTTCTGGACGGGGCAGTCACTTGTATGTATATATATATATGTATATATATATATATATATATATATATATATGTATATATATATATATATATATATATATATATATATATATATATATATATATATGTATATATATATATATATATATATATATATATATATATATATATATATATATATATATATATATATATATATATATATATATTGGTGTTATACCTGAAGCCTAACATAACTCTTTGAATATATTAAATCTACATAAATACACATATATTACTATACAAAAAGCTTCCATACTCAACACCTGCCGTACACACAGCGATTTTCCCTCACCACTGCCCAAACTTAGGTTGACACATGGCCAAAACCCGTGTAAACCTAATAATACCTGGTTATACCTAATAATAATCTTTAGTATTAGTGTCACAATAGCCGAGTTGTTGGGTGCTCGGAATTTCGAGTCGAGAGACCCGAGTTCGATCCCCAGGTGGCAGTACCAATGAGTTTTTCAAAAACTTATGCACGAATTTCATCGTTGGCTTGGACATAAAGACGGCGACGGGCTCACCACCTGTCACGTTGTCCCGAAAATATTTTCGGTAGAAGGTGGCTCAAAGGGACTTAATTGTCTAGACTTGACCTCTGTCTACCCCTGTATTAGGAATTGCGTGAAGATATTTTGTTTTTAATAATCTTTAGTGTCATAAATTTTAAGAACATTTTTCTTTAAAAAAATTGGAAGAAGTCCCTGACTTTCGCACAAGGTAAAACCCGTTTTACAGAGGCCAGTGTCTGCTCTTAGGCTAATATTAACAATAAGTAATTACTTATAACAACTCACACGAGTGCATACTAAAAACAAAATTACTTGGGCGTGTTTGTATAATCGCGCATAGTAATAGCGATAAGCACAACGAAAATGTATGAAAGAGTAAGAAGTTACGGTGTAACTTTCCTTTGTGAGAAAATCATTATTTAGTATTCGATTTGTTTTATTATATGGACAAGTGACGAAGTATAGTAGACTGGATAACTGGTTATGATGTATAAATGTAGTACCAAAGTACTGCGCGCTTTCCTTGAAATTGGTTTATATTGTATGGAGTACTTTTGTGTTGTTTGCAAATTCATTTCTTCTGACCCATCTTTCACTGATGAATATTTTGGACTACGTGACAGTTGGTGAGCATATTGCCATCTAAGTGTCCAAGCCAAAATAAAAAAGTACACGGTAGTTACGTAAATACTTCATATATACTGCATATAAGTTCCCTTTTAAAAAGGTACTAACAAATAAATTTAATATATGTCAGATATAATTGCATAATGGCTGGTTTTCTTTTTTTTTATTTGTTACTATAGTATTTTATTTTTGATAACCGTCGCTTCGCTAAAGGAATTGTAGTAAGTTTCATTCCAATGACGAACCACCACAAGACATTATATATATACCTAGTCAGGTCATAAATTCTATCACTTGTTTAACCTAAAATAATTAAAACAAGTTTATTCATTATGTATCTATTTATATACCAAAATGAACATAAAAAAATATAGATTCTTATGACACTAAAGTTTATTCAAAATGACCTCCGTGATTTTGAATACAGGCCTTCAATCTCTGCGGCCAGTCGCCTATCGCAGCACGAACGAGGTCCATGTCAATATCAGCGGCTGCCTTAATCAAGGATGTCTTGAGTGACTCCAAATTGGGATGAGGCTTTGAGCACGCCTTTTCCTCCAAGTGTTGCCATATCTTGTAATCTAACGGATTCAAATCTGGACTGGAGGAGGGCCAGTCTTCGTGCCCGATGAAGTCGATTTCACGCGCCGCCAGCCAGTCTTGTGTGCTCTTCGCTCTATGAGCTGGCGCCGAATCTTGTTGGAATACCCAGTGCCTGTTATTGAACATGGTATGAGAAACAGGTTCCACAAGGTTCGTCAGGACTGTATTTTGATACACAACTGCATTCGTTTTACACCTTTCTCTCAAAAATGTACCTCTGTTAAGCCCCAATAAGAAACTCCCAACCATACCATGAGCGAGGATGGAAAATGACTTCATTGGACACGCGGAATACGGTTGCTCGCTTCTTCACTACTGTGTGCGTACACCTTATCATTTTGTTTGTTGTAGCTCTCGTCTACGGTAAAAAATTTTTCATCCGAAAAAAGAATTTCCCGATATTTTTTTCCCGCGTACCGCTTAAACAAAGCGCGGCATCTCTTCAGTCTCAGGTGCATTAGACGAGCATTCAAACAATATCCTGTTTTTCTTCGATATGCCCGAAGCCCTAAGTCTTCATTTAACACCCTTTTCACCGTGGTTCTCTCTGCTTAACCCCATCTGAAGGGCCAACAGTTTCTTCTTACGTTTGGGATTTCTTTGAATTCGAGCCTTCACAGCTTTTATCACTGCTGGAGTCCTAACAGACCGAGGGCGACCACTTCTTGACCTTTCTTCTACACTAGAGTCTTGTATCGTTTGATGGTACGATAAACGAATCTTTTGGTTATATTAAAATTTTTCAGTATGTCAAAAACTTGAATTGGCGCGTAACCGCAACGATGCAACGCAATAACTGCTACACGGTCTTCTTTAAGCGTCCACTCCATATTTAAAAATGAGTAAAATTCTAAAAAGTATGTAGTTTTGTTTTCATGAACAATTCGAAATTCGAATTCAATAAACTTTTTGTGGCCAGCATTCTAAAAGAAAAGTTTTTACTGTGTGACAATACTTATGACCTGACTGTGTATATATTTTATTACACATTATATAAATGTATATATAAAATATATAAAGTAGTACGCCACCACTTCAAATTTCCGAATTTATTTCACACTGGTAACTCCGCTTAAAGAAAAACCATTATTTTGGAAATTAGGTCTGAATAAATAAATAAATTAATATCTTCACGCAATTCCCAATACAGGGGTAGACATTTATTATTATTTTAGTTATTTTTATTTAAGTCTGAGGCTGTGGGAAGTTACGTGTTTCATATATTGCTGAAATTAGTAGAAAAGTAATGCCACCTGGTAACTGTATCGTCCCAAAAATTTCTAGCCCTTTAAATCATAGCTTTTGCTTGTTCAATCCCTGTTATCGCCCAATATTGACTTTGCTTATGTGCGCTATCCGAATCTTTCACAATCCACTCGACACGTCATTCTTCAAAGGCAAAATCGTTATCATGTGTTTTATTTTATCCACTCTTAATTATTTGTTAATTTTTAATAACATTTTAATTTAGTGTTGGCATCATCCGGTTGTAACAACGATGTTCGCGCCTTTTAGTTGATAACATCCGGTTGTCAAAACGACGTTAGCCGCGCTTCGGTGAGACCGGATACTTTTCCTTGAGCCACGGAACGCGCAACAGCTCTACGATGCTTTGTGCTCATTTTAATTAAGAAAATATATTGTGATTTACTTTGGTAAAAAAAATATCGTATAATAAATGCAGGGTTAGACAGAGGTCTAGTGTAGAAAATTAAGTCCCTTCGACCCACCTTCCACCGAAGATATTTTCGGGAAAACGTGACAGGTGGTGAGCCCGTCGCCATCTTTATGTCCAAGCCAGCAATATAATTCATCGTACATAAGTTTTTGAAAAACCCATGGGTACGAGCCTGCCACCTTGAGATCGAACTCGGATCTCTCGACTCGAAATTCCGTCCACCCAACCACTTGGCTATCGTGACTTTTTTATTGGTTTACTTTGTTGATCTAATATTATTACTATGGCAGCGGCGTAAGAAAATCTGCCATCCCATCTCATCCCGTGGGTGTCGTAAAAGTCAACAGAAAGTATTTATATGTCTCAGAAAATGGGCAGCAGCATCTTCCTGCATAACAACTTCAAGAAAAAAAAACTGCGGTTGCCAACACGCTTGCCTGTCGTGGTAACTATGGTAAAACCCTCCAATGATAGGAACACAGAAATGGCCCCCAGTGCCCGGCGGCCCCGCTACTCCTGGCCAAGGTAGCGGCCATGGTAACGGCGGGGCAGGGGGTGGGAAGAATCTCCGGATGAGATTGCGCTGCCAACCCCGACGACTGAACGAGAAGATCATGGAGTTGGCAGAAGAGATGAACAGGTTACAGGCTGACAGTCCTAGAATACTCCAGCATTCTAGGACTGTCAGAAGTCCGAAGACAGAGCGAGGACACTATAGTCCTTGACTCCGATAACCTGTTTTACCACCGGGAGGACGACCGTCTGTTCCAAGGTGGTGTTGAGTTTATCGTCCACAAGTCTCTCATTAATAACGTTGTCAAGATCGAGATTGTGTCGAGTAGAGTTGCGTACCATATACTCAGAATAACCAAACGGTATTCATTGAAGGTCATACAGGTATACGCACCAACCTCGGCCACTCCGATGATGAAGAGGAAGCAATGTATGAGGATATTACACGAGCCATGCTCTAAAACCCACTACACGGTTTTGATGGGGGATTTAAATGCGAAACTATTAGTTATTGGGAATATTACGCTCGAAGTTCATTCATTGTAGAAGCGTGCTCGTCGCGACCCCTGCCAGCCCTTTTCAGGACTGCAATTCTACACAGCTGCGCACCCATGCCAACGAGGGTTAGGGCGTCCCCCCAAGGCGACGCACACCAGTTCGTCCCCGTTGGTGTGAAATGCAGCGCGCAAAGCGGCGATGGGGACCGCCACCCGTCACGCACAGCCCGACACGGCGGAAGGTGGAGGACGGAGTGCAGAGTTGGCACGTGGAATGTTAGAGGAGGCATGAGAGATAAGACGAATGAGTTGATTGAAATAATGAAAGAAAGAGAATTAGATGTCGTGTGTTTGTCGGAGACCAAGCGGAAGGGCAGTGGTACTGAAGAGCTCCCTGGCGGGGCGTTAGCTCTATGGGCCGGAGTCCCGGAGAGCGAGAGCGCCTGCCAGGGGAGTGAAATGCTGCTGTCGTCTCGTTTGGTCGATGTTATGACTGAATATAAGGTTGTGAACTCGAGACTACTCTGGGTTCGCTTTAAATTGGGACTGACGAAGTTATTCCTTTTGGCTGTTTATGCGCCGGTGGCTTCGTCGTCCAGAGCTGAGCTGGAGGAGTTTTGGGAGAATGTAAGAGAAAAGTTCTAGACTTGGTTAGAGGAAACGAAAGAATTGTTGTATGTGGTGATTTGAATGGATGGGTTGGTACCGCTCGGCCAGGGTACGAGTCGGTGCTTGGAATGTTGGCGATAAAGGGTTAACGATGCTGGCAAGCTTATACTGGCTGTATGCAAGGAAAAGGGTCTTCTTGTGACAAACACTATGTTTAGTCACAAGAAAATCCATATGTATACTAGAACAAGAGAGAATGAGAGAAGTATGATCGATTTATTCCTGGTGGATGACCGACTGCGAAAACAGGTGATGGATACGCGGGTGTTCCGAGTTGTTGACCTGGGAACGGATCACTACCTAGTGATTACTAGATTTAGGGGTCTGTTCGCGGGTTGGCGCCACCGGACGGCGATACCAGAACCACAGTCGGTCGGTAGCATCCGAAGCTGGAAGCTTCAGGAAGCGGACACTAGGAATAAATATCAAGCAAGGGTAGCCGAAAAGCTGGACAGCATTGGTGTTAGGAAAGAATGTGTGGAAGAAATATGGCAGAGCCTTAGAGATGGAATGGTTAGTGCAGCGGAAGACGTGTGTGGAACTGTGAAAAGAGGTAGTAGTAAAAAGGGTGATGCATGGTGGAATGACGAAGTGAAAGAAGCTGTAAATAAGAAGAAGAAAGCATGGTTAGACTACTTGGCCTCTAGTAATGATAAGGATATGAGAGAGAAGAGGAAAGAAAGATATAAGCTCCAGAAAGTTCACACGAAAGCATTGATTGAGGAAGTGCGTGAAAGGAGTAGAATGGAAGCGGGCGAAAGGTTGTCGCACAACTTCAAGGAGAACTCCAAACTCTTCTGGAAAGAGGTTGGAAGGACCCGGAGTGGTGCGACAGCCTTAAGAATGAATAAAGTGCTTTCGGGAACCAATGACGTCCTCTCAGAAAAATCGGACGTCATGCAGCGATGGAGCGAATTTTATAGAGAGATGTATGCGTGTGATGATCTTAGTGAGGGATCCGGGGGTGACGCCGTGACTGGTACGCCAGACTCGGACCTCGATGACACTGAGGTCATCAGTATGAAAGAGATTGAATGTGCGATTAGAAGTTTGAAATGTGGTAAGGCTGCGGGACTAGACAGAGTTACTGCTGAAATGGTCAAGTATGGTGGGCCACGCGTCTGGGACAGCTTTCATCTGCTGTGCAATTTGTGCTGGCGAACGGGGGCTGTTCCGGATGATTGGCGATCCGCGGTCATTGTGCCTTTATATAAAGGTAAAGGTTCACATTATGACTGCTATCGGGCGATCAGCTTGACCAGTTTAGCAAGTAAAGTTTACTCGAAGGTTTTGACACGTAGGATGCAAGATAAATCGGAAAGATTTCTATGGGAGGCACAATGCGGATTTAGACCTGGAAGAGGATGCACGGATCAAATGTTTTCTCTCCGCATGATCACGGAGAAGCTTCTGGCTGCTAACCAGAAGATTTTCTGTGCTTTTGTGGATCTTGAGAAAGCATTTGATAAGGTTGTAAGGAAGAAAATGTGGGAACTGTTGCCGGGGTATGGTGTGGATGGTCGATTGCTAAGGGCTGTGCAGTCACTTTACTGTGACTGTAAAGCCTGTGTGCGGGTAGGGCATGACCTGTCACCCATGTTTAGCGTCCAAACGGGCGTAAAACAGGGTTGTGTCATGTCTTCCTGGCTATTCATACTGTATCTCGACAGCTGTTTACAGAAGCTGAAAGATAGCTGTTTGGGTGACATAAAAGTAAATTGTCTGCTTTATGCTGATGATGCAGTGCTTATAGCACCATCAGAGGCAGAACTGCAGGCATTAGTCACGTGTATGAAAGAAGAATGTGAAATTAATGGTCTCCGTTTGAATGCTAATAAAACTAAGGTTCTGGTATTTGAAAGGGACGAAGAAAGAACGAAGTGCGAAATTTGGGTAAATCAGGAATGTCTAGAACAGGTGAATGAAATTGTATACTTGGGGAGTGCGTTTAGCCGGGATGGAAGATGTGATTTAGATGTGGACAGGCGTGTCGCTGCCGGGAACAAAGTCAATGGTGCCCTGACTGCGTTAATCAAAAGGCTAGGCGTTGTGAAAAGTGCACGCCTTGCAATACATAACGCAGTGTTGGTACCGACTTTGTTATATGGCAGCGAAACCTGGGTATGCCAGAAGAAGCATAAAAGCAGGTTGAATGCAGTGGAGATGCGATCTCTTCGTAAAATGTGCGGCCTTACCATGGCCGACCGAAAGCGAAACGAAGAGATTCGCAATATGGCAGGTTTGAAAGATGACCAAGTCTCAAAAATGGATAAGGGCGTGCTTCGATGGTTTGGGCACGTTGAGCGAATGAGTGAAGACCGAATGGTGAAGAAAATATATAGCGCGAAAGTTAATATTAAAAGGTGTCGAGGTAGACCGAGATTAACTTTCGAAGACCATGTGAGCAAAGTGCTCGAAGAGAGGAGGGTCAAGAGTACTCGGATACCTAGACGTGCATGTATGAAGAAGATGATGAATCTGAAAGAAGCGAAAGAAGTGTGTAGGGATCGTGACACTTGGCGATCTGTTCTCTCTGGCTACCCCGTCAGGGATTGTGCGTGAAGATAAATAAATAAATAATAAATATTACGCTCGAAGTTGTCGACGAATACGTATATCTGGGACAAATAATCAAACTGGGTAAGTCCGACTTCGACCCAGAGGTCAATCGACTAACCCAACTCGGCTGGGCAGCGTTCGGGAAACTACGCAACATCTTCCCGTCGAGTATACCTCAAAGCGTTAAGACGAAAGTTTACAACCAGTGCGCGTTGCCAGTGACGACTTATAGATCTGAAACGTGGTCCTTCACTGCGGGCCATGTAAGGCGGCTCAACTAAACAGCAGAACTAAGGTAACTGACACGGCCGTAAGGATCAGCGCGGAAGTGGCAATGGGGCGGCCACATAGCTCGACGAACTGACAACCGTTGAGGAAGAAAGCTTCTCGAGTGGAAACCTCGTATAGGCAAACGCAGTGTAGGACGACCCCACACAAGATGGAGTGACGACTTGCAAAATGTTGCAGGAAGTCGATAGATGGGGACCGTTCGCTGTGGAATGTTTTGGGGGAAGCCTATGTTCAGCAGTGGACTCTTGATAGGCTGTAAAGAAGAAGAAGATCTAATAGTAACTTTTTTAATTAATAAGTTTTGTAAATATTAACATATTTTTTTCTGTAAATATACGATTAATAGTAACTTGGTAATCTCAGTGTCAGTCGTTTCATCTTACCCTAAATCCTTATAAAAGTTTACATCAGATAATTTTAGTTATCTCTTACATTTGTATTCTTTAGTCCGCAACTGCTTTCTACTTTTCACCATGACAAAGATACTGACAGGTAGAACAATCAAGAATAAATAAATAAATAAATCCTGGCAAGAGCAAGCACAACAAATATTTTGGATGTATGTGACTTTCTGTTGCAATGTCTATTATATCCCTATTTAAATGATTATTATATATATTATAGATTTATAATATTTATTATACCTTGAAAATTTAGTAAACAACTTCTACTTTTACATTTTTGTGTTGTTATTTCCTACTGTTATATATTAAATTGCATTAATTTTGTTTTGTTTACATTAAATTATTTTTATTCAGCCTTTCTATTATGTCAGATAATATGTTATTTATTTCGTTGTATAGGTATTAACATTGCGGCAGTGTATTATTATTGTTGTATTTTCAGCAAATAGGATATAGTTTAAATAAAAAAAATACAAATATGATATTCACGCAATTCCCAATATAGGGGTAGACAGAGGTCTAGTCAACACAATTAATTCCCTTTGGCCCACCTTCCACCGAAGATATTTTCGGGACAACGTGACCGGTAGTGAGCCCGTCGCCGTCTTTATGTCCAAGCCAACGATACAATTCGTACATAAGTTTTTGAAAAATCGAACTCGGGTCTCTTGACTCGAAATTCCGACCACCCAACTGCTATCACGACTTTTTAATAATAATAGAAAGTTATTTCGAAGATGTTCCTCTGCTCTTATTCTCTCATATATATTTGACAGAAAGCCTTTGCACAACATTAGGCCTTTACAGACTGCTGCTTTACTTAGTTTTATTTTAATAAATACATGCATCAAACCAAGCTTGTCCAATAGATAATCACGCTTAACAAATCGAATCGAAGTCTCTTGTCAAGAAAGAGTGAAGTAATAGGTATATAAGTGTTTAAATTCTCAGTAATTCTTTTGATTGAACGTAAACAAGCAAAAGTAGTACAGTTATTATTTCGAAAACTATGTTTTCATCTTTCTACAGTTTGCTAAAAAAGGATGACCCAGCTAATTTCACTAATTACCGATCAATACATTGATTCCTATAATTGCTTAAACGATAGAGAAATACTAGTATGTGCCCTAACTGTTGCTTCGTCTTGTTCCCTATTATACTAATAGCCAGTGATGATTATTTGTAAGAGAGATTCATTTTTATTCTGTACTTCTCTAAATGATACTGTGTAAATTCCATAAACGTCATTTGCGGCTAGAGTAGCATTTTGCTCTTTTTTGTATCGTAACTTCAAATTACACTACAACAGAAAAATAACAGAAGCACAATTGAAAACACGAGGCGAGAACGCGTAGATGTTTTTTTAACTTTTTTTAGTTTTAATTAAAATGTTTTTATTTAATGGTATTAAAACCAGCTAGATACAAATAATACAAATAACGAGGTGTTATTTCAATATGTATACCAATCCACTACACTAATCGATCACCTACTATAAAATTTTACTTTTACCTTTCATTGAAAGGCGATGGGCTCACCACCTGTCACGTTGTCCTAAATAAAGTCTGTGGTGGAAGGTGGGTCGAAACGACTTAATTGTCTAGAGCTCTGACTATCCCAGTACCAGGAACTTGACTCGAATTCCGATCACCCAATCGCTCGGTTATTGTGACTTTTTTTCAGTAATGGAAGCTTAGCTTAGCCATTGATACCACCTGACAGTTACCCTAAAAAATAATAAGCTTCGGTTAATAGTTATAATATTCCCATAAATAATAAATTGGGTCGAAAAAACGTTATTCAGACCTCCGTTTGCCCTACGCCTAAATAGCGTGAAGATAGATATTTTTTTTGTTTGTTTCATATGGAATAAGATTACGCAAACCAAAGCAAAAATAAAGTATTATTCTTAGATTTTTTAATCTGTGGCGTTTGTACACGAAAATATCAGAAAAGATCTTACCGGTTTTCATGGATGGTACTGTGGTTATCTTCCCGTAACATTTTGTGTTTATTTCATTCCGATCAGCGCACAACAAAAATATAATAAATGCGGGTTTATCCAAGAAATTCGTTTCGATCACTTTTGTGAGGTGATTTTTTAAAAATTTATATCAAAGCTTTTTTTTTAATTTTTCTTTGATTACAAGTTTATATTAAACAGTGACTAATTTAAAAAAAATATGCATTGTTTCGAAGATATAGAATTTAAGTTAATCTTTTATTAGTCGACCCTATTACTTCAGGTTACTGGTCACAAGTTATTGTGGACTCTACACCTGTCTAATGTGGCGGATAGCCATTTAGGACCCAGGACAAAGACTGCAATGGGCTTAAGAACATGTGAACTAAGAACCTCATGAATACCGATTACCATGAACACCCGCAACACCTGAGGGTGTTGCCTTTAAGGCAGGTATTGATTACGGGCAACGTCTAACTCACTGAATGAAATGCAAAAGTACGATACGACGAATATCGAATTTGTTTTTCGGTCAACCATGGTTTTCGGCCGATCGAATCGGCCTATTCACGTAGCGGCTGTGGTTTATTATTGATATGGTTTTTCTGTAGCCTTGATCTCACGAACTCTGGATTATGATTAGATAACGATAATAAAGAACGTTATGAGCGTTATCTAATAAACCAGTTCTTCTCAATAATAATTTTAATATTTCATAGAAGAATATTTTATTACAAAAATGCCACATAACGAACACACAAAGGATTTCTAACATATATCAATACTTCTTACATTTATCAGCATTTACGTAATTATTACGAACACGACGCTGAAAACAATGTAGGTACTTAAGAACCTCTGCACGATTGCTATGATTACTACTTTAGATATTTTAATTAGACATATTTATATATATTTATTTATCTTCACGCACAATCCCTGACGGGGTAGCCAGAGAGAACAGATCGCCAAGTGTCACGATCCCTACATACTTCTTTCGCTTCTTTCAGATTCATCATCTTCTTCATACATGCACGTCTAGGTATCCGAGTACTCTTGACCCTGCCCTCTTCGAGCAATTTGCTCACATGGTCTTCGAAAGTTAGTCTCGGTCTACCTCGACACGTTTTAATATTAACTTTCGCGCTATATATTTTCTTCACCATTCGGTTTTCACTCATTCGCTCAACGTGCCCAAACCATCGAAGCACGCCATTATCCATTTTTGAGTCAAGGTCATCTTTCAAACCTGCCATATTGCGAATCTCTTCGTTTCGCTTTCGGTCGGCCATGGTAAGGCCGCACATTTTACGAAGAGATCGCATCTCCACTGCATTCAATCTGCTTTTATGCTTCTTCTGGCATACCCAGGTTTCGCTGCCATGTAACAAAGTCGGTACCCCCACTGCGTTATGTATTGCTGGGCTGCACTTTTCACAACGCCTTGCCTTTTGATTAACGCAGTCAGGGCACCATTGACTTTGTTCCCGGCAGCGACACGCCTGTCCACATCTAAATCACATCTTCCATCCCGGCTAAACGCACTCCCCAAGTATACAATTTCATTCACCTGTTCTAAACATTCCTGATTTACCCAAATCTCGCACTTCGTTCTTTCTTTGTCCCTTTCAAATACCAGAACCTTAGTTTTATTAGCATTCAAACGGAGACCATTAATTTTACATTCTTCTTTCATACACGTGACTAATGCCTGCAGTTCTGCCTCTGATGGTGCAATAAGCACTGCATCATCAGCATAAAGCAGACAGTTTACTTTTATGTCACCCAATTTCACACCCAAACAGCTATCTTTCAGCTTCTGTCAACAGCTGTCGAGATACAGTATGAACAGCCAGGAAGACATGACACAACCCTGTTTTACGCCCGTTTGGACGCTAAACATGGGTGACAGGTCATGCCCTACCCGCACACAGGCTTTACAGTCACAGTAAAGTGACTGCACAGCCCTTTGCAATCGACCATCCACACCATACCCAGGCAACAGTTCCCACATTTTCTTCCTTACAACCTTATCAAATGCTTTCTCAAGATCCACAAAAGCACAGAAAATCCTCTGGTTAGCAGCCAGAAGCTTCTCCGTGATCATGCGGAGAGAAAACATTTGACCCGTGCATCCTCTTCCAGGTCTAAATCCGCATTGTGCCTCCCATAGAAATCTTTCCGATTTATCTTGCATCCTACGTGTCAAAACCTTTGAGTAAACTTTACTTGCTAAACTGGTCAAGCTGATCGCCCGATAGCACCCGCAGTCATAATGTGAACCTTTACCTTTATATAAAGGCACAATGACCGCGGATCGCCAATCATCCGGAACAGCCCCCGTTCGCCAGCACAAATTGCACAGCAGATGAAAGCTGTCCCAGACGCGTGGCCCACCATACTTGACCATTTCAGCAGTAACTGTCTAGTCCCGCAGCCTTACCACATTTCAAACTTCTAATCGCACATTCAATCTCTTTCATACTGATGACCTCAGTGTCATCGAGGTCCGAGTCTGGCGTACCAGTCACGGCGTCACCCCCGGATCCCTCACTAAGATCATCACACGCATACATCTCTATAAAATTCGCTCCATTGCTGCATGACGTCCGATTTTTCTGAGAGGACGTCATTGGTTCCCGAAAGCACTTTATTCATTCTTAAGGCTGTCGCACCACTCCGGGTCCTTCCAACCTCTTTCCAGAAGAGTTTGGAGTTCTCCTTGAAGTTGTGCGACAACCTTTCGTCCGCTTCCATTCTACTCCTTTCACGCACTTCCTCAATCAATGCTTTCGTGTGAACTTTCTGGAGCTTATATCTTTCTTTCCTCTTCTCTCATATCCTTATCATTACTAGAGGCCAAGTAGTCTAACCATGCTTTCTTCTTCTTATTTACAGCTTCTTTCACTTCGTCATTCCACCATGCATCACCCTTTTTACTACTACCTCTTTTCACAGTTCCACACACGTCTTCCGCTGCACTAACCATTCCATCTCTAAGGCTCTGCCATATTTCTTCCACACATTCTTTCCTGACATCGATGCTGTCCAGCTTTTCGGCTACCCTTGCTTGATATTTATCCCTAGTGTCCGCTTCCTGAAGCTTCCAGCTTCGGATGCTACCGACCGACTGTGGTTCTGGTATCGCCGTCCGGTGGCGCCAACCCGCGAACAGACCCTAAATCTAGTAATCACTAGATAGTGATCCGTTCCCAGGTCAGCACCCCGGAACACTCGCGTATCCATCACCTGTTTTCGCAGTCGGTCATCCACCAGGAATAAATCGATCATATTTCTCTCATTCTCTCTTGTTCTAGTATACATATGGATTTTCTTGTGACTAAACATAGTGTTTGTCACAAGAAGACCCTTTTCCTTGCATACAGCCAGTATAAGCTTGCCAGCATCGTTAACCCTTTTATCACCAAACATTCCAAGCACCGACTCGTACCCTGGCCGAGCGGTACCAACCCATCCATTCAAATCACCACATACAACAATTCTTTCGTCTCCTCTAACCAAGTCTAGAACTTCTCTTACATTCTCCCAAAACTCCTCCAGCTCAGCTCTGGACGACGAAGCTACCGGCGCATAAACAGCCAAAAGGAATAACTTCGTCAGTCCCAGTTTAAAGCGAACCCAGAGAAGTCTCGAGTTCACAACCTTATTATATTCAGTCATGACATCGACCAACCGACACGACAGCAGCACCCCCACTCCCTGGCAGGCGCTCTCGCTCTCCGGGACTCCGGGCTATAGAGCTAACGCCCCGCCAGGGAGCTCTTCAGTACCGCTGCCCTTCCGTTTGGTCTCCGACAAACACACGACATCTAATTCTCTTTCTTTCATTATTTCAATCAACTCATTCGTCTTATCTCACATGCCTCCTACATCTCCTCTAACATTCCACGTGCCAACTGTGCACTCCGTCCTCCACCTTCCGCCGTGTCGGGCTGTGCGTGACGGGTGGCGGTCCCCATCGCCGCTTTGCTCGCTGCATTCCACACCAACGGGGACGAACAGGTGTGCGTCGCCTTGGGGGGACGCCCTAACCCTTGTTGGCATGGGTGCGCAGCTGTGTAGAATTGCAGCCCTGAAAAGGGCTGGCAGGGGTCGCGACGAGCACGCTTCTACAATGACCCCTAAACCAATTAATTAGACATGGAAATATTAAAATTTAGATAATATACTTTTTTCTAGTGATATCATTAATATTTTTTTCTTTGATTATTACTTTAGATATTTTAATTAGACATGGAAATATTAAAATTTAGATAATATACTTTTTTAAAGAGGTATCATTAATAATTTATTTTTCTTCAATTATCGTAATCTATCGGACATGTACCAGTACAGTATGCTAAGTACAGTACAGGTGGCTAAGACCTACCAACAGATGCTGTTGTTATAAATGCCAAAGTATTAAAATATTCTCGAGAGCAATGAATGTGGGTCACCTAAAGAATCCTATAAATTAAACTTGGAAACTAAAGATGCTAAGAAAAATAAACGCTGTTTAATAGACAATACCCTTTAAATGAAAGTAATAAAATTTATGTCACTATATTTTATTTATTAAAAAATAAAATAAAGAAAAAAAAACTGCTGATCTTCCCTTAAAACAAAAATAATACGCGGTTGGGCTTGATGTACACCAAGTTTCTTATATGATTTTGGTAAATATTCACTCATTCCTCTGTGAGAGCAATTTTGAAGCGTGATTGGGAGAGGGTTTCATTGTTTTACGCATCTCCCTGGCTCGTCCCAAGCAAGACGGGTTGATATCCGGGATGCGTACTGGCCATTTCATGCGAGTATTGTTCATCTATTGTGTATTCACAATGAAACCAGTATGAGGTCGGGCATTGCCATGCATAAAAATAGCATCCTCATCCAATTGACATTAATACATATATTTTAAAAAATAAGGAAATTTCTGTTATGGAACAGTCAAACAGACTCGTTGTAGATTTATGGACTATTAGATAAAATACTAGATAATAGATGAGTAAGTAATCATAATTACATTAATAAATGTTTTTTATCCGGCGAATTACTAAACTCCCTGTTATATGTATATGTAGTAAAATTTGAATCACTTAAAAGCGTTGGATCACTTAAAAACAATTTTAAGCAAAAACCAGTGGAAAAATCACTGGATGATAACTGTATGTTATAGCTACATAAAAACCAGAGAGCTATTAAAGTTTACATCCGGCTTTTAGCTAATGATTTTTCTGAATTATGTTTTGATGCGAAGCAAAAAATTTGAATTGTCTTAATGCGGGTATTTTAGGTACGATTGTAATACGTTTGTGCAATTTTTATATTTTTTAACAAGTTATCGAGAACACAAAATTTTCATGTTTACGATATTTATTCACTACCGTATTTCTCTCAACTTTCAATATCTGTTTTGTCGTCGAATACCAATGTTATAACTGTTGTCTTCGGGTTTGGAGAGTCTAGGGAGTCAGTAAAATCACAGGCTATATCTATATCGCACCTGGTCAGGTAGTTTTCTTCTTTGAAATGGTATGCAAGCATTATAGGCTGCAGAAACCATCTAACATAGACTGGACTGAAATGTTTGTTAGTTTTCCACTCTCGCTTAAAGACGTACCTTAATAAAATAAATAAATAAAAAATGAATAGGTAGTTTTAGTTGAATTAAATTTATGTGATGACATAGGACACATGAGGACATAGGACCGTGTGGTAACGGTGTAAGAATATTGCCACTCCCTTTCTTCCCGTGGGTGTCGTAAGAGGCGAGTAAGGGAAACAGCTTTGAATAATGTTATGGCAACCGATACATGGCGGGATAACCATTTCTAAAAATATCAGACCAAAACAATTAGACCGAAGATGGGCAGCAGTATCTGAGGTGCGAGTTGTTTTGCTACTGTGATCGCCAATCCGGCTGTCAAGCGTGGCGATTATGGCAAATCCTCCCTATGGGAAAGGCCTATGTCCTGCAGTGGACTTTAACAGGCCGTTAAGAAGGCTAAAGTAAGTAAGAGGACATATAGACTACAATCATCGGAATATCAAGACGACTCCATTGATATCCATTGATTTTCCTTATCTTGTTTATCAAATTAATAAAAATTATATGGGAAAATATGAACATGCATACATACATGTAAATATATATGTTGCTTACGAATTACCTCATCTGACTTGGTTTGAATATACGAGTATATATTGACACATGCATTGTTTCAAACAAAATCATTTTTATTTATAGTACAACAACAACCGCTCATCTTAAAGTTAAGATGGTCTGACATTATTCGACAACATTCTTTAATCTACTTTTTTACTTATTACGTATTTTAAAATATTTTGCATGTTACAAAAGAGCACCTAAAGAAATTTGGACGCCTACAAAATTTATTATTGGTACGTATTTTTTATAAAAAAAATTATCTTTCCCGGACTCGTGTAAACAAGTTCCGGGCATCATTATTTTTTGTTATATTGTTACACACAATATTATAATACTATACTGCTATACATTATATTGATTAACAAACATATTATTTTAAAGTTATGTAAATATGTGAACGACTGTTTGCGCACGCGCCCAAAGGTCGCGTCCTACAGTGACGGACGGACTGAATTCTAAGTGCTTGGTCTATATAATCAACATTTAGTAATAATATGCTTGAATGTCAAGTCTAACAGTCATTGTCAATTTTCCTAAAAAAATCTATTAACACTGTTAATAAAAATTCATAATTTAAACGTTAATAACGAGTTATTTTAAGCTTGCAATTATTGTCACGCTTGACATGCGCATTGGCGATCACAAACATCAGATTTCAGTTGTTTCAAGCCGCCATGCCGCCATTTATCCAAAGCCTTAGTCATCTTTTACGACACTAACACAGGAAAAATGCGGGAGGTATATTGTTACACCCCACGACTAATTATATATGTGGTAATCATTCAAAGGAGAACGCATGAAATAGGACATAAACATATTTATTTTAAACTTATATAGATACTAGCTGATCCAGCAGACGTTGTTTCGCCATATAAAAATAGGGGTTGATCGTAGGGGCTGAAAGTTTAGGGTTGTAAGTATTTTTAATGCCACATTTTTGTCCAAAAATTAAAAAAAATGTTAAGGGTGAACAACCGTTATCACTTAGGGGTTTGAAAAGTAGATAGTAGCCGATTCTCAGATCTTCTGAATATGCATATAAAATTTGGTAAAAATCAGTAAAGACGTTTCGGAGGAGTTAGGTAACTAACATTGTGATACGAGAATTTTATATATAAGATAAGATATTAATACCGACATAAAAGAGAAAACTCTTTAATGTTAGGTTGAAGCAATCTTTCGCTCTATAAAACGTGAAGTTTAAATAATTGTAGCAATGGTGCAAATAAGTATATAAAAATATATAATAAAAAAGGCGTAGTGAAAAATGCACGCCTTGCGATACATAACGCAGTGTAGGTACCGACTTTGTTATATGGCAGCGAAACCTGGGTATGCCATAAGAAGCATAAAGGCAGGTTGAATGCGATGGAGATCTCTTCGTAAAATGTGCGGCGTTACCTTGGCCGACCGGAAGCGAAACAAAGAGATTCGCAAAATGGTAGGTTTGTAAGATGACCTTATCACTAAAATGGATAAGGGCGTGCTTCGATGGTTTGGGCACGTTGAGCGAATGAGCGAAGACCGAATGGTGAAGATAATATATAGCGCGAAAGTTAATATTAAAAGGGGTCGAGGTAAGCTAACTTTTGAAGACCATGTGAGCAAATTGTTCGAAGATGGGAGGGTCAAGAGTACTCGGATACCTCGAAGTGCATGTATGAAGAAAATGATGAATCTTAATGAAGCGAAAGAAGTATGTAAGGATCGTGACATTTGGCGATCTGTTATCTCTGGCTACCCCGTCAGGGATTGTGCGTGAAGATAAATAACAATAATGGTGCAAATAAAATCAAACTTGAAGTTTCATGGCAAAAGAAATATTTGGTTGTAATGAGGATTATCCAATTCAGTATTTTAACAGGTCATGGAGGCAAACGAGCATTCAGTTCACTTGATGTTGTGATCACCGACACTCACAAACATCCGCAACACTACTCTAGGTGGGTAGTAGTACCCTTTTAAGAATATTTTTAGGTCCTTAAGTCGTAACCACCCAGAAACACAGCTGGCGATTCGATTCAACAAACGCCACGAATCGTCGTCTTTTAATTACGAGGTCCCTTTTTAGATCCGAAAAGTTTTACGTAGCTTGCCTACATATGACGCCCGTTTTTTTAAAACATAAATTTAGCTTTTGGCTAAATTACTACATCGTTGTATTCCTCTACATTCATTTTTGTGGCTACAGATTTACCTGTATTATGAATCGTACCACAGTCTGTAAGTTACACAAGTTTAGAATTTATATGCATGGTGTTTTCTTTATCGACAAACAAGTAGCTTACAGGGATATTCTTAAATGGAAAATAATCATAAAATAAAGTTTTATTTATTTCTGTTACCTTCGGATAGACTATCCGAACAAAGTTGCGAGTGCAGATAAGATGTTAATATTTAATTGCAGCTGAGCAACTATAATTTATTTCCTATACGCATATTCATATTTTCACAACTTCTTCGAATTAAGAAAGGTTATCATAATGACCCATACTCGTTTATAGAGTAAAATATTAAGAAACAAAAATGTTAAATTTTCTATTGATTAGGTTTTGAATTAAAAATTATTTTGTAAAAATTCGAAAATCGACAACGTAAAAAGTAGCTTGTAAACTGCTGGTGAGAAAATACCTTCCCACAAACAGAGTGTATAACAAACAAAACTTAAAGAAAAAAAGCAATATGATTTGAATTCAAATGAATAAAACTGTAATATAAATTCACTTTAAAACTTCAAATGAAAACCTCTATAAACTCATCCAGATTCTTCGATTTTTGGTTCCGCTTGATACCCGTAGTAACACGTAATATCTGACTTCAATATTGATTTTTTCAAAAACAGTACTAGTCTAGCTTCGAACAATCAGTGTGTCAATAGTTCTCCATCCTACTTTCAATGGTAACATATCAAAATTTTGATTCCAATGATTGATCTTATCAATATTTTTCCAGGCTTACTCTGAACGTGTTAATAAACATGTCCAGCTGTCAGCTTCTAGTTGTTCTCATCACGATTTGATCTATCGCTCTTAAAAATTAAACCGTCCAAAAAAATTCCACAATTCTTTATTTACGCAATTTTTACTAACTACTTTTAAATTAAAACTGACACAACTCTTGTGATATAGCAAGACCTTTTAAGAAGCAGCAATTTTGATTACCACAACATAAATGTAATTACTACAGCTCTTCTTTTACGGTTTAATCTAACAATCATGTGAGAGCGTGCGTGTGTGTTTTTTTGGGTATGGGTGCGGTAAAAATATATATATATACACATATATTCCCAATACAGGGGGTGACAGAGGTCTAGTCTAGACAGTTAAGTAACTTCGACCCACCTTCCACCAAAGATATTTTTGGGACAACGTGATACGTGGGGAGCCCGTCGCCGAATATATTTTTATAATTACATTTCTATAATTATGATTTTCGTTTAACATTTAAATCTACACTCATATTATAAACTAGCTGTCTCCCGCGTCTTTGCCCGCGGTTTAACAACTAACGCGGTCCCCTAATTTTTTTTCTAAATTAAAAGTAGCCTAAGTACTCCTTATAACTCAGCTGTGAAAGTCCTGTCAAAATCGGTCCAGCCATTTCAGAGATTAGCCGGAACAAACACACAGACAGACAGACAAAAAATTTAAATGAAAAAAGTAATTGACGATATGAAGTTTGTAAATTAGTGAGTTTATATGAGTTATCACCAGAAGTAATCCCCGAATGTTTTGTGAGTGTCATAGACTATAAATTATAAATTTTTTATTTATAATTCCTAGCATACAACACTCAGGGATAAATATATATAGCGAAGCTATTACTGTTTCATAAAAGTACACTTTTGATGTAAGTCATGCACATGTAGTCACAGAAAAAAAAACTAGGTTTACATAAATAGTAATTTCAAGTCTCTTTCTTACACCTCATTGGTTAGGATTATGGTTAGGATTGTTGATGATATTCGATTTTCTTTGTTGTAATTTTGATTCAAATTTTTCAAGTATTTTCATTAATTTAGTTAAATAACTAGTTAATAACAAGTTCTTAGACTGTTACAACGGTGTAAGAATGTTGCCACTGCCTTTGCTCCCGTGGGTGTCGTAATAGTCGACTAAGGGAAACAGCCTTGAACATCGTTATGGAAACCGATATATGGCGGGATAACCATCTCTAAAAATATCAGACTAAAATAATTAGAACGAAGATGGGCAGCAGCGTCTGCGGTGCGAGTGGTCTGGTACTGCGATCGCCAATCCGCCTGCCAAGCATGGCGATTATGGCAAATCCTACCCATGGGGGAGGCCTATGTCCTGCAGTGGACTTGGATAGGCCGTTATGTACTATGTATGTAATTATGATTTTCCATGACGTCACGCTAAGTCCAAAATTAAAAAATGTGATGTTAGTATTGACCGGTAATGATCCCATAATTTTGTGTCTCATTGTAATCTCCTGTACCCATGAATTATTTTTTTGCTTTTCTAGTGGTAATTGGTCGGCACCAAGTAAAGAAGCTGGTTGGTTTTCCTTATTTCAAATCGCGAAAACGGAATAATCGTAAGTCGGTTGTTATTTGGTTCGAAAATCACATCGCCTATTACAAGCAGGGCGAATGAGGAAGCTCATAGTTTCGTATTTTTTTAGTGCGATAAAATCGGCAAAGACTACATCTGTATCAGAACTAGCGTAAACGATATTGTAATGAGATCAGCACGCTGATGGGCTGGCTTCTCGAGTGACAAATTTGTATAAAGAAGATGGACTGACGACCTGCTCATTGCGAGGTCGATGGATGCAGGTTCAGCGCCCTTCCATAATTATTATCTTTTTGCTTGTGAGTATATAATGTTAAAAAAATATCATCACGCAATTCCCAATACAGGGGTAGACAGAGGTCTAGTCAAGACAATTAAGTCCCTTCGACCCACCTTCCACCGAAGATATTTTCGGAACAACGTGACAGGTGGTGAGCCCGTCGCCGTCTTTATGTCCAAGCCATCGACACAATTCGTACATAAGTTTTTGAAAAACCCATTGGTACGAGCTACCTGGGGATCGAACTCGAAATTCCGACTCTCGACTCGAAATTCCGACCACCCAACCACTCGGCTATCGTGACTTAAATTAGTATATAACGTGTTTAGTTATATGACGTTAATTAGTATATAATGTTGCCTACTAAAATATATTTAGTATTACCTATTTAGTTTAAATACAACTCCAAACCATGACAATTAAACAAATCATTCAGTCAGTAAAACAGGAATTCTTTTACGTCGCAGACAATGTTTTGTAAATAAGCCTCGTGCTGTTTATTCGGACTAAGTGATTATTTGCTGACGCAACACCTGCTTAACCATTTATCATAATAAGTTACGTCTTGCATGGAATTTACCTTTATATTTTCTTAACAAAGGTTGAATAATGTATGAATACTGCTTTGCCCTAATATGTACTATGTTTGCTTTACTAAACTCGTGCAATTCAAAATGAAATATTTATATTTTGGTCAACAGTTACAATAGCCGACTGGATGGGTGATCGGAATTCGAGGCAATAGGCTCGACTTCTCCAGTGTGAGTTATTCTCCATCACAAATGTTTATTACTACATATTTGATTTCATTATTATAAAAGAAAAGATAAAATCTTTAAATTAAAACCTACCAATAAACAACAATTTTACAATAAACAACCTTAAGAAGGTTAAATACGTGTATGGGATTTTACAATTTACGTCACTATGTCGGAAATGCGAAAGTAATATGAATGTCTTATAAAATCTGGAAAACACTGCTTGTTTTATGCTTTGTGGCATTTACTAAGTCGTAACCTTAGTAACGTGTCTGACCGATGAACACAGGTACATCGGCGATAAAAATTCATAGCGGGTAAAATTTCCTACTATGAGTTTTTATCACTATATAAATAGTGATATAATTTAAAAACATGCTAGTATTTTAACTAATCATTTACTTTTTTAAAACATGTTTAAAATATCATCGTCTGTTGAATATTAATACATGGTATTACAATACTAGCGTCAGATTAATTAACAGAATGTTGCATGCCAACATATTCTGACAATGACAAAGCAAAGAGTTGATTGCAAATAGTAACCGGCAATCTTTTATATTAAGTTGTTTAAAACAAGAAGCATTTTTAATATTACTTGAGCATGTTCTGTACTTGTTTAGTTGACGATTATGTATATCCATTACCGTTGCCAACGAGCTCTAACTGACACTAATAGCCATCCAGTAGAATTGGCATCCTGTTAAGGCTTAAAATGTTTGTATTAGAGTAAAGTTTATCATATATGTTGGGTACCAAGAATACTAACAGTCAAACAAAAGCTAACGCAACAACATCATAGTCGTTTTTTCACACGATTTATAACAATGGATGCTACGTCCTTCATTATTTCAACTCTGGGACGACATAGCCATTAATGAGAAATTCTGCGACTAAGT
This sequence comes from Sericinus montela, assembly GCA_029286605.1. NCBI lineage: Eukaryota > Metazoa > Arthropoda > Insecta > Lepidoptera > Papilionidae > Sericinus > Sericinus montela. The sequence continues at coordinate 5,859,746 of JAGSMR010000004.1, forward strand.
CAATGGGCTCTATTTTTGGAACAGCAGGAAGGAATTATTATAATTTGGAATAGCTTGATCATGGTGCTAAACGTTACTAGAACAAAATTAAAGAAACCTGTAACAGAGAATGGACGAACTAAAGTTAACGGTGGTGGTGCTGCTTGACTTTTCAAATGCTTCTAACACAGTTGATCAAGGCATCGTTTTATCCCACCTTACTTTCCACAGATTTTCGACCCAAGCCTTGGATTGATCCTCGTCTTACCGTCACAGCCACCAACAATAAGTTCGTATAAGACAGCATTTTTCTGCCTGGGCGGATGTTGATTCAGGGGTGCCACAGGGCGGGCGGTATATTATCTCCTATACTGTTTTTGTTACTTATTAACTCTATCACCTCCAGAAGATCTTCAGTTTTATGATTCTGATCTGAATAACCTTAATAAGTGTTGTTTAAAAAAATCTTTACTAAATTAAGGACTTCGATTTGGTATTACCGTTAATCTAACAAAATGTGAAGCCGTGAGTGATCGGATGTTCCAGGATGTTGGCCAGGATTGATTACGGTAAACTTTCTCCTATATTTTACAATGGAAGGTTAATTCCTTTTTGTAATACATAATTTTATTACTTATATTACTTGTGTATATTACCTATGATCAAAGAACATTTATTCCGCCATGAACACTCTAACTGATGCAGATTGGGCACGGTACCCTGCTCTGTGCAGGTGCCCTGAGGTGTTCTCGACTTAACGTGGCAGAGGAGTTTAGTAACGGTGGCTTGGAATCCAGACGGCAAACCTAGAGGAACCTACACAGCGAGCATATCGCGGGGATAATCGACCCCAGGAGGCCTCTCCAAATGGGGTTTGGGCTGGTGGACTGTAGTAAGTATTAGTGTTTGTGCCTTCACAGTGCTTTCTTTGCAGCCGAAGTGGAGTCATGGTAAAAGAGGAAGAAAGAGAAGGTTCGGAAATTATAACTTGTCTTTTTCTCTTTCCTTTGCAACTCTTCCTGCGGAAATCTGAAGGTCAGAAAGTTCGTCACGGGTGACGTGGATGTATTATTAGATGGATTATTAATTCTTAGGTGGATTATATTATTAATAATTGTAGACGATTTCTTACTTACGGTGCAAACCGATAATTATTTCTTTTGAAACGTATTATTAAAATAAACCACAACTGTATAGTGTGCATTCAACAGATTTTAAAATTATATTCTTTTTAAAACTGGCTATCATAAAAAAAGCGATATATTTTTGTGTGGTAAATACCAACCACAAATTGTGGCGTCTACTAATAAAATGTGAGTTGTTCTTGATATTATAGTTATACGTGTTATATGGAGGATAAAATATTTTGGGAAACAGTTGTACTTCACCATGGAATTCTTAGTATTTTTTTGTATCTAGATTCTAAATAGTTAGCCGGAGAAAAAAACCTGCTATGAAACCCACTTTTTTTTATTAAACTACGACCCTATTTCTTTTTTTTTTTTCAAGAAATAAGTGGTCGTACCCGATTTCATAGCTCCAATTTATTGACTTTGTTTTATTTATTTAAAATTGTTGATTAACTTTTATGTTTTGTATATCTGTAATCATACAGCGTATAACTTAGTATTTACAAGTGTTGTCGTCGCCTTAGTTCCAGTGTATCTTAACGATAGTATTTACAAGCTTCAGAGCATGTAGTAATAATTTATGATCTTTATAACACAAATATATTTAAAAATATTCTGAATTTATTCAATTCTACGGTTGGGTGGTAAATAGTTAGGGGACCAGATACTAGTGGCGCATACAAGTATACTTCGCACATACGCGAAATATAGTACTTTAATGCTATCTATGTTACTGAAAGAGTTGCAGACACGCTTGATAAATCCAATTTGTTTGTATGCTTTATTCACAATGCCATCGATACGTACTTTGAATGTTAGCATAAAAACTAATTTTATATCTAGATCTTTAACTAAGTTCAGGATTTAACTCTAACTTTTTATAGGATTGTTATTAACTATGAAATTAAAATCTATAATATTATAGAAACTTAGTTAAACATATGTTTCATTCGAGAGAAATTTAATTTTGACATACTCTTCTCACTGTTGATGACAATTTTATTATGTCTGTAGCAGTTTTCTGGATTACTAAGGTCTTTTTGGATATTGAAGCAGTCTTCTAGTGTATTAATTTTATAATGTATTTTTTTGTCATCAGCGAACATTAGGCGCTTTGAGTGAATGAAACATTCATTGATGTCAAAAAACTGCTTGCCTTCTGATGCTAATGTATGATGTTATCTATCTAAACGTATAACCACAACGTATAGCTTTTGTAAAAGAACGACGTGATCCAGTCGGTCAAACGCCTTTTCAAAGTCAGTGCATATTACATCAACTTCGTCGTTGTTGAATGTATATAATCAATAAAAACAGCAAGATTGGTTACTGCAGATCTTACCATAAATCCATGCTGTTCAACCGGTAGAGATTTGTAAATCAAATACCTTATATGTTTAAAAATGAGTTTTTCAAAGATTTTTCCTAACGTGTTTAGTATTGCACTAATGTTCAATTCTGTTTGTGGGTCCATTCTTATGTATACGTATTATTAATACCTCTTCCCATTTATTCCGGAAAGCTCCATAAGTGTTAACAGACTTGTTGTAAATATTTGATAGGGGAGTAGCTAATCGTTTAACACATTTGAGTATAAATATAGGAGGTATGTTGTTACTTCCAGCGCCTTTAATAATGTTGAGTGTACTTAATATACGGAAGGCATTCTCAGCCCTAAAGCATACATAGTGTAAAATTTCATTGCGTTGCGAATATGAGACAAATCATATGAAAAATTTGGCTACTGAAATACACTTTCTAAAAATTTATTAAATCCTGCATATATTAATTTCATTTATATAGGATTCTTCGCTTAAATATAATGAGTTATGGTATATAGATGATCACGTAATGATTTTAAGTATGACCATAATATTTTAGTATCTTTTTAAATACATCTGCATCTGTAATGTACTTTTCATGATATATTTCTAAGGCTTCTGTATTTTCTTTTGCCTAGCTCTTTTATATACAAAATTCTCTATAATCGTTGGTATTTTTATACATTTTCCAGTGTTTATGTTTTCATAGTTTTTCGCAAATGATATTCTTTTAGGATTTAGAATACCAAATAAGATAGGATGACCGGAATGTTTGTTTAGGTACACATTTTTTATGGAGATGGTAGAGGTGAATGTAGAAACTTTGAACAATGTCATCTATAGTGTTGCAATTAGTATCGTGGATCAGCCAACATCTGACAGAGCTTTATTAATTTTATCATAATCGGCTTTAAAGTAATTAAATTTAGTAATTGGTTTGTTTTTTGAACAATATATGAATAAATCAGATGCATCTATCAATAGAGAAGGATGGTATTTGTCCTCAGGTACTGGATAGACCTCCGAGTGTGTAACATCCACATTAATGTTACTAAACACCAAATCTAACACGTTACCTCTGTTAGTAGTTATCATATTATGTCGATTTAGACCTGAAAGGTTGCACAGATCCACTAGTATAATTGCAGCATTTTGAAAATCAACTGAGCATCGCATTAGCCAGATAGGACCTGAAGAAGACCATGAGATATTACCAAGATTAAAGTCACCAACTAGTATAAAGAGGTCATTAGGATATTTAGTAATTATATTTGAAAGCATACCTAGAAACTTTTGTAGTCGTTTTGAAAGCAAGTTATCTGGGGACATATACACAACTCTGATGTGTAGATCACGCCTTTTCTGATTGCTAAAGCACTTTCTAGGTATTGTTACCCACAGAGACATTCAGTCAACCATTCAGTTCGTTCTTGAGCTTGGAGACTAGTTCTCGTACAGATAATTACACCTCCACCCTTCTTTTTGTGAGACGACGTGTTATCTCTATTATATCTATACAGGTCAAAATTAGTTCCCATAACCCTGTCTCTAAATTGCCTAGTTTAGAGGGATTAAAATATGGAAAGAATCAGAATTATATTTTTAAATCGATCTTGTAAATATTATGGAACAATAAAGTATCATTAAAATTATTGTGAAGCACTAAAAATAGGTGCTTAGGATTTGATTTTAAAAAACGAATTGTTAAGACTGTAGTTTTTGTATGCATTAATTACATTTGTTTGTTTATTAGGGAGAATGTTTTAAATTGATTTAAAATAGGGCAATTTTTTTCTAGTGTGATGCTTGTGTACGTAAGATGTGTGTGAGAAACGTACTTATCTTCACGCACAATCCCTGACGGGGTAGCCAGAGAGAACAGATCGCCAAGTGTCACGATCCCTATATACCTCTTTCGCTTCTTTCAGATTCATCATCTTCTTACACATGCACGTCTAGATATCCGAGTACTCTTGACCCTCCCCTCTTCAAGCAACTTGCTCACATGGTCTTCGAAAGTTAGTCTCGGTCTACCTCGACCCCTTTTAATTTTAACTTTCGCGCTATACATTTTCTTCACCATTCGGTCTTCACTCATTCGCTCAACGTGCCCAAACCATCGAAGCACGCCCTTCTCAATTTTTGTGACATGGTCATCTTTCAAACCTGCCATATTGCGAACCTCTTCGTTTCGCTTTCGGTCGGCCATGGTAAGGCCGCACATTTTACGAAGAGATCGCATCTCCACTGCATTCAACCTGCTTTTATGCTTCTTCTGGCATACCCAGGTTTCGCTGCCTTATAACAAAGTCGGGACCAACACTGCGTTATGTATTGCAAGGCGTGCACTTTTCACTACGCCTTGCCTTTTGACTAACGCAGTCAGGGCACCATTGACTTTGTTCCCGGCAGCGACACGCCTCTCCACATGTACATCACATCTTCCATCCCGGCTAAACGCACTCCCCAAGTATACAATTTCATTCACCTGTTCTAGACATTCCTGATTTACCCATATTTCACACTTCGTTCTTTCTTCGTCCCTTTCAAATACCAGAACCTTAGTTTTATTAGCATTCAAACGGAGACCTTAATTTCACATTCTTCTTTCATACACGTGACTAATGTCTGCAGTTCTGCCTCTGATGGTGCAATAAGCACTGCATCATCAGCATACTGCGGACAATTTACTTTAATGTCAGCCAATTTCACACCCAAACAACTTACTTTCAGCTTCTGTATACAGCTGTCGAGATACAGTATGAACAGCCAGGAAGACCTGACACAACTTCTCCTCCGATCCTTAACGATTAGTAGGTGGCAATAATATACTAAGGTACTGATATACGATTTGTTGACAGATACTGATCTGTCAACAAATCGTATATCAGTATCTTAGAACATTTCATTCAAAATATTAAGTAACAAATTAATTAATAAATAACAAGAAAGTCATTCGTAGATTTTTATGTTCTTTTCAAGGCCTTTTTATTAAAAAATAAATGTTTTTTAAACTAATATTCATTATATATACATCCTGGACAGAATAAAGATGCAAAAGCGAAGTAATTCATATTTATATCTCAATTCAAAATAAAAAAAATAAAATATCTTCACGCAATTCCCAATACAGGGGTAGACAGAGGTCTAGTCTAGACATTTATGTCCCTTTGACCCACCTTACACCAAAGATATTTCGGAACAATGTGACAGGTGGTGAGCCCGTCACCGTCTTTATGTCCAAGCCAACGATATAATTTGTACATAGGTATTTAGAAAAACCCATTGGTACGGCCACTTGAGGATCGAACGCGGGTTTCTTGACTCGACATTCCGACCACCCATCCACTCGGCTATTGTTTCAATTCAAAATCTTTTTTATTAACTAGTTATTTGTAAATTCGTCGATACTATATTTTTTTAATTTTGGTAGAAAAAAGTAGAGGACTGCTAAAATTGTACAGCGTCGATTCTCCTCGGGAAGGAAAAGCTGAAAAAATCCTGGCCCATTTTCATTAAGCAATAGTGGAAATCGTTTGAGTTTTGTAGTGATGGAATATTTTTTAAAAATATTTTGCGAAACCTAATTAGAAAATGTGCGATAACAATGTATTTAGTAGATTCGACATACTTTTCCAAATACATTGCGATTTCAGAAAGAAAGTTTGAATCGTCTCTGTTTCAAAGGGTTTATTTATGGGAATCCAACACACAAGAATAATCTGTAATTAGTCACGATAGCCGAGTGGTTCGTCGATCGGATTTCAAGTCAGGAGACCGGAGTTCGATCTCCAGGTGGCCGGCTCGTACCAATGGGCTTTTTCAAAAATTATTTACGATTATATCGTTGGCTTAGACATGGACATGGACAACGTGACAGGTGGCTCACCACCTCTCACGTTGTCCCTAAAAATGACTTCGGTGGAAGGTGGGCGAAGGGACTTAATAACTATACTAGACTTTATCTAGTTGTCTGTCTAAAAAATATCTTCACGCCATTCCCAATACAGGGTTGAATTGGTAATGGCATGAAGATATTTTTATAAGAATAATCTGAATAACCCACAATCTCTGTTGAAATGGTAAACTTAAAACGCCACTTAACTAAATTCCTAGTAAGAAAAAAGCAGAATTGGGTGTACTAATAAGCCATTAATTACCGAAGTTTAATATTTGTTTGTTACCGTTGTTTTTAGTTAAACTTTTTAGTAAGTAAAATTAGTTATTATTACGATAGACAGATTTTAAAATTTCTGGATAATGCTGTAAATGTGTAAAGTGTGCAGCTTAAGCACTTGTATTATAGAATCAGAACCAACGAAGGTACCACAAATACCCAGACCCTAGAAATGTTAAAAAAGTGTTTTCTACATTGACATTGAATGCGGGACCTCAAAGCAGGTGTGACCTTAAAAGCCGGTGTAAATAGTTATTTGCAAAAGCGACGTCTATTGACTCCTAACGAAGCGAAGCTAAGTAGTGACTTATTAGTAAGATGAATTAAAAATGATATTTTAGGCATAACTAGTGAGTTATGCCTAAAATATCATTTTTAATTCATCTTACATTTCATAACTTTTAAATTTGTAATATTATTTTAATTATTATTAATATATAAAGAATTTGGGAATGTTTCCGGTACTTTCAAACTAAAAATCTTGGCCCCCAATTCATAAAGCATATAATTAATGCCCGTAATTGGTCATTAGGCAAATAATAGCCTTAGAATCTACTTAACCTTGTCGTTGGTACTTTTTTAAATATAGCCAAGACCTTGTCATCACTTATTTAAGAATTAAATTATTTCATACTAGGTTTTGCCCGCAACTTCGTAAGCGTAAAAGTAGGAACCTGTCTATAATTTCTAAAAAGTTATTTTTCATACACAAAACATAAGTACCTAAATGTATCTATATTATTTTCTTTTTATTTTCTGGGAACTTATTGTAAAAGTTATTAATATGTATAATATAATAGACTACATTATTTATACTGGCGTGAAGTAGAAGTCTAACAAACTTCTGCGTTTCTCACTCTGGGGCACTCTAAGGCTCGCAGCGCATCTGCTATGCCTCTATCACGTGAGCCACCTGCTCGTTTGCCTCCCTCTTCTATAAAAAAAAAACATTTCACCAGAACTTAATTTAGGACATCGTGGCGTGGTGACATATAATCGATGCCAACGATATAAATTGTACATAAGTTTTGAAAAAAACTCATTAGTACGATCGCACCTCCTAGGGATTGAACTCGGGTCTCTTGACTCGAATTTCGATCACCGAACCACCGAACGCGATTGCGACTTATTAAGTACCGATGAGAAAAATTAAGCATGGATTTTGCGAAAGTCCTACGAAATTCATTACGTTACAGAACCAGGCTGCTGTTTCTTTGTTGCATCAATAGGTTTAATCATAGTCTTGGGTGCGGACGGCGAAACATTATATCGCAGTTTCGACTCCGCCATTCGACAATTGTCGTAAACCACCGTAAACCATCAGGCATTTCAGCTTAGTTGGAGTTGTTAACATGAATATTATTGATTTGACATCGCCAGTGTTCCTTAAAGAAATTAGAATAATAGACCAACTCCTCCACTCAATTTTCAAATTATGTATGATACAAAAATTCTATAAATTGTTTTAAGGCTTTTAGAGATCTAATCCCACACATAAATATGTTTTCATAAATATTTATCTATGCATGTATATTGTACTGTGAGCTGGAATTGAAAGACGATGATGGGCTCACCACCAACCTACCACCATTTTTTGTTTGTTGCAACCTACTATCATGTTTTTTCCCTTCTATGAACATTGGTTCTAAAATAAAAAGGACAAAATTATCTTGCCCCCTGTTTTTCATAGTATTGGGAAATACGCGAATAAAAAAATTCAGATTTCCCGGCGACTAATTGAAAAAAGTCATAATGTCCTTGGGTACCGACAGATGGCAGTGTCTAAGTTGCAGTCTCGTATTCCGATTATTAATCCTGTTTCCAAGCGCGGGGATTGTGGCTAACCCTTTTGTATGAAATTCAGTTTGTTTTCAAAGTTAGAAGGAAGAAATTTCATACACTATCTATGGATTATTAACAATTTTACCCATTAGGTGTCGATTAAAAGTTATATGGATAGAACGTGACCTTTAAAGGAGCATGAAGTTCTACATTAAAGCTTCTTATATATAATTTGCGACATTGCTAGAAAACAAATGTATTGTTTATAGTTTGCTAACCGTGCGAACCTGGGAAGGCCGCTAATGTAGACTTCTGTGGGAAAAATGGTATAATAGTTTTGAATGGGACAACAGAATAACAGGAAATTAAAATTAATCAAATCTGTCTAATTAGTTTGCGATAGGCCGCTTAATGTTCCAGATTATATTCTATATAAAATGTACTGAAAATTTTATATAAGATTGGTGGAAATAGCACTGTAATCTGTTCAGTGGTTCCGTGATGTCAAAACCCGTGTATAGTATAAAACATACCACGTTATACCGTGTTATGTGTATTTAATATTTAATTAACCCACTTTAATAATTCTTTCATCAGTTTTTTAAGTTGAAAAATAAGACATGATGTAACAACAGTTAATCACGATAGCTGAGTGTTGGGTGGTCGGAATTTCGAGTCAATAGACCCGAGTTCCAACCCGAGTTGGCAGGCTCGTACCAATGGGTTTTTCAAAAACTTATGTATGAATTATATAGTTGGCTTGGACATAAAGACGGCGACGGGCTCACCACCTGTCACGTTGTCTCGAAAATATCTTCGGTGGAAGGTGAATCAAAGGGACTTAATTGTCTAGACTAGAACTCTGTCTACTCCTATATTGGGAATTGCGTGAAGATATTTATTTATTTAATTATTTATGTAACTACAGACTTAAAATCCGTACAGTCTTTACTCTTATCACGGTAAACTACGGGAATCTCTGGACATTTCTCAGACGAAGCGGGTAAAAACAAGTTATATTTTAAGCAACAAAACGCCATTGAAAAAGGAATTGGACTTTCCTGAACATTCGAGTTGATATCCTAGAATCCTCAATCGGTAAGAACACTAAAACAATTGAGCCCCGTGCAATTATTTATAAAAAAAATGTTCCTTAATTAGTCTACATGTGCTGCCACCTATTATCCGATCCGAGTGTATAATTAGTACATCGTATCATTGTAATAAGCCTATTAACATTTTAAGAAAAGCTATTTAATGTTAAAACATTCTGCTTAGATGGCGCTAGTTTTAATTTTCAGTATGAAGGAGTAATTTTTATTAATTCTGAGAATTAAAGCGAGCGGAAACGGTGGAGAGGAATCTGTAGCTGGTTCCAAGGTTCTAAACATTATTGTTAACGCCAATTAAGGCACGATATCTGAGTGGTTATCGGACTATCGAGTCAAGAGACCCGAGTTCGACCCCAGGTAGCAGGCTCGTACCAATGCGTTTTTCAAAAAAACTTATGTACATGTTATATCGTTGGCGTGGACATAAAGACGGCGACGGGCTCACCACGGGTCACGTTGCCCCGAAAATATCTTCGGTGGAAGGTGGGTCGAAGGGACTTAATTGTCTAGACTAGACCTCTGTCTACCTCTGTATTAGCAATTGCGTGAACATATTTTGTTACCGCTTGATTTAACTTTCATATTTTCAATATAGTAGGGTTGAAATATACATAAAAATCACAGTACCGTCCCGAGTTTGATTACCATGAGGTAGGTTCGTATTAATGTTTTTTTTTTATTTATTGCCGATTTATATCGTTGGTTTGGACTTAGCGACGGCGACTTCACCTGTTACGCTGTCCCAAAATAAGCACCGTTGAATTAAGTCCAAAGGTTTAAATTGTCTAGACCTCTGGCTACCCTATATTCGGAAAAAACAGTTCAAATACAAACCAATTTTAAGACATGGAGCTTATATTATAGGCGACGGGTGAGGATGGATAATTATGTCTATTGTCACTTATAGCTACGTAGTGCATAGTCTGCAGAGGCGGTGTACTGTGGGCGAAGGCCACTTCTTCATCTGCGTCAGTTCTTGAGTATGGTTCATAGTGCCATAGGCGTACTTTCCCAACAAAAAACCGATGTGTATAACTGAATGTGTTCATGTTATGCGAATCCTAGAGCTATACACATCATAAATGTGTATAGCTTTAGGATTACCACAATTTTATCTTCGAGATGGAAAATTTAGATGAATCAAAATTGGGGCAAATCAAAAGTCGTGACTCTAATTACGAACACCCGTTCGTAATTAGAGTCACGAGACCCGAGTTGCTCGTAGCAATGACTTTTTTAAACGTATGTACGATTTATATCGTTGGCTTTAAGGCGGCGACAGGCTCACCAATGGTTTCTCACCACTCAGGTCATTCCATAAAATGTTTTCGGCGAAAAGGTCGAAAGGACTTAATTGTCTGGACATCTACCCCGGTATTAGAAATGGCGTTAAGATATTTTTTTATTTGTAACAAATTTTATACTTACCAAGTTGGCATTAAAACGCCAATACCAGCACATTTCCCTAATCTTAATTCAAAGAAACTGAAGTGGATTGTACATAGTTCAACTCGACTACTAATTAGCAGTGAAATGCAACTTATAATGGACAAAAGGACAATGGGCAAGACACAATAAACGGTATAATTGTAAAATATTTTATTCAAATAATAATAAATAAATAGCAAATAATTGATAACGTTGCAAACTTTGAGCAGATCTGATTTATCGAGCTCCAGCCCGTTCGCTCTCACCTTTCAACAACTTACATCAGCTGTTGTTTCACATAGAGCAGTGTTCAAAGCGTATTCATAATACGTGATTACAAATAATAAACGATAACTAATAATAACAATATTTAAGTGATTCGATAGTGAGCATCGTGTACACCCAACACCGTATAATTTCACATTCATTGGATAGTCTACATGCCTTAAGGCTCAAACATTACAAGTGCTAACAGATTCAAAAAGAATACAATATGGCATACATACAGAATATTTAGTAACACACAACCAAAAATATTATAAAAAAAAAAAAATTATATGCATTTCACATGCCGCAGAAGTTATAGCTTTAGAAATATGAGCTATCTATCTCATTCTTTCACAGGTTTAATGTTATTGACGTATGTATTTGTCTCCTTTAGCGCTGTGTTTAAATTCCACGTTGTTTGAACTCGCAACATTGCTAAAGAAGTTTCAACTTCGAAAATATAACGACCTTTCTCGCAATTATTACATTTATATTACGTGTTAATAAATTATTTGTAACGTGGCATAAATTATAAAAATCGTGCTGTCACCCCTGACGAATCTTTTTGTAAAATTAACTTCCGTATTGATTCGCTAATTTGTTGACCAACTTTATGCAGTAACACTTATAAATTATTCGGAGGTCAGTGTGTTTGGATGATTAATAATGCATAATCGATTTTCATGTTTCCTGATTAATTATTATGGGCATTTTCTCATTGTTCCACATTTTAACAAACAAAATTATAACCTATATTTGTGACACCCTTCGTAAATTCACTTTGTTCTCGAATTATTGCCACTACCTATACATAAGTAATAAACAAAACCTGATTGTGAGTGTACACAGTTTTTACAGATAATCGAATTATTTGTGAAAACACACATATAAATAATAGGAATTTAATACATAATTTTTAAATACCATAAGGTTGTGAGAAAAAAATTATGTCGAAGATACAATAGTAGTGCTTTCGTACGTGAGTATAATATACATTATTAAAACATAAATTGCGACTATTAAAAGGCAACAGGTATTATACTAAGTTTATTAAAAATTTCTATGGTAACATCATTGTTTAATATTTATTTAAATCGTGTTTAATAATTAAATTAATATTTACATAATATTCGACGTAAATCAATGTACTTACTAACAGATAAGATCTAAAGCATTATAAAATAGAAAAATATATTTACATACAAAGAAACATGTAACCCCTCTAAAATTATAACATTCCAAATGCGCAGACTTAAAATTTACAATTCACCCCAAATCGATCGACCGAAACCCATTTTATACAAGACATTCAACGATTGTTATTTTTCATTTAATATTTGAAACTTTGTACTTAAAAAAAGTTTAAAGGCATTTGATGATACAAAAATTCACAGTGTGAGACTTTGTGCATTAAACAGTCTAAATGACCGACAGAGTGACCATACAAAAGTCCGCGTCCCGTTTCCTACGTGGGGTGTTGTTACGTAGGAAATTAAATGCCGCGAACTGTCTCGCAATAATTTGAGGTAAACGCTCTATCCACTAGTTATTTTGCTCTAGAAGCATATAACACATTAAAGTAGAAACGTCAGTCTCGGGCTGTTGCGTGGAAGTTTCGAGACTGTCCCACATTAAAGCTATGCATTTATACAGATTACACTAGCGGCCACTATGAGATTGGTCTTCGACGAACGAACGCGTCGGCTGCTGACGAGGCGTAAGAATTCGGTACATCGGAGACAGCCTCCTGCTTGTATCCGTTCTTACTGTTCAACGAATTTCCATTCTCGTTCATGACAACCTGCAAAATAGAAAACGTATACACACTTATCAATCACATTGACCACTGTGAAATTGTAAATAATAAATCTCATACGTGGTTGGGTGGTCGGGATTTCGAGTCGAGAGATCCGAGTTCGATCCCCAGATGGCAGGCTCGTACCAATGGGTTTTTTAAAAAAACCTATGTACGAATTACATCGTTGACTTGGACATAAAGACGGCGACGGGCTCACCACCTGTCACGTTGTCCCGAAAATATCTTCGGTGGAAGGTGGGTCGAAGGGACTTAATTGTCTAGACTTGACCTCTGTCTACCCCTGTATTGGGAATTGCGTGAAGATAAATCTTATACGTGACCGATGATGTAATTTGTCACATTACGTATTACGCAATGGCGACGGTGAACATTCTAGAAACCTGTTATTAAAAACCAAGGCGTCTCAGCCAATTTCGTATCATGACCCCCTTACTATGCTATGAATTATGTTATATTAACTCGGCAATAAAATATTGCCACGATACGCATACCTTTTAAAATAATAAAAGAAATAATTTGCAAGAGGCCAGCTGTGTACTCGGGAGTAAAACATATCGGGCAGTAAAATAAAAATTTCTTTCTTTAGGAAATAATTACAGGATGTGAGTATAACGAATTTGTATAGAGGACTATGAAGAAGGCTCGACAAGAGCGATGAGAAAAATTCTCAGTGTTGGAAAGATACTCGAGTAACAATCTCGTATTCATTTTGTATGACGTCTCCCACTCATACTGGAAAGACGTAGCGAGAACCTAGGTTATGACATGAGCAGTCCACGGTGGATCAGCTCCATTCTGTATGGCAAATCTCGGTAAGTCCCTGGTTTTATTGAGTGGTGGACTTACGGCAAACGGTAATGATGACAACGAATATATTGAATACTCACGATTGTGGTATCTGGGGGGAACTTCGTGGGTAATCAATTGTAATTCATTTAAATTCATTATTATTCTAAGTAATCTCTCGTATCACATTTATTTTGTACACAAATATCCAAATGAATGATTTTAAGTTAATTTCACTTCCTGATACTATTGGTTATTTCATTCTTAACCACAAAGCATTTATTTATGTTAAATATACAATACAATAATAATTAACTCCAGTGTAAATAAACCACAATGATAAGATTATTTCCACAACATTCAGTATCAATATTAAAAATGAATTAATCATCGATTGGCCTCGTATTTGAACACATTAATAAAATTTCCATATCGAGATCGATCCACAGTAGCGATGGAATAATTTAAATGGAAAATAATAACTTATTTCCATACTTAAACATAAATAAACAATGGTTGGTTCTGTACGTTGTTGATAAGATTTTGGTTCTCTTCAAAAATATATATATATATATATATATATATATATATATATATATATATATATATATATATATATATATATATATATATATTTGTAATGGTGAAAAATGAAGATTGTATAATTACCATACAGAGTCCGTTCGTTAATTTGGACTTCCTCTCGGCTTTGTTGTAGCGCGCCTTGTAGAAATCGCTGAAGAGAAAGAGGAACAAGAAACCGTGCATCGCTATCCAGTAGACGAAGGGGCGAGGATACTGGCACGATGGTCGGAACAACACTTGAAGCTGGTGACTGAAGATCAGCACGAACTGGACCTGCGACCAAACCGGATACAAAGTATTAATCACGGACTTCCCAATACAGGGGTGGACAGAGGTCAAGTCTAAACAATTAAGTCCCTTTGAGGTGGGTCCCTTAAGGTGGGGCTTCCACCGAATATGTTTTCGGGACAACGTGACAGGTGGTGAGCTCGTCATCGTCTTAATGTCCAAGCCAACGTTGAAATTCGTACATAAGTTTTTGAAAAACTCATTAGTACTGCCACCTGGGGATCGAACTCGGGTCTCTCGACTCGAAATTCCGGCCATAATTAAATATTTTTTTTAGAAAGCCTACCTACCTAAGCCCTACCTATTAAGCCTACCTACCTAAGCTATTTATTTAAAAAAAAAAGACGATATTGGCGTTCGTTATTGACGATCTTCGTGGACGAGTGGCGTACACACCGGATTTCACGGTGTTGCCCTGCTCTAAGATCTCGGATTCGATTTATGGTCGGGTTTGTATAGAAAATACTTTTTCTATATCTTTTGGGGTCTGGGTGTTTGTGGTACCTTCTCTGTTTCCGATTCCATGACCCAAGTAAGCTTTTCACTTTGGAATCAGAGTAACCTACGTGATGTTGCCTATTTCTATGTATTTATTAATAAAAACGATGGATGTTCCATGCGCATCGTCACAAGTGTCGTTATTTGTCAACTTAATTTTTTTTGTATGGTCGCAAACGAGCAATTGGTTTACCGGATGGTAAGTGACCACTGACTCCCACGTACAAGCTGCTAATCCTCAAGAAAAAATAAACGGCAAAATGGAGATGTAGTATTTCATAAATTGTCTTGAAAAACTCTTGCAAAAATATTTCAAAACTTGTGTTTGATCTTCAACATTACATAAAAAAATAACAAATTGGTTTCTTCGTAATATCATGTTTCGAATAGAATATAAAAGATTCCGTTCTATTCAACTTGTTTCTTCGTTATGTTTAACATTTACGTAATTATTTTAGTTTTTTAGAGCCAAATACACCTTTTGTGAAGTGAAGATCAAAACAATTTTGATACATCTTTAATCATTAATAAAACAGCCCGGCTACCTTGTATCGTTAACGTTAGTACAATTACAATTAAGTTTGTTTTTTTATCTAGTCTGGTTATTTTCCGTCATAGACTAAATGGGAATTATAGAACATTTCAAAATTGCAAGTAAACAACACAAGGTGTTTGTGTGGTAGTGGAATTTACAAATGAGTAAGTTTATGTGAAATTGAAATAACACGTTGAAATTACGGATGAGTTAAAATTCGGACTTACCATTTGGAAAGCGGTGAGATATTTCTTCCACCAAATGTACTTCTGGTACTTCGGGCCCATAGCGGATACCATATAGTAAAAGTACATTACTATATGTACGAAAGTATTCAGCAATGCAAAGAATGTGCTATGTCCACCTGCGTCAATGAACACATAAAATTATCATCAATATGGTATCCAAGTAAAAAAATATTAGCACTTACTTCATACTAGTTCAAAAGTGATTAGCATTATTTGCGTTCAATTTGACTACCTGGTGTTATTGTAAATAGCTGCCAATCGTAAATAAAGTTGAAGTTTTGATACATTAAGAATAAAAACAGATTAAACATTTTATATGCTTTTCAAATATTTTACGTATTAATAGTATATATATATTAGATATATACTATCTCGTATTCAATAACATATTTTAGTTATTTATAAGGTTTAGCGTCCCAAGTTTCTGGTTTTGCTATATATTTAAATGTTAAGCATAGAGGTTATGACAAATTTTCCTTTAGTTTCTAATTCTGCTCAGGGCTTTTCTAAGAAAATTAAGGGACGCTTAATAGTGACATGTTGACAATAGCTTTGCAGCTTAGTAGTCAAGCCTTATTTTTAAAGACTCAAAATAGTATCAGGGTCGCAATAAAATTAAAATATTAGATTTAACACGAACACTGAATCAAGTCTCGATAGCAGAGTAGTTGGGTGGTCGGAATTTCGACTCGAGAGACCCAAGTTCGATCCCCAGGAGGCAGGCTCGTACCAATGGGTTTTTCAAAAACTTATGTACGAATTATATCGTTGGCTTGGACATAAAGAAGGCGACGGGCTCATCACCTGTCACGTTGTCCCGAAAATATCTTCGTTGGAAGATGGGTCGAAGGTACTTAATTGTCTATGCTAGACCCCTGTCTACCTCTATATTGGGAATTGCGTGAAGACATTAATTTATTTATTTTATTTTATTTAGTTTCAACATGAGCCCAGCGGAGAGGGAAATCCCTATAAGGAATTTGCAAGTCTTAACTATAAGGTCATAAGCCATGACAAATAAAAAAAAGGTATTTCGATGATATATTCAACAAAACCATGTCCAAGAAAAATATATAGCTCTCAACATTTCGTCCTCCAGTTCACACCTACTTACAAGGAAGTTGAATACATCAAAACATTTTTACAGAAATTTAAATACAAATTTAATCCCACGGTCACTCCGACTGTTGTCTGGGAAAAACCATAACTTAAAGATAAAGGCCTAACGGCAAGACCGAGAGTCAAGACTGTCATCGCGCAAGGCGGATAATTTAAAAGTTAAAATTCCTCAAACAAGCAAGCTTGGTTTGCTTGTTCTGGCATTTTTTCGAGCTTGTTATCCCGTTATATGTCGGCGGTAGCCATTGATATAAAAAAAATATCGTCACGCAATTCCCAATACAGGGGTAGACAGAGGTCTAGTCTAGACAATTAAGTTCCGACCCACGGATAGATATTTTCGGGACAACGTGATAGGTGGTGAGCCCGTCGCCGTCTTTATGTCCAAGCCTACGATATAATTCGAATATAAGTTTTTTTAAAAACCCATTGGCGGTCGAACTCGGGTCTCTCGGCTCGAAATTCCGACCACCCAACAATTCGGCTATCGTGACTATTGATTCACCAGACCATTGTCATTGTCACGGCTTTTCTCTCAGTTACCTCTTACGAAGCCCACGTGAAGAAACAGAGTGGCATATTCTTAAACCAATACCATCACGGTTCATAGTCCGTAGACGGGTCAAAAATAGTTAAGGGGCATTTAACCCCTTTTAGGTAATTAATATTTAAAAAGAAATATAACTTTGCGTTTCACTTAATTTTTTCCATGTCTTTCCCACGATTTCGTTGTTTCTTGTTTAAATTAAAGATGCATAGATTTGTTATGAAGCATTCGAAATCATATACTCAAAGGCAAACTCCTCCAGTTATAGTAAATTTCCTATCTGTTCATAGTATTGGTCTACGAACACTTGCTAAAGCGAGCTGGTTCATTGACGTTTGCGCCCACTTGAATTGGCCGAGTTGGAAGGTTTCTGATATCTCGATTTTGCAAACCAAATTAAACCTTGAATTAACTCCTATAAACGTCATCAAATGAAGTACGGATAAAGGAACAAGGTTATTTTGAAGAAAAATAATATTATTCTGTCTTCTTAGCTCAGTTCTTTATTATTAGTTATACTTAAATACTACATATACAGAAAACATCGATTTAAGGAAGGTAAATTGATCTCATCCACCACATAGCCCTTAATTTATTAGCTTCAGTGATATTATTTATGTTGTATGTAATTACAAAAATAATATAAATATATAAATTATATATTTTTTATGTAATTACGTGTATGTAAAAGTTTTTTTTATTAAATACACATACACATATTTTCGTATATTATTTATTAATATTAAATTATTTAATATTTTTAACAATCACACACAAGTAGCCTGAATAAATATCTACATAGATAACTATAACTTGAGTACAAACTACACACACACACATAATCCCTAATTATTTTGCCCCTTTTTGAAATTATAAATCAAAGGAAAATCCTTAATATTTATTAAGATTTACATATATGTTAATCATATTTTTGTTTCAATTTATTGGAATAGCGGTTTAATAAAAAGGGAATTTTAAACTATATCACGAGCATCAATTTTTTTATTTGTATCTCCACGCACTTTACCAATACCGGGGTCTGGACATAGATCTGGCCAGTTAAGTCCTTTCGACCCACTTTTTAAACTTTTTAAAAGCCTAAAACTAAATAAAATATACTGTGTCATAATGCGTTAATACTTTAGGCATTACGCTATACGTAGAAGATTGAAGATACGGCATTGGACATTGAGTCCGGAATCGTTTAAAATCATTTAAAATATAAAAAAACTAACGAAGACATTTAATTTTGTCGAAATTTTGAAACGCTGAGAAGTTTCAGTTTTTAGAAGAATAAATAACAATAGAATAGATAATAATTACACTTTTATTAGGTAGATGATTGGTAACACTGTAATAAATGGTGTCGATAAACATTTTGGACGTAGCGTTAAATGTGCAGTTTGGTTGTTGTTAACTGCAGATATTTAATACAAGGTATCTAGAAGGTTTATTTTAATCCTGGGACCCAATTTAAAACAATAAGTAAAAATCCCAGCACACCACCTAAAAATCTGATTAAATACGTGTGCGGGAAAAAACGACGGATGGTCAATTAGTGAGATAAAATCATTTTTTAAGTGAAAAATCTTATAAATAGCAGCAGTTTAAAAAAAATATTTAATGATTTATATACATAATAAGGATTTTTTCCACAGTAGCGCCAGAGTTTATTAATTATCCAGTGAGCGATAAAACAATTGATCACAATAAAAAATACGTCGTGGGAATTCTTCATTAAAAACCTACAAATTCTTCGAAGCTAGAGCTCTTTGATCGGTACTGCTTTACATCTAGGTGGGTTTTAACTTCTGCGTTAATTAATCTCATTATTTTAAAACTCTATTTATATATACGATTTTCATGGCACGAATGCCATACACGTAGCTATGTATTAAATTAAATTGGGAAATCGCCAATTATTTGCCAAACCAAGGATTTAATATCATCATTTGTAGATAAATATTCAAGTAAAGGCCGAGACCAACTTTCGAAGACCGTGTGAGCTAATCGCTCGAAGAAGGGAGGGTCAAGAGTACTCGTATATAGACGTGCGTGTTTAAACAAAATGATAAATTTGAAAGAACCGAAACAGGTAAGGATCGTAGCACTCGCCACGTTCTGTTATCTATATTTTATCCCTAGCTACCCCGTTAGGCACTATGCATGAAAATATTTATTTATTTAAAAAAATATAATTTTAAAATAAGATATAGTAAAAAATCAACAGACATGAGCGGGATCCGAAATTATTTTAAATTAATATATATGTAGATATTATTATGCATTAATAAAGATACTGCAATCGTCAATCCTCTTGCAAAGTGTGGCGATTTTGGCAAATGCTTCCTTACGGAATTGGCATGTATCCTGCAGAGTACCTTATCTGACCATTACGTTTGTGTATGTATGTGTTATTACGCATTGGAAGGATATCGATTAAGCTGCTTAAGCCGGTCACTTTGGGATCAGAGCAATGTATGTGATGTTATCCCTATTTATGTATGTATTTAATTAGATAAAGAATAGCGTCACCACGGAACGGCTTGGAAATAGACTGACTTAGAACTCGGGTTAAAATCCCATCCGTATCCTCATACGACAAAAAAGCGGGTAGAGGGAAAATAACAACTAAACAACCCTCGTCGTTAAGTTGTTACTTTTTCTCATTTACTTAATAGGAAATAGTTTATGTTAAACTTTCAAATATAGTTTTCTATGTAGGGAAGAATTTAAATATAAAATTAAATAAAAGTTTAAGAATAAATAAATAAATAAATATCTTCACGCAATTCCCAATACAGGGGTAGACAGAGGTCAAGCCTAGACAATTAAGTCCCTTTGACCCACCTTCCACCGAAGATATTTTCGGGACAACGTGACGGGTGGTGAGCCCGTCGCCGCCTTTATGTCCAAGCCAACGATGAAATTTGTACATAAGTTTTTTTGAAAAACTCATTGGTACTGCCACCTGGGGATCGAACTCGGTTCTCTCGACTCGAAATTCCGACCACCCAACAACTCGGCTATCGTGACTTTAAAAGTTTAAGGGGGCGGAAAAGTCCAGCATTACATCTATTCCTTAAAAAACCTTCATGCCATTTCCAATACAGGGGTATACAGAGGTCTAGACAATTATGTCCTTTCCACCCACCTTCATCCGAAAGCATATTTTGGGACAACGTGATTGGTGTTGAATCCGTCACCGTCTTTATGTTCAAGCCATTGATATAAATAGTATATAGATTTTTGATACCAATGGGTTTTTCAAAAACTTATGTAAGAATTACATCGTTGGCTTGGACGTAAAGACGGCGACAGGCTCACCACCTGTCACGTTGTCCCGAAAATATCTTCGGTGGAAGGTGGGTCGAAGGGACTTAATTGTCTAGACTAGACCTCTGCCTACCCCTGTATTGGGTATTGCGTGAAGATATTTATATGTATTTATTGCTTTTATTTACAAATATTTGAAAAACCTGAGGTTCGTACCCATGATCCCCATGGGTAGGAACCAAACTCGGGTCTCTTGACTCGAATTCCGATTAACCGAACCACTCGGCTATCGCGATTTCGTAACTCTAATCTATAAAATTCAATAAAAATAGCATCATAAATAATTAAATTACTTTTTTCTCACTTACCGGGAGCAAATTTAAGGCCGAACCAGACGGACATGGGCATGATGCCGTGATGTATGACGTGCAGAGTGGACACGTGCTCGTTCTTCTTTCTTAGCACAAAGAACAGCGTGTCGAAGAACTCCGTGAATTTACTGAAGTAATACCACCAGCATGTGTTCGCCATCTATATGCACATTTATCTCTGATTATTGATTATTTTTAACTTAATTGTATTAAGTTTTAACTCGCTTCTGATATGTTATTCTATCTTCACGCCATTCCCAACACAGGGGTAGACGGAGGTCTCGACAATTTAGTCTTTTCGACCCACCTTCCACCGAAAATATTTTTGGGACAATGTGACAGGTGGTGAGTCCGTAGCCGTCTTTATGTCGTCAAGCCAACGATATGAATCGTACATAGGTTTTTGAAAAAGCCCATTGGTACGAGCCTGCCACCTGAGGATCGACCTCGGGTTCTCTCAACTCGAATTCCGATCACACAACCATTCGGCTATCGTAAGTCACCATTTTTTATTCGGATATAAATTGTTTATATTGAATACCTGGATGGCATAGATATTATTTCAACTTACTCTCATAGCTCTCGGACTTCGTGAATAGTCGACGAGTTGGCATCTGAAGTCGTAGTGGCCCAACCATCCACTCATGAGGTACTGCGAAAATAAACAAATATGTTAGCAACCTCTTCTGCCTACATCTTCATGTATATTGCATGAAGACATAAATAAAGATTGTTTTTTATTGGTTCAAGTGTTTTACATACGGCAGTTTTAATTTTTTTCTACAGGAATATTTATTGTTTACATATACAATATGATCCATACAGCCTCTTCTGTTCAATCAATTACATTACTTTCTCTTTAAACGAAAGGTTCTCATTAGGAATAAATAACTTCTTCCCATTTCAAGTTATATTCACACGTGATTTCCTCCTTCTATAGGGAAAAAACATCAGTTACATGTCTCACGTTTTTATAGTTTACGTTTAGTTTATTCTCAATATATCCAGTGGTAATTCAGGCACATGGTCCTTTTTAACCGATTTCATAATCTAAGTAGGTACACTTGCTAAAAAGAAATATTTCATTTGGGCTTTTGCCAATCTTAATAGATTGAGTTTGGGGAGAAGCAAGGTACGAATATTCAATTTTATTCTCGAAGCCACTTTAATTTGATATTCTATTATACTTCTTCAGCGCTGTTGCCACTTTCGACACTTACTAAGTAATAAAATAATTGAAATTCTCGTATTTCCTGATACCCACATCAACCAAATTTTCAACGAAGTTTATTTAAGACAACGTGACAGGCGGTGAGCGTAAACTAATATTTTATATACATTGAGCATGTTAAAAAAGTTATACAATGCACATGGCATAAGTTCTTCTGAGTCGAGGAATTCAATGGGCTTTCCGCAGCGTTCGATTCTTGACCCTTTTCTTTTTCTTATTAATGTTAATGATTTACGTATTTTGTACGGAATAAACATGATATAGTATTGTTTGCCGATGATACTTCTTTAACTTTTAAAATTAAATGACATATTGTAACATTTCACGAGGTGAATAATGCTATGTCTGGTATAGTTCATTGGTTTAATGCAAATAATTTGCTTTTAAATGACATTAAAACTAAACGTATAAAATTTTCAACACGCAATGTTAAACACCTTGGTGGCACCAATGCACTTGTAAATGGGAGAGAGTTAGACCATGTGGATACGACTGTTTTCTTAGAATAACTCTGGATGCGAAGCTTCAATGGGGCCCCATATATCGAAACTTGCAAACAGACTTAGCTCTGCAGCATTTGTCTAAAAGTATAGTGATATACACAATGTATTACTAGACTCCATAAAGTAGCTCATTTATGGGATGCTGTGTACGCTTCTACAACAAAATTCCGGCAAAAGTACAAAGTTTGCCTATAAACAGGTTTAAAGCATTTATAAAAGAAAAAATGTACAAAAAGGGTTATTACAATATAAATGAATATATTAATGACAGTAACCCCAGGGAATGAGTTGATCGCTGCTATGCTATTTCTAATTAAATTATTGTTAACTGTTTAGTAATTAAATTATTTTGAATTACTTTCATAAAAAAATAGGATACCTACGGAGTTTCTTTCGCCGTTTCTTCTCCGTCAGAGGAAACTCAATACGAAACGGTGGTAGTTTCAAAAATGATGATCGATGGATGTAATGTATGTTACTTATAACAATAATGTAATATATGTTACTAATATAGTTAGTAAATAAGTAATTTGATTTGATTTGATATACCGGGGGAGTGTTCACAGGGATGGGAAATATGGACAGGAAAGTATTCTTGAATTTTTAGGCGATATTTGAAATGGTAAAAAAATAATTGAATAATTCTTAATCATCAGTAAAACGTAAAGGGCATTGAGAATATTTACCGACACATAACGCTATTAAAAAAAAACACTACATTGCAATTAAACTATAGAAGTTATTTGAATCTGGATCATTCCTATAGTAACTTAAAAATATCACGATAACATAAACAAAATCTCTTAATGTTGATTACATTTAGAGGCCACACAAAATGTTTCGGTTTTTTGTAATCAAAATCTAATTTAGTGTCATTAAATTTTTTTATAATAAACATGCAAATTATAATTATATAAAATAAAGGTCATTTAGATGTACCTCGTAGAAGATCCATGCGCTGAAAACAGTCTGAGCCAGATTGTAAATTATGAGTATACTTCTAAGTTCGAAGGGTTTCCTGTTGGCCATTAGAGTTGGTCCCAGTTTTTCGCACAGAACGCATAGCACAAGCAAGCAGCGAGCGTTGGAAATGGTGAAGACATCATGGGCCAGTCGTTTACTCGAGGATCTATAACAAAATGGCATTTTATAAGACGCACAGATAACGGTGGGCGTCACTCATAGAAGTCATCTGTGTTAGAATCACATCTTAGAAATAATTTAATAATTTCTGCATTCAAACAGCGGCATAAAAACTGATGTTTATAAGGTATTTTGAATTTTTCTTTTATCAGTAATTTCTACCATTAAACACATATAACAATAATTAAGAAACCACCAATTTTAATTTTAAACAATTTTAGCTAAAATTAACGTGTATTTACATTTAAAATTAATAGTTCTGACGAAGGCATACACCGCTTTTAAGTTCTATTTTCATCTACAATATTAATAAGGCACATTTGTTTAATCTTTAATGAAGCGTCAGCATCATATTTTCTATCAGAAATTTCTGAGAATTAAGAGATTTATTCTCAAGCAAATTTAATTTGATGTATTTCAACATTTTTTTTAGTTTTTTGAATCATCTGTCATTGATAAATTAAACCAATCTGCTGTTTTCTGTTACCTGGGTTGAATAGTCCCTCCTAGTTGGTAAAAGCAGAGTTATCCTTCTTTTAATAGGTAGAGCATGTTTCAGAGGTGGTTTTGATGTTTGGGAAATATGTGTAGATAAGTTGCAGCCACGCACTGTTGGGATAGGCAATTATTCCATAATTTATGATTTGGTTAATGACATTAGCTTTTAAATTTGAACATCGTAATGTAGCGGATGATGTGCTGCAGAAGAAGGGTAGCTACCCGCCAGGTCGGGTGATCGTGACCTGGGTAGAACGTCTCCGCCACAAGTGTGCGCTATCGGTAATCGTATACATATATGCTTGTAATTGTGCGATCTTCGATAGCGCGATGTGAAAACGTCGATGTGTTTTCTAAATTTTTTTATAGACAAGGGAGGCAAACGAGCAGGAGGCTCACGTGATGGTAAGTGATTACCCCGCCATAGACCCCCGCAATACCAGGGCTTGGCAGATGTGTTGTCGCCTTAGAGTCCCCGAATTGGGGGAGGGGGTCAATGTGGAAACCACCAGTTACCTTCATTCACCAGACAGAAACGCAGAAGTTTGTTAGACCTCTACTTCACGCCGGTATTCTGTGAGGTCGTGGTACTTCCCAGTCAATCCCGGCCATTCGTGCTACAGCAAAAGCTGATGCGTGGCTCTACCACTGTCAAAATCCGCCACTAGCGAGCTTTTTCTGGAGACATAGATGTCGCCACAGTAATACACAAATGTTTATTTGATATACTATAAAACATTAATAAAGAATAAAAATGTAGTAATTTCTCAATTAACAGATACCACAAACTTGGTTTTAAAATACCTCAAATATCTCAAATACCTCAAATATCAAAAGTCACGATAGCCGAGTGGTTCGGTGCTCGGAATTTCAGTCGAGAGACCCGAGTTCGATCCCCAAGTGAGCTCGTACCAATGAGTTTTTCAAAAACTTATGTACGAATTATATCGTTGGCTTGGACATAAAAGGCAACGACAGGCTCACCACCTGTCACGTTGTCCCGAAAATATCTTCGGTGGAAAGTGGGTCAAAGGGACTTAATTGTCTAAACTAGACCTCTGTCTACCCCAGTATTGGGAATTGCGTGAAGATATTTATATGTATTTATTGCTTTTATTTACAAATATTTGAAAACCTGAGGTTCGTACCCATGATCCCCATGGGTAGGAACCAAACTCGGGTCTCTTGACTCGAATTCCGATTAACCGAACCACTCGGCTATCGCGATTTCGTAACTCTAATCTATAAAATTCAATAAAAATAGCATCATAAATAACTAAATTACTTTTTTCTCACTTACCGGGAGCAAATTTAAGGCCGAACCAGACGGACATGGGCATGATGCCGTGATGTATGACGTGCAGAGTGGACACGTGCTCGTTCTTCTTTCTTAGCACAAAGAACAGCGTGTCGAAGAACTCCGTGAATTTACTGAAGTAATACCACCAGCATGTGTTCGCCATCTATATGCACATTTATCTCTGATTATTGATTATTTTTAACTTAATTGTATTAAGTTTTAACTCGCTTCTGATATGTTATTCTATCTTCACGCCATTCCCAATACAGGGGTAGACAGAGGTCAAGCCTAGACAATTAAGTCCCTTTGACCCACCTTCCACCGAAAATATTTTTGGGACAATGTGACAGGTGGTGAGTCCGTAGCCGTCTTTATGTCGTCAAGCCAACGATATGAATCGTACATAGGTTTTGAAAAGCCCATTGGTACGAGCCTGCCACCTGAGGATCGACCTCGGGTTCTCTCAACTCGAATTCCGATCACACAACCATTCGGCTATCGTAAGTCACCATTTTTTATTCGGATATAAATTGTTTATATTGAATACCTGGATGGCATAGATATTATTTCAACTTACTCTCATAGCTCTCGGACTTCGTGAATAGTCGACGAGTTGGCATCTGAAGTCGTAGTGGCCCAACCATCCACTCATGAGGTACTGCGAAAATAAACAAATATGTTAGCAACCTCTTCTGCCTACATCTTCATGTATATTGCAGAGTACCTTATCTGACCATTACGTTTGTGTATGTATGTATATATATATATATATATATATATATATATATATATATATATATATATATATATATATATATATATATATATATATATATATATATATATATATATATATATATATATATATATATATATATATATATATATATATATATATATATATATATATATATATATATATATATATATATATATATATATATATATATATATATATATATATATATATATATATATATATATATATATATATATATATATATATATATATATATATATATATATATATATATATATATATATATATATATATATATATATATATATATATATATATATATATATATATATATATATATATATATATATATATATATATATATATATATATATATATATATATATATATATATATATATATATATATATATATATATATATATATATATATATATATATATATATATATATATATATATATATATATATATATATATATATATATATATATATATATATATATATATATATATATATATATATATATATATATATATATATATATATATATATATATATATATATATATATATATATATATATATATATATATATATATATATATATATATATATATATATATATATATATATATATATATATATATATATATATATATATATATATATATATATATATATATATATATATATATATATATATATATATATATATATATATATATATATATATATATATATATATATATATATATATATATATATATATATATATATATATATATATATATATATATATATATATATATATATATATATATATATATATATATATATATATATATATATATATATATATATATATATATATATATATATATATATATATATATATATATATATATATATATATATATATATATATATATATATATATATATATATATATATATATATATATATATATATATATATATATATATATATATATATATATATATATATATATATATATATATATATATATATATATATATATATATATATATATATATATATATATATATATATATATATATATATATATATATATATATATATATATATATATATATATATATATATATATATATATATATATATATATATATATATATATATATATATATATATATATATATATATATATATATATATATATATATATATATATATATATATATATATATATATATATATATATATATATATATATATATATATATATATATATATATATATATATATATATATATATATATATATATATATATATATATATATATATATATATATATATATATATATATATATATATATATATATATATATATATATATATATATATATATATATATATATATATATATATATATATATATATATATATATATATATATATATATATATATATATATATATATATATATATATATATATATATATATATATATATATATATATATATATATATATATATATATATATATATATATATATATATATATATATATATATATATATATATATATATATATATATATATATATATATATATATATATATATATATATATATATATATATATATATATATATATATATATATATATATATATATATATATATATATATATATATATATATATATATATATATATATATATATATATATATATATATATATATATATATATATATATATATATATATATATATATATATATATATATATATATATATATATATATATATATATATATATATATATATATATATATATATATATATATATATATATATATATATATATATATATATATATATATATATATATATATATATATATATATATATATATATATATATATATATATATATATATATATATATATATATATATATATATATATATATATATATATATATATATATATATATATATATATATATATATATATATATATATATATATATATATATATATATATATATATATATATATATATATATATATATATATATATATATATATATATATATATATATATATATATATATATATATATATATATATATATATATATATATATATATATATATATATATATATATATATATATATATATATATATATATATATATATATATATATATATATATATATATATATATATATATATATATATATATATATATATATATATATATATATATATATATATATATATATATATATATATATATATATATATATATATATATATATATATATATATATATATATATATATATATATATATATATATATATATATATATATATATATATATATATATATATATATATATATATATATATATATATATATATATATATATATATATATATATATATATATATATATATATATATATATATATATATATATATATATATATATATATATATATATATATATATATATATATATATATATATATATATATATATATATATATATATATATATATATATATATATATATATATATATATATATATATATATATATATATATATATATATATATATATATATATATATATATATATATATATATATATATATATATATATATATATATATATATATATATATATATATATATATATATATATATATATATATATATATATATATATATATATATATATATATATATATATATATATATATATATATATATATATATATATATATATATATATATATATATATATATATATATATATATATATATATATATATATATATATATATATATATATATATATATATATATATATATATATATATATATATATATATATATATATATATATATATATATATATATATATATATATATATATATATATATATATATATATATATATATATATATATATATATATATATATATATATATATATATATATATATATATATATATATATATATATATATATATATATATATATATATATATATATATATATATATATATATATATATATATATATATATATATATATATATATATATATATATATATATATATATATATATATATATATATATATATATATATATATATATATATATATATATATAATATGATCCATACAGCCTCTTCTGTTCAATCAATTACATTACTTTCTCTTTAAACGAAAGGTTCTCATTAGGAATAAATAACTTCTTCCCATTTCAAGTTATATTCACACGTGATTTCCTCCTTCTATAGGGAAAAAACATCAGTTACATGTCTCACGTTTTTATAGTTTACGTTTAGTTTATTCTCAATATATCCAGTGGTAATTCAGGCACATGGTCCTTTTTAACCGATTTCATAATCTAAGTAGGTACACTTGCTAAAAAGAAATATTTCATTTGGGCTTTTGCCAATCTTAATAGATTGAGTTTGGGGAGAAGCAAGGTACGAATATTCAATTTTATTCTCGAAGCCACTTTAATTTGATATTCTATTATACTTCTTCAGCGCTGTTGCCACTTTCGACACTTACTAAGTAATAAAATAATTGAAATTCTCGTATTTCCTGATACCCACATCAACCAAATTTTCAACGAAGTTTATTTAAGACAACGTGACAGGCGGTGAGCGTAAACTAATATTTTATATACATTGAGCATGTTAAAAAGTTATACAATGCACATGGCATAAGTTCTTCTGAGTCGAGGAATTCAATGGGCTTTCCGCAGCGTTCGATTCTTGACCCTTTTCTTTTTCTTATTAATGTTAATGATTTACGTATTTTGTATGGAATAAACATGATATAGTATTGTTTGCCGATGATACTTCTTTAACTTTTAAAATTAAATGACATATTGTAACATTTCACGAGGTGAATAATGCTATGTCTGGTATAGTTCATTGGTTTAATGCAAATAATTTGCTTTTAAATGACATTAAAACTAAACGTATAAAATTTTCAACACGCAATGTTAAACACCTTGGTGGCACCAATGCACTTGTAAATGGGAGAGAGTTAGACCATGTGGATACGACTGTTTTTCTTAGAATAACTCTGGATGCGAAGCTTCAATGGGGCCCCCATATATCGAAACTTGCAAACAGACTTAGCTCTGCAGCATTTGTCTAAAAAGTATAGTGATATACACAATGTATTACTAGACTCCATAAAGTAGCTCATTTATGGGATGCTGTGTACGCTTCTACAACAAAATTCCGGCAAAAGTACAAAGTTTGCCTATAAACAGGTTTAAAGCATTTATAAAAGAAAAAATGTACAAAAAGGGTTATTACAATATAAATGAATATATTAATGACAGTAACCCCAGGGAATGAGTTGATCGCTGCTATGCTATTTCTAATTAAATTATTGTTAACTGTTTAGTAATTAAATTATTTTGAATTACTTTCATAAAAAAATAGGATACCTACGGAGTTTCTTTCGCCGTTTCTTCTCCGTCAGAGGAAACTCAATACGAAACAGTGGTAGTTTCAAAATGATGATCGATGGATGTAATGTATGTTACTTATAACAATAATGTAATATATGTTACTAATATAGTTAGTAAATAAGTAATTTGATTTGATATACCGGGGGAGTGTTCACAGGGATGGGAAATATGGACAGGAAAGTATTCTTGAATTTTTAGGCGATATTTGAAATGGTAAAAAAATAATTGAATAATTCTTAATCATCAGTAAAACGTAAAGGGCATTGAGAATATTTACCGACACATAACGCTATTAAAAAAAAACACTACATTGCAATTAAACTATAGAAGTTATTTGAATCTGGATCATTCCTATAGTAACTTAAAAATATCACGATAACATAAACAAAATCTCTTAATGTTGATTACATTTAGAGGCCACACAAAATGTTTCGGTTTTTTGTAATCAAAATGTAATTTAGTGTCATTAAATTTTTTTATAATAAACATGCAAATTATAATTATATAAAATAAAGGTCATTTAGATGTACCTCGTAGAAGATCCATGCGCTGAAAACAGTCTGAGCCAGATTGTAAATTATGAGTATACTTCTAAGTTCGAAGGGTTTCCTGTTGGCCATTAGAGTTGGTCCCAGTTTTTTCGCACAGAACGCATAGCACAAGCAAGCAGCGAGCGTTGGAAATGGTGAAGACATCATGGGCCAGTCGTTTACTCGGGGATCTATAACAAAAATGGCATTTTATAAGACGCACAGATAACGGTGGGCACGTCACTCATAGAAGTCACCTGTGTTAGAATCACATCTTAGAAATAATTTAATAATTTCTGCATTCAAACAGCGGCATAAAAACTGATGTTTATAAGGTATTTTGAATTTTTTTCTTTTATCAGTAATTTCTACCATTAAACACATATAACAATAATTAAGAAACCACCGAATTTTAATTTTAAACAATTTTTAGCTAAAATTAACGTGTATTTACATTTT
The DNA here is from genome assembly GCA_029286605.1 of Sericinus montela. Taxonomy (NCBI): domain Eukaryota; kingdom Metazoa; phylum Arthropoda; class Insecta; order Lepidoptera; family Papilionidae; genus Sericinus; species Sericinus montela. The sequence goes on from JAGSMR010000004.1 coordinate 5,891,941, forward strand.
AAAAATTAATAGTTCTGTCGAAAGGCATACACCGTTTTTAAGTTCTATTTTCATCTATAATATTAATAAGGCACATTTGTTTAATCTTTAATGAAGCGTCAGCATCATATTTTCTATCAGAAATTTCTGAGAATTAAGAGATTTATTCTCAAGCAAATTTAATTTGATGTATTTCAACATTTTTTTTAGTTTTTTGAATCATCTGTCATTGATAAATTAAACCAATCTGCTGTTTTTCTGTTACCTGGAGTTTAATAGTCCCTCCTAGTTGGTAAAGCAGAGTTATCCTTCTTTTAATAGGTAGAGCATGTTTCAGAGGTGGTTTTGATGTTTAGGGAAATATGTGTAGATAAGTTGCAGCCACGCACTGTTGGGACAGGCAATTATTCCATAATTTATGATTTGGTTAATGACATTAGCTTTTAAATTTGAACATCGTAATGTAGCGGATGATGTGCTGCAGAAGAAGGGTAGCTACCCGCCAGGTCGGGTGATCGTGACCTGGGTAGAACGTCTCCGCCACAAGTGTGCGCTATCGGTAATCGTATATATATATGCTTGTAATTGTGCGATCTTCGATAGCGCGATGTAGGGCGTCGATGTGTTTTCTAAATTTTTTTTTATAGACAAGGGAGGCAAACGAGCAGGAGGCTCACGTGATGGTAAGTGATTACCCCGCCCATGAACCCCCGCAATACCAGAGGCTTAGCAGATGCGTTGTCACCCTTAGAGTCCCCCCCCCCCCGAATTGGGGAGGGGGTGTGTGGGCCACCGGTTACCTGCACTCACCAGACGAAACGCAGAAGTTTGTTAGACCTCTACTTCACGCCGGTATTCTGTGAGGTCGTGGTACTTCCCCGGTCGAGCCGGCCCATTCGTGCTACAGCAAAAGCTGATGCGTGGCTCTACCACTGTCAAAATCCGCCACTAGCGAGCTTTTTTCTGGAGACATAGATGTCACCACAGTAATACACAAATGTTTATTTGATATACTATAAAACATTAATAAAGAATAAAAAATGTAGTAATTTCTCAATTAACAGATACCACAAACTTGGTTTTAAAAATACCTCAAATATCTCAAATACCTCAAATATCAAAAGTCACGATAGCCGAGTGGTTCGGTGCTCGGAATTTCGAGTCGAGAGACCCGAGTTCGATCCCCAAGTGGCAGGCTCGTACCAATGAGTTTTTCAAAAACTTATGTACGAATTATATCGTTGGCTTGGACATAAAGGCGGCGACGGGCTCACCACCTGTCACGTTGTCCCGAAAATATCTTCGGTGGAAAGTTGGTCAAAGGGACTTAATTGTCTAAACTAGACCTCTGTCTACCCCAGTATTGGGAATTGCGTGAAGATATTTAAATTTTTAAATATATATTTATCAAATATCTTGTGGTAATAATGATTTTTACAAGGGTCAAAGATGATGTTACGTTATAACAATGAATAATTTTCTAACAGCTCGCTGTGGCCCCTCCATTGCACTCCGGCTTTCCTTCTAGGCTCTGCAGAAAATCAGCACAGTGCGCTGCATAATATACTGAAGCGATCCTTTCCGGAACTTCATCTCAACCCACATTTTATTTTGTTTAATCTTTTCCAATCCATCGTTGTATTTGTTAGTGTACTTTTTTTCTTTTATTTTTGTTGTAACGCTTGTTCTATATATAACAACGTAGTATTTTACTAATATGATACTTATTTTGGTAATACTAAGATTACCTTACGTGCCTTCTGTGGATGTAGTTTGCGGAATAAATTTCTTTACGATTTCATATATGTACTTCATGCCACAATACAAAATTGTTTATTAAATAGCGTGGTAGTTCAAATTTGATCTTTCAAATATCCAGTTAATTCAATCAATATTTGTATCATAACTGTTTAAAACTCCGCATGAGCTCCCTAATTTTCTTATTCGTGTACTAACAGTTCGAAACAGGCGTTTACACGTTATTATCGGTAGTGACATGGGATACCTGGTTTAGTGTAGTGCCTGTTTAGTGCTGGTGGTAGTGAAAAGTTGGTTAGCGGGCTATGGAACGGTCCTATGCCATCTGCATTTATTGTCTATAAATTCAGATGACACAGGACTGTTTTATATGGCAATCTTTAAATGAGGCATCTGTTTAGCAGTATCTTATGTTAATTTATACTAATTAAAACTGGGAACCAAAACTATTGAGATTATAATTGTTAAATTGTTGCAATATTTTCGAATTAACGACGTAAATAATATCAGTTGCCACGACAAACTACAAGAAAAACCGGTTATTCAATATCATAATTCGATGTTTCCGTAGAAAGGACAAGGACAATATTTAAAGGTTTATTAAAAGGTTAAGTAAATAAATGCCAGGCTAAGCTGAGTGGTAAATGTTCTTTGCTTCTTTGTTTTTCCAAAATTTTACATTTTTAACAAGATACCAGACTTATATTAAGCAGACTCGTAACGGGCGACTGCATGTAAGTTTTCCGGTACTGCGATTACAAATGCTCCCCTTACGGAAGAGACCTAAGTCCTGCATTGTACATGCATGTATGCTTGCACTTTTCTATAGAATTGGAAGGCAAACGAGCAGGAGGCTCACGTGATGGTAAGTGATACTTATGCGCCATATGAAAAAATGTGACTTAGATCCGTCACAATGGGAGATAATGGCTGCGGACCGATCACTGTGGAGGCGGACCGTGACCACTAAGATATTAGAGTATGAGGGAGTACGTGTGAATGAACTCGATGCCAAACGAGACGCACTCAAGTCTCGATCACCAGCACCCATCACCTACGATTATGTCGGAGGGCTGCTGACTAGCGCTCAATGTGCTCGCACGTTCAGCGCAAACATCGGTTACGTCAGTCAACTGCGAACACACGAACGACGCTCTCAATAGTCCAAGTCGCTGTGGCCGAAATCGGTCGGGATATTGTATGTATTGTATTGTATGTACGATATTGTATGTTACCAGAGAGAGAACCTATGGGATACGTCACCTAACGCTGCTGAGCTGACAATCTTTGCTTTTCCTATCGTTGAGGAATTAGCCAATAATACATAGTTTACAGAACTTACCAAGTAATATATAGGATAATTATAACAGTTTTTTTTTGTTAAATGTTAACTTCCATAATGAAACAAACAAGACATTTGTTTACGTAATCGCTAACATTCGTATTTTTTTAAATAATAAAATTACTTAGTTATTTGTTTGTTAGTCAGTTTGATTTAAGTTTCGTTACTTGTCTTTTTTAATATAAAGGCACATTAAGTATGAAATATCACGTCATTGTGTCGTGGGAAAGACAATAAAATACTGAAAATAATTTTTTTTAGATGTTTTCCGCAAAGCAACATATTTTTGCTTGTGGATTCAAGTCCCAGAAACAAGACATGCAAGAAACGTGCTTCAATTTTCTTCGTGCTTTCTATGCTTCAATAGATAAAATCTTCTTGATTATTTAAGTTTCTTGAAATTCATCTTAATATAGCTAGTATTCCGAAGCTTGTTAATAAAATATATGCAAGATTAAAAATAAACCAAATTTTTTAAGGTAAGGTAAGGTAGAGGATCTCCCCGAACAGGTTCCCGTGTTGTCGTAGCAGTAGGGCTTAGTAACCATGGTAAACCAAGAGACGATTTTTACGAAGGTTTATTTTTACGAAGGAGACGAAGATTTATTACATATGTATGACGACATCATTTGCTACGATCTCAGTTTCGCACCTTCATACAAAATATTTACATACACATATCGACATGAATTTACTAACTAGTCTAGTAACAGGAAATTAAAGTGTAGTGAACGAAACGAACGAACGAAAGAACTCGTACGTATCTATGGAATCGATTTCATGTATTTGGTTCGGTACAATTTAATAGTATTAATATGTAGTTAAATAATATTTAACCGGAATCGAATCTCAATAAAAATATTACAGGTAAAAAGTTTAATATTGTGCAATTCTAGCCATATATCAAAAAAATATTTGTGGGAATGTTACGGCAGTGAAGCCATATTAACTGAGTTTTAAATCAACCAATGATTTACGTAACTTATTGAGCAAACTTGATGATGTCAACGTAACAATTACTCGGAAATTTAATTTACACATCCTAATGTTTAGAGAATTAATTTTTTGCGAAAAATATCAGGTATGCTTTATAGGTAGAATAAACATAGTATAGCTAACAACAATTCATATAAGTGACATGAATAAATGACGATTGCAACCCAAAAGTACTTGTTATTCAACTTCAATAAAAGTTTACAGTAGCTGAAATATAACTATCAAAAAAAAAATATTCTAAAAACCTTTGAAATTAAAATCAATGCTGAACTTCCCAAATATTTCAGGGATATGCAGAAGCGGAAGCGGGAGAATGTCCGCCACTCCATGCGAAATTTTGTCCGAAGGAAGGAAGTAGGAAAGGAGTAAAATTTTAATTGTTAAATTTGATACAAATAAACAAAAAACGGGGTGAGTTAAATAAAAGGTCACATTTACTATAACGATTTTTGAAACCTATTTATAAAGTAACTATATAACCACAAAAATGTAACCTTAATGACTTACACTGTAGTCTGTTATGGGCACAGTTGAGCGTAAAATAACACTTGAAAAATAGCATCCAAAACCATACTAGATTTATATCATTCCATGGAATTGAGAGCAAAAAGGATATGAAGCAAGGTAATATTTTTATTACGTTTTGTATGTTTGGATACCTGATATCGATTATGTAATTTAATCGTTATGGTATAAACATTTAACTGATAATGAATATTAGTTACGTTTTGATGCATCGGTCACAGTGGTAGTAACTGTTTTAGTCAAACGAAAGCATAATTAATTATTTGCTTTTCAGGAAAGCATATAAATCTGGAAAAGAATATTTAACAAAAATTATCACTTGAACGATAATTAGTTAATATGACGATTTATACAATTATTACTTAATATTATATCATCTATTATAACCCTTTTAACTACACTAATGATCAAAGACATATCAATATAATTTAAGTGTTTGTTGAATGAGTTCATAAGTCTGTACATTGTTGAGCATTTGCCGGCATTAATGTTTAATGAGGTTGCAAATAATCTATGCTCAAAACTACTGTGTGATCTTTTCTAATACCTTTGAAATACCACTGCAGGATATAGAGCCTCTTTTATTAGGAGATTTGCCATAGTCGCCATACTCTTCCTGCGAATTGATGATTTTAAAAGCAAAAGTCTAACTTTTTCTTCACTTTAGTCAGATTTTTTCGAAATGGTTATATCGACGTCCGACATCTACCTAGGGAATGATTAGGTAAGCGGTGGCCAAATTTCTTATTTATTTCATCTACTTTTACGTTACTGGAGAAGCTTATGGGCGTCTGTCGCATATTGCGATCGTTTATCCATTTGCCAAGCGTTGCGATTAAGGCAAACCGTTCGTTTTGGGAGTAATCTATGTTCTGCACCAGACTTTTACAGGCCGTTATGTATGTATGAAAATATAAAAATGTAAAGCAAATTGTATTATTTGAAACTTACCGCTCTTGTTGTCCATGAGGTCCCTATACCAAGCATAAAGACTCGCCATGTTCAGGCAGGCGCAACCACCAACACAAAACCTGTAACAACCGGAAACGATTTATTACGCTGGGCTACTTCTGTTAATTTGCCGTGAGTGGCACGAGGTGTTTCAACTAGTATATTAATCATCTCATCATCAAACATCTGGTTAAATTATATCGTACTTAGCGCTTGGTTTTAGTCGGAGTGATGCGGTTATTTCGAGAAGATGCTTGTATATGCAAATCCAAGCTGACTTCGCTCGACGACAATGTTAGTGTTTTTTTTTTTTGGAAGTGCTCATTTATATTAAGCATTTACATTAATTTCAATATTACTAGCACATACACCAGGGTTAAATTGGAACGTTAATGACAAAAACAATATTCATAAATTCATAGGATACTGTCAATTCTAGCAAGTCATTTAAATTTATTACTGTTAAATAGTTAACAAAAAGGTCAGTTCCACCTAGATAAACTACACAGGAATATTCTAGTTTTTTTTTTAATACAAAACACACTAAAAACAATGATACAGTCATTGTAACTCCTCTCCAAGGGAGAACATTTTTAGTACTTTGCAATCATACCTTTTTCTTAAATTACATTGAAGATCACACACATTGATCAAGTCACTAAGCAAGTAAGTAAGCAGCTAAAGAACTTTTTATGTTTTGGTATTTATTTTTATGAAAAAAAAAAAGAACCTAAAAACCTTAGACTATCTCAGACATCATGATAACTACTTCAACTAGTTCACTAAACTACTTCACAATTTATACGTGAACAACACAATTAACTAATGAATCTGTATATAAATATTATACATAGTAAGATATCGTTGGTTTGGATCCTAAGACGGCGAAGGACTCATCACCACTCCCAAAAAAACTAAGGACTAAATTGTCGTGTACGGACAAAATGATTATCATATTATTAAACCAAGAAAATTATACAAATGACATCGACCTTAAAATATCCACAAATAAATTAAATTAGACAGGGTCGGTAAATATTTATTGATTCAATCAAACATTACCCGGCAATTTTACCTGAACGGAAATATCTTACAATGTTTGCAAAAAAAAAACATCATCATTTATATCACGTAATATTTTATATATTCATTTGAAATAAATATTAAATTCAGCATCAGTATCTTGTTTCAAAAACTTTACCTTCTAAGAAAGGTTTATTTCCTTTGAAGGCAAAGTTACATCGGAACTGGTAGCAAAAAATCTTCACGCCATTGCCAATACAGATTATTGTATGTAAGTAGAATACAGAAAATTAAGTCCTTTCGAACCACCTTTCACCGAAGATATTTTTGGGACAATGTGACAAGTGGTGAGCTTGTCGCCGTCTTTTATATAAGAGCCGGTAACAATGAAAAATTAATTCAAAACTTACACTCTAATGTCTTTTAGTAAAACAATTTGCGCAAAACCTATATCCAGATAGGCAACACAAATATTCATATTGTAAAGCAAACTTAACTACACAATATAAACATTTAAAAAAGCAATCTAAAGACGCGGAATATGGAAATGGCGTCGTCAATATAAATATAGTATTTACTTACGGTGTACATCACTAGATGTTTATTCAACGAACGCCTTCGTTCTTGCTCATAGTATGTTATACGGACTACGTAACTTGGTCTACGACGTATGGATGGCGGAAGTTCGAGCAAGTTGGCGTTAGAGTGTTGCGGCACTGTCCTTAAAAATCGTTCGTTCGCAGATTTCGCATACAGAATGAATGATTAAGAGAATTCCAGCGATTGCGCCACATAGTACAAGAGAGAAAGGGAGTGATGTGAGCTTGCTCATATGCTCGAAGATTTATACAAATTATTGCAGTGTTTATGTAGATATAAGAAATATAATCAAAGATACAAATATGCAATTGTAATGTTTCATCTTTTATATAATAGTAAGTTGGTAAGTAGTATTATGTTTTTACATAATAGTACTGCAAAAACAGTTGTTGCGTTGCTCTTTAACCGCAGTAATACATAGCTAAATATGGAACTGACAATTATGACTACTTGGCATAGGAGTCGGACACAATAACCTTAAAACTATTTGTTAAATAAAATTAATTTACGAAAAGGAAGTTCTACAGTACTGTACTGTATAGTTGTACAGATGATACGAGCAAAACTTAGGACCTATGGTAAATAAATGTGCTAAGCATATAAAACGGTTCGTTTTCTTCACTCACTGACCAACAGATTTCTGTTTCACGCCATTCTTGCTATGTTTGTTCTCTTTTAAACGTCACACTAAATATGACCTTACTTGTTTACTTATTGCACTCAAGGAAATTTGTTTCATAAATATGCGATGTAGTTAAAATCCAATTTTTAAATAAATTATACATATATTTTTAATTTCTATAAATAATTAATTTATTTTCAATTTATTAGTGCCATTGAATAAGTTTCGAAAGAATAAGTTTATTGTATATTACCTTAGGCTAAATTTGTATCGCCTAGAAATCAATAAACTATGTGTTTACTTAAAATCTAAATTAAATCCACTTTCTATTAAGAAAAAATATTTTTTCCCTTTTCTTACCTGAAGGCCAACAAAAGACTTACATCGGAACATACCGAGTAAATACCATCCATGAAAGGTAGTAGGCCCGGACTATTTTTTACAGCTTCATCGAAGAAGCAAGCGAGAGCGAAGGTCCGAAGTTGATAGATTAACTAATCTGATTTTGTTCTATACGTACACGTACATTCATCGCATCATATTGACAATAGCATAGTGGCGACAGCACGTTTATGCTAAACGCACGTTAGCATGTTTTTGCTATTGTCACGTTCCATGAATATCATGCAAAACCAGTGCTTTTGGAGTAACACTAGATCTTGTTTGTTGTGAATTGTTCCAAACGAACACGTCACTTAACGTTATGTAGACACACCTCAGTGACGGCTATATCAATGCTTGAATACGTGCAAACATGCGAATAGTCAGTGAAACGCTACTTATAAATCGCCTGAATCACTCACATTAAATTTTATTTATCGTTTCTTTAATACATGAAATCGATCAACATTGTGTACCTATTGTAAATAAACATGTATTAGGAACAACAACTGGATAATTCATTGGCAATCGATGCATATTTCGTGAGTTTTTATATAATGGATTTTCAAAAATTGGCCTATAAAGGAATTGAAAAGACGCTTAAGAATTGTTGCTTAGGAACTATACGGACTATTTTATACATGAGAATGCCTGTCCTAGGGTAAAGACTATGCGAAGTCAGACTCGCACCGACAAAATTCCGCGGAGCTCTGCTATCGCCGCTAGACAAACGCACTGGAATACAAACGTGTTTAGTTTCCCACAAGTGCATCATACCCTGTGGTGATGGGTTTCAGCAAGGAAGGTGCACCAAACAACCTGTTACGTTTCTTTTAGTTTAATGAATGTTTAAGTTACAGATGACTGGATCTCGAGGACCTAGGCCTAAGCACTTACCTATTTATTTGAAACACCCAAATAAATTGATACCAGAGCTATGGATTCCGACCAACTGATTCGCCGCAGTTAAGGTGTAAAAATGAAAATCTACTAATGACAACGTAGTTGTCAGCTAGTGCTATTTAGTTAACGTGTTCCTACATATGAAACATATAGATGGTTTAAGAACTAGTAAATCTAGACAAATAACGAATACGGACATTCAAATAAGAATAACATGGCAGGTAGTAAGGTGTAAGTTCACCGACAGTTTCACAGCCGTTTTGCGTCAAAAGTTGCTTAATAATAAGTTTCTTGTGACAAAGCAGCGTAGCACATATTATTAAAGTGCTATTAAATTGTTGGTTGGTTGGACTTGAATTAATTTACGTCATTCTTCCTGGGCTATTATTTTTATTAAAAGAGTAAGTACTACCGCTACACGAATTCTTTTTATATTCAGATGTGTTTAAAAATTCAGCTGCATAACTTTATGATGTATTTATTAAAAAAAAATACACAAGGTATCTTTATTTACCATGACAATTATTACAATATATTCCAGATTGATGGAACAAAGCCTCAGATTGTTGCTACGTACGATTTAAAGCTACTTATATTAATCGAGTTTTAGCAGACTGCAATTCAACACTCCATTTATTTGGTATTTGTAGAGTACTTTGCTTGCGCGAGATTGCACATACACAAGAAACATTATTTCTCAATGGTTGTCACTCAATAATAATAAAGCCGTGGCTCGGCGAGAGAGTACTCGGCGAATCGATGTTAAATTCTGTCTACGAATTGAGCTCTGAATCGACCCTAGACTTAATTTTACTCATACGTAGATCTTGCTTTAGCCTGTTTAAACTCATTTAAATCAACACCTATGATATCTATTAGGGGACATTATTGATAGCATTGTGTCGGCTCCATGCATACCAGCGTGTCAATAGCAGCGACTTTCAAAGGAAAATTTTCCACTTATTTTAGAGCGGAAACTGGCTGAGATCTTGCCCTAATCCACTAGATTATAATTTATGTCCTCTTAATGCGACATTAAACTTTATGATACTTTGGAAAATCTTACATAGCAGAAATTGCAATCGCCAACTGGTCGCAACATTAAAATTTAAAGGATTTTATTAAGACAGCTAATCACTATTTCTTTTCAAGTTGTAACCATCACAGTACGTGTTATACATGCAACTGTCCGTATCAAGTACTCATAACTTTTTAATTATGTAATATAATTAAATACTCACAGAATTCTAAGTAGTGTAGAGACAGGCTAAATAACAATGCCATAAAAGATAAGAGTCACGATAGCCGAGTTGTTGGGTGGTCGGAATTTCGAGTCGAGAGACCCGAGTTCGATCCCCAGGTGGCAGTACCAATGAGTTTTTCAAAAACTTATGTACGAATTTCATCGTTGGCTTGGACATAAAAGGCGACTACAGGCTCACCACCTGTCACGTTGTCCCGAAAATATCTTCGGTGGAAGGTGGGTCAAAGGGACTTAATTGTCTAGACTTGACCTCTGTCTACCCCTGTATTGGGAATTGCGTGAAGATATTTTCATATATTTATATTATTTATAAAAGATAATTTGAAATATTATAACAAAATCAAATTACATTATTTTCAATATTTAACAGACATATAGAAGATAGCAAGCAGCGTAGCCAATATTTAAATGGCTGTATTAACAAATTAAAATAAAACTATACAGTGTTCGTATATATATGTCCCTTGAAATTCTTTTGGAACATAGTTTTCTAGTTCCGGAAATGAGGCTCCTCCTTTGTCTTCGAAAATAATCAAGGATGATTTGTGATAAACAGATATTTCAAAATAACAAATGTTTATTTATCTTTCTGAATCATTGTGTTTCTAAAACCTCTGAACCGACATTAGCTTTTAAATCTGTTTCCTTAAATTAATAGTTCAAGTTTTAATTTCTTAATTTCGTTATACTTTATAATTTTTCACTATTTTTTAATATTTTGTGTCATGTCAGTGATACGAAGTAGCAGAAAACAACATTTAGAAATATAAATAATTGAAAAGACAATTAATAAAGAAAGACATTTACAGATACGTTATTCAGTCCAGTTCTCGATATATTACAAGCGATGGAAACTGCAAGATGAAACGAAGCTCGCTGCCCCGACGTCTTACATAACTGTCTATTATACGAGAGGCCTTGACCTAGTCTCCGCTATAACCTACTCCCACTTACACTTGAAAATGAATTTTAAGTGTTACACTATCCATCGATGTTATGTAACTAAATGTTACTCAACATAAATTAGTGCAAGTTTGAATTAATTATTATTATTAAGGAAATTCTCCACCAGTTTTTAATTTAAAAAAATAAACGCGTTTTGAAATTAATTGGATCAGTCACTAAAAATTTGTATCAAAAGAAATTGTTGAAATAGTTTTTGCCTTAAAAAAAATTGAAATAAAAAATAAACATTGTGCGATTTTACGCTACCTGCCTCTTGTACATAGATCTATATTTATATAGATCACATATAATTTTTTAAATTAATTAGTGTAAAAATTTTACTAGTTTAATAAATGCTTTAATTTTAAAGCATTTTGAGCTTCTTTAGAAAAAAGAGAAACCAACACAATGTATATAAAATGCTGTAAACATTCAGTTCCATCCAATCAAATACGACTAATCTACAATTCGGCTTAGGTATTTTCCAATAGAGGCACCCAATTTCCCAGAGGAAAAATATTTGTGTTGGCGGGAACGTGCGACAGTTGGGTTCGACGGCAACTTTCACTCTGCTTTACGTAAGGTCGTTGCGCCAGAGCGGCCGCACTCGCGCCCTGCGAAACCACTGACCCAGTGCCACAGAGGCAGTAGTAAACCCCACCACTCGACATCTATCCCATAGAACATTCTCAAACGTTGCGTTACGTATGTTACGCGCGTATAACTGAGAATACTGCGAAATATCATTTCGCTTCGTATTGCTACCATCACTCATTCCTAGTCATCACACAACTTTGCGGTTATTCCGTTCTTGGCCAATTAAAAGTTAAGTGGGGCAAAAATTTAATGGTTTGTTATACCGGTTAATTTTTACCAGTCTCTCTCATAAGGAGGATTTATCATAATCACCGCTCTCGACGTGCATTGGTGGTCACGTCATCATAGACCTTGCTCTTTAAACCCCACTTTGTGATAGGTCGATTTATTTCTTTGTATGTAGTAATTTTTGAAGACTGTACCGTCATCAGTCGGTTGAAATTGCGATTTTTTTATTTATTTTCTCTTAAACGCCTCTTACCGTCTAATAACCAGAATACTAAAGTTGTGTTACTGCCTTTTGTCTTTAAAAATGTGTTATCGTGAATATCGATAAAAAAATATTTTACTAATTAAAATACAATAAAATTTAGCAACTATGTAAAATAAACTACTTACTTGAGTACGTCAGACATGAACTTGTAACAATGAGCGAGCGTTGAAATATTAACATACATACATACAGCTTTAATTACTTCCATGATTTTAGTAATGAAACAAGGTAACCTTTTACCTATAAAGTTAAAATTAAAATTTCAATTTGTAACTTGAAATAATATCTGAAGTAAAACTACGTCATAAGATAATAGGCTTTTAAATGTTATCGATCACGCGGTAAAATTAGCCTCTAGGAGATTACATGATTTTAAATCCACCATTATTAATAGACTATTGCAACATCTATATTTAAAAAAAGTTTGGCCCCGGGGTGACATCAAGGGCGTATCAATCATCAAGACTTATTCAAGACAGGAAATAAAATATGACCTATGATTTAAAAAGTCAAGACGATTAATGAACCATCGCTCTCAGTTCCGTTATAGCCTTTTACATATGGACACATTTAAATTTTAAATGTGTCCATAATTATATAATTTTTTTTAAATTTTTAAAGGAACAGGTTTTGAGATCGAACGATGGTCATTTCAAACTATAGCTTGCAAATATGGATGATTTATCTACTGTCAATTAGCGAGCTATCGTAATTGGTGTCCGCTGTCAATACTCCACCCTGGTAATTTTAAATATTTTTAAAATATCAACACATGTACATGCACTATGTATACTAACTCAATAGCAAAGGGCGTATCATTCTGTAAAACATGCAGCATTGAAAAGAAACACAGTATTTTTGTTGTGAATCGTTAAGCAAGAGGATCAATGCTTGATCCTTTGATATATCAAATATACTCGTATTGTCTTGAATCACCTTGCCCGGATTTCTCACGACGAACGGCGCAAGAGGTTAACTTTTTGTACGAATGCTGATATTGGGCGCCTGGCGTATTAGTTTTGTATTTTTCCATGAATCATATAATTAAAAAGATATTCTCTCACCATTATGTTTATTATTGACAATTTTAAGTATACATTTTTGTCATCAGGGCCTTTTTGGGTTGCTTTCACAACTATATATTTTTAACAGTTACATTTAATCGATATAAATAATATTCTGACAAAATAATAAAAAATTAAATACAAAAAAAATAACAACTCAGTAAAAACATTTACGGGCATGAAAAGTATTATACATTAATCTTTCTGCGTACTGGCAATGGTTGAAAATATTATATTAAACTTTCGTTTAATATTTAAGTTCATATGTTACATGTTTTTTTTTACAATACATAATTTTTTTGGTTTCATTGTAATTTTCAATCTAAAATTTTTAAATAATTTTTGAACACTATCTTTTTATTAAAGTGTCATGTCATGTAAAAGATAAAAAGAATCAATTACTTGGATCGTGTTCGTGAAAACACGCTTTATGTGAATTGCGCTTCGTGTATATTTTAAACATAAAATGTTACTGCCAATTAAATATTGACAGTCATGATCAAACAATTAAAAGAAATAGTAAAATGAAAAGAAATAGTAAGTTATTTACAGTAAACATATAAAAATGTCAGATTACAACCTTCTAAACTCTTTAGTACTCAATGCCAAGTCATATGAAATGAAAAAATAAAAACATTTGTAGCAAGATATATGTATGTATGTATGTACTACACTGATATAATTTTCAGAACCCACAAACACGTCAAAAACCGGCGATACTTAAGATGTATGATAAGAAATCCTTTAAGATATCCTAACTATTAAAAACACCAAACAAAATAATGGTTTCAAAATTCAAAACTTTTCAAATATTTATTTGAAATGAAAAATTATTTTTTGTTGTATATTTGCTATTCGGACGACCCTGAATTACATGTTAGGATGTTAACCCTCATGTATCCGTAGTCATAAATCTTTATTCACACCTTTCTAACCGACATTTAATCATTATAAACATATCAAAAGTAAAAGATTTTAATACAAAAAATCTCGTTATTATGTTGCTAGTATTAAGAATAACGCGATCTTGTAGTGTTGTTAGCGTTAAATATTTTATATCTTCGAGCCATACCCAATACTGGAGTAGACAGAGGTCTAGATAATTAAGTACTGTCAACCGATGTTCCACCATTTTTTTGGGACAACATGACAGGTGTTGAGCCCGTGGCTGTCTTTATGGATATTCTGCTTTAGAAATTCCGATCTCTTTCACGATTCTATAGGAATCTTAGACGTTTATTAGTTGACCTTTTATCATTTATGTTGATTGCGACACCACTAATAAAATATTATTAAATAGTGCATATTATAATAAATATTTGATTAAAATTTTAATACGTAACAGTTACGTTACGTTTCATCGTTTTATACGTTTCAACTTCTGAATATTTATTTCTCTATTTTTACTTTAGAAATATGTTGCAAAGTCAGTAGTAAATACAATAATACATTGATTGCACAAATTTAGGGCGGCGTATGCCTATACAGTTGGTGAAGTTGGTCTGGATGATGCTAATGATTACGAATAAGTATGACATGCCTATTGACCAGTTGCTAGAAATCATTGAATGTCCAATTCGTCTCTAATATAGGACAGTTTTTGTCGGCAAAATAATTTATGATGGTCGCACTAAGAATTTTAGTAAGTGTAATGCTACGAGAGGAAGATAAGAAAAGGAGCATACCAGATGCGGGCATTCTTAGACATTGGTAAATAAGTAATTAATAAAATATTACATGAATTTTCAGTCGACAGGAAACTTTGGATCGGATACTTTGTCCAAAGACCAGAAACTTCTTCACACAACTGGTGTATCAAAATGTTAGATAAGTGCAACGGCATTGACTCGAATGTTGCAGTTGACATAAAGTCTCGATAGCCGAGTGCTTGTTCGAGTCGAGAGACCCGTGTTCGATCCCCATGTGGTGAACTTGTATTAATTTTTTTTAAAACTTATGTACGATACATATCGTTGACTTGGATTTGAGAGGGCGACACGCTCACCACCGGTCACGTTGTCTAAAATGTTTTCAGTGAAAGGTGCGTCGAAAGAACTATTAAGTTCTAGAGGTCTAGAATTATCTAGACCTCTAACTAGCCCAGTATTGGGAAAGGTGTAAAAATATTTTTTAAATTGTCTTTCAACAAAAGCAAAAAGAGGCCGTAAGTATAAAATATGATTTGCGATTGACAGTTACTTTTTATTACCACTACGTACGGTAGCTCACATTTCACCTCCTAAATACGCACCAATGCTAACAATCAAAACCATGCTAGGCTAGTGATGCTTTAAATTTTAATGCAATTGAATGAAAATATGTATTACACCGGAGTGGGCTGATTGCTAGAACCAAAAAGTTTTTTTCGAAGCTTTTTAATTGATTCAATCATCGATTATATAGCTCTAATATTAGCGGACTTTGTTGCTCTACCTGAATGAAATACAGTTGTATCTATACTTAAATATGGCAGCAAACAAAATCCAACAAATTGATGTTTGTTAGTATTGTCTATCCTAAGTGAAATTTTGAAAAGTAGTTTAGAACAAATGCCTACAAATTTTAGTTTATTTAATCAATTCGTCTACATAAAAGGACTATATACAACAAATGAGTGTGTAAAACTAATGTTGAATGTTTTACGGGCCAGAGAATAGTTTCATGTTTCATCACTTTTGAAATTCAAAGATTAACTGAATCGCGACGCTACTCTTACACGATTATCTCATCTCTCCAAAACTGACAGAAAAAATATCACAATCAATGGTTTAATATAATCGGGAAGTATGGTAGAAAAGGTGTCCCTCAAAAGTCTATACGCGGACCATTCTCGTTTTTTATTTTTTATAACTGATATTCCCACGAGATACCACTGTTTCAATACGATATACAATGTTTACAGTCAAAATAAACAACTATAGACTACATAGTCCTAATCACATAGTTGATAGTGTTTTCAAACGATGTGCAGCACACAATTTACCTCTGAAATTATTAAAACTTTCATGAGACATTATCAATCAAATAATTCAAAACGGCTAAACTCACGTTATGATAATGGTTACCGACTAGTTTCCGACCTATCGGAGGTCCTTCATCAGGGTGAGTGGAATGAGTTCGCGCTTGCGTCCCGCCTCGTATCGCGACACTTTGGAATTATTTGATTAATTTACTTCTTAAAAAAATACTTTATTTGCAATTGTCATGTTAATCGTTAACGAGCGTAATATATTTAAAGAAAAATCTGTATTTTCATAACTCCGAGGAATACCTCAGTATCATATCAATTCCAAGCCTCAGTACGTTACGATATGATCAGTAAGATAAAATAGGTTCGAAATTAGAAAGATCGGACCTTTAACTGATGAATAAAAAACTAAATTAGTATATTTTGCGTATACTAAAGTATCATGTCGTAGATCGTTAATACTAAAATATATAATATCTACTGGATCAGTTAAATAACTTTGATTATTATATTTCAAGAACCGTTGTAGACTAGTAGTCGAGGTAATCATTTTACAAAGGTAAGCTAGCTTCGATCCCGGGCAGACACTATTAAAATAATTCATAACAAATTTACGTGATGCATATATACTATATTGCTCGGCGATGAAGCGCATCGCGACGAATCTTACGCGATTGAGAAATATCTTCTCCTATTCTTATCTATCTATCAAAGAAAATTTTGAAGGAAGCATTTGCACAGCATTACATGCTAAATTTAATTTAAATTTTTTTACTCATTATTATTCATGAGTATAGCTAAAGGTCAGACACGAACTTAATCCAACTCAAATTCAACTCAATCAACTTAAACCTTTGACATCGTAGGTAACGTGTCACAGAGACCGGGAGCAGTTTTATTAAAAATAATTATCTTCACGTCATTCCCAATACAGGGTTAGTTACAGAAGTCCAGACAATTAAGTCGTTTCGACCCAACTTCCACCGAAGATATTTATGGGACGTGACAGGTAGTGAGCCCCTCGCCCCCTTAATGTCCAAGCCAATACCTGAGTACAACACTCCAAACTATTTTTAGGCATTAACATATGTTAGGCAAAATATTTTTTTCGTAACTCTCCCTTAAGAACTCAGCATTTTTCGGGATATTAGTATCAAATGGTGATCGCGGCAATAAGCTATCCTTTTGCCAAATTTCATTATAATCTATATAGACTTGTTTGCGTTACTGAGTAATAAACATTCATACTTTCACACTTATAACTAGTATGATACATTTACAATATAAATTAAAAAAATGTTACTTTTTTATAATTTCATCACAAGATCTCCTCCGGGGTAAGTAAGGCATAAATTTAAATTTACTAGACAATATTTTAATATTCCAGTTTTTGAGAGGAATATAAGCGGCCTTCGTATGAAACACGTTTTGCCATTTATTTCCTGATCAAAAATAAAATTGTTCGTTTTCTAGACTACTAAGAATTACGGATATAATATGAAATCATTGGTAAAACGCCTTTTTGTCATGGGTTTTTCAATGAAGCTGAGATAGGTTAACATCAAATATTTAAAAAAGGAAATGTCTTGAAACAAGAATAGTTCCAAGTTAAAAATTTGAAATCTAACGCAATAACAGATAAACCTAAATAAGAATTAATGTAAGTGGAATAATAACTATGTAATTTTGCAATAACTTTACTAGTTTCATAGTACTTATGACCATTTTGTTATAACACCGCAATTAGCTACATCAATGTGCACATTTTGTTGCAAAAAATATTATTACATGGAACAAAAAGAAAATTTTGTAACCACTGTTAAACCCGGTCAGCGTCTTTCGAAATTATCAATTGGACGGAACGCGAAACATTATTCTAACTTCTTCATATGCTTACATAATTGCCAGCTTTATAAACAATAATATAAAAAACACTCAATTTTACATGCTAGATTTGAAGAATGTAGTAGTTAGAACCTTATATTAAATATTTATAATAAATTATTTCTTTAATGTTTTGAAGACGTCTTAACACTGTTTGTTTTCACTTACAATTTATATACGCGTTCTTAAAAAATTAAAATATATAACTATAAAGAATATTAGTGATATTTTTTTGAATCTATCATGAAATTAGGAAGACATCAACAAAAAAAAAAAGAAACCTTAGTTTAAGAAGCACAATATTATACTTACAGTTGAGGCTACAGCAGCGAAAAGATGGGAAAGTCCTTAACTAAGGAGCGCGCGTTTTTTAGGCCTGGTTCGAATAGAAAACAAATATCGTAAAATATCTTGTCGAATGCGCACACGCAAGTGTAAGCGTCCGACGAGTGCGCGGCGGACAGTGACTGTACGAGCTGCTGTGGAGTTGCTACACGCTGGTCGCCTGCGTCACTCGCACGTCAGAAACGCGGCTACATCGCTTGTTGGTCGCATACTTAATTATCAATCCAGTAACCATTTCCATCGATACATTTTTACTAATTTATGCGAATTCCTTTCTGTATTTTAATTTCATTAAAATTAAACAATTGTAATTTAAAAAAAAAAAACAAGTGATCCGATTTATAAATTTACTTTTTGTCGCCTCTGTGAAAGACGTTATGTGACAGTAAAGGTCTGTATACGAAAAAAATAAGTTTCAGGTATTTGAAATAGAAGAGAGCACGAAATACAAATGTGAAATATGAGTAAATCAGGAATATCGAGAACAGGTTAATTCTATTATTTAATTATATCTAGGGAGTACTTTTATCGAAAAAGTCATTGGTGCTCGGTGCTCGGACTTTGTTACATACTAGCGAATCTGAATCTGCCAGAAGAACCATTAAAGCAACTAAAATATCCGGAGTTATCTTGGTCAACCGAAAACGAAATGAAGTGATTCGCAATATAGCAGGTTTGAACAATGATTTCAGTAAATGGATAAAAGCGTGCTTAGATGGTATATGCACCTTGTACGTATGCGTAAAGATTGGTGATGAAGAACAAATACAGCGCAGAATTAATAATAAAAGTGGTCGAGGTGGGCTGAAACTAAGTTTTGTAGACCAAATATGCAATTGCTTAAGGGGACTTACAAGGACTACAGGTAAATTCACCACATATACTATATAAATTACAAATTTATTAATGCATGGATCAAGTGTTTTCTCATCGCATGATCACGGAAAAGCTTCTGGCCTCTAACCAGAGGATTTTCTGTGCTTTTGTGGATCTTGAGAAGGCATTTGATAAGGTTGTAAGGAAGAACATGTGGGAACTGTTGCCGGGGTATGGGGTGGATGGCCCAATGCTAAGGGCTGTGCAATCGCTCTATTGTGACTGCAAAGCCTGTTTGCGGGTAGTGCATGACCTGGCAACCATGTTTAACGTCCAAACAGGCGTAAAACAGGGTTGTGTCATTTTGTTCCTGGCTGTTCATATTGTATCTCGACAGCTGTTTACAAAAGCTGAAAGATAGTTGTTTGGGTGTGAAATTGGGTTACATAAAAGTAAATTGTCTGCTGTATGCCGATGACGTGCTTTTATGCACTGCGTCATCGTCAGAGGCAGAACTGCAGGCATTAGTCACGTGTATGAAAGAGGAATGTGAAAATAAAGGTATCCGTTTGAATGCTAATAAAACTAAGGTTCTGGTATTTGAAAAGGACGAAGAAAGAACGAAGTGTGAAATATGGGTAAATAAGGTATGTCTAGAACAGGTGAATGAGATTGTGTACTTGGGCAGTGCTTTTAGCCGGGATGGAAGATGTGATATAGATGTGGATAGGCGTGTCGCTGCCGGAAACAAGGTCAACGGTGCCCTGACTGCGTTAGTCCAAAGGCAAGGCGTAGTGAAAAATGCACGTCTTGCGATACATAACGCAGTGCTGGTACCGACTTTGTTATATGGCAGCGAAACCTGGGTATGCCAGAAGAAGCATAAAAGCAGGTTGAATGCAGTGGAGATGCGATCTCTTCGTAAAATGTGCGGCGTTACCTTGGCCGACCGGAAACGAAACGAAGAGATTCGCATAATGGTAGGTTTGAAAGATGACCTTATCACTAAAATGGAAAAGGGCATGCTTCGATGGTTTGGGCACGTTGAGCGAATGAGCGAAGACCGAATGGTGAAGAAAATATGCAGCGCGAAAGTTAATATTAAAAGGGGTCGAGGTAGTCAGAGACTAACTTTTGAATACCATGGGAGCAAATTGCTCGAAGACGGGAGGGTCAAGAGTACTCGGATACCTCGACGTGCATGTATGAAGAAAATGATGAATCTGAATGAAGTGAAAGCGGTATGTAAGGATCGTGACACTTGGCGATCTGTTCTCTCTGGCTATCCCGTCAGGGATTGTGAGTGAAGATAAATAAAATAATAAATAATAATAATGCCAGCGTGGGGTTGAACTTGTAAGATCGAATTATATATTAATGCTTACAGTTCTACCTCTGATAGAGCGATAAGCGATACTGCGTCATCACATGTATAATTTGCAAACTTTAAATTATGTGCTACAAAGTAAAATGCAAAAAAAAATACAGGGAATTCCAGTCCGAAAGCAAAAAAAATCCTGACTTTTTATTTCGCTTCCCCTTTTTGGTTTTTTTCTTTACTATAAGCTGTAATACTGTGATATGTTCAAAAACAAACGTTCAACAACATGAATTAGATAAAAACTTTGATCATTCAACTTCAAATGGCTCGGCTTTCAACTACTAGTTAAATCTTACAATGAATGAAGAGTTATTGAGAGAGAAATAAATTTCCTAATAATAAATAAAAGATGCTATTTTTATGACTTACATGTAAGTAAACAATATATAACCAGTTTTATATACAATTATTGGAAGGGACATTAAAATTCAAATATATTCATTTCCGAATATTCATCCATTGTCACCCATAACCATTTCGCGTACTTTAACAGATGACTTAGCACATACAGTATAACAGACGCTCAGGCCATTACTTAATCGAAAATTTCGAATAAAATCTAATAAAAAATTATTAAGCATTTTATCATCTTAGACATGTATTAATATAGTTTTCAGATATATTGTATTTACTAACGTGACAATGTCACCTATCATCGAATAACCTATTAATTAGCACATTCGCCGTATTTACGCTGATAATTCTAGAGCTTTCAAATAACAATATTGTGGCAAGGTTCTCGGATACCTCGTTCTCGTACAGGTAACCGCAATGAAAATCCTACAAAGAATGTAGGTGGATAAAACCCATCTTTGTAGCTATCTTTGGGAGAGGGCTGTTTGGCCTTTGCAAGGCTTTAAGAATAACTAAGTAGTACAACATGGATTCAATAGTTAGTTAGGCATATTTTTGAGAAAAGGTGACAAAAAATAGTTGCCAAGTGAATAAAAGGGACATTTTTTGAAAGGATGGTTAAGGTTTTTACCAAGTGACCAATATAAAACAAGAATAACATAAAAAATATAAATGTTTACAAAAAAATATAAATGTTTTAAATGATAGAAAAAAATATGAAAAAGTACAAGCAGTCTCGATCTGGATCACGACACATTTCAAGACAAACGTACCTATTTTTTTCGTTCATTAAAATCCGTGGGTACCGTCGTAGCCCACGGTAGCCGCGAGGTGGCTGATCGGAATTCAATCCGGAAAAAGTAAAAAGCGGAAGAAAAAGGAAATGAGAACTAAATTGTCCAGACCTTCCGATCACCCCAGTATTAGAAATATCCGTTTTATTATGGAACTGATTTCAGCAGTCTTCTGCTATGAATATACCAATAACAACATGTACCAGTTCGTCCAATAGTTAAAAGTATTACTCTAATTTAATCTTTTTTAAAAAAAACGTAGAAATTATTAAAGTAGGACAAGTGCCTCGGGGGGCAATGTCGTGTATAACGTCGGGCTAGCCCGGTGCGTTGATCGTGACGCGCCCACCTGTTCGCTCTCCAATCCCTCGTGACTTATGAGCAACGGACTCCGCGAAGGGAATATAATGTGAAATTATGAATCAATAAATTATTGAAGTTGTTTTCAGCTTAAAACAAAGCGTGTCGCTTGTCTCAATGTCAAAGTTATTTTTATAGAGTAGGGTGAAAAATTAGTCAATAGTCCATCTCATGGAAAGTAGATACTGCAGCCCATGAACTTGTAAACCATTTAAAATAAATGTTACATATACACCACTATTGTTACACAGCTATTTATAGGAAAGTAGTTTTGATCGAGACAACTCCTAGACAGAGAAGGACTTAACAGGGGTAGAGCCATGCATCAGCTTTTGCTGTTGCATGCATGGGCCGGCTCGACCGGGGAAGTACCACGACCTCACAGAATACCGGCGTGAAGTTAAAGTTTAACAAACTTCTGCATTTCGTCTGGTGAGTGCAGGTAACTGGAGGCCCACACAGCCCTCACCCAAGGTTGACAACGCATCTGCTATGCCTCTGGTATTGCGAATGTTCATGGGCGGCGGTAATCTCTTACCATCACATGAGCCACCTGCTTGTTTGCCTCCCTTTTCTATATAAAAAAAGGAATCCACCACCTTTAAAATTGTATTATTATTTTAAAACTGGAAGTGAACAGTTTTTGAGATTTAGATGTCATGCTTCTACTGTTGCGTTTTCTGTAAAAAAAGATCTCAGGCAAAGACTTAAGCTTTGGTTTGTGAATTTGCCTTTTGTCTCTGTTTGGGCATCTGTCCATTCAATATTTTAGATACATTATTAACTCGGTAATAAATTACTTGTGGTGTACAATAAAGTACATAAATACACACATTATTTGAAGGTCTGGACACAACATATCATGCTTTTTGTAATGATTTTCGAACATTTTGATAGGTACTGCAAACTTCAATAATACTTATGTTAAGTTTCTCTTTGACTTCTAGTATCAATTATAATGCAAATCATCTAAATAATTATTGAGCATTCAGCATTCTCTGTCTTATTTATATAAAATTTTAGCAGTACTCAAATGCAAAATTAATTAAAAACTTAAATTAATTAAAAACCCCAGCAGATAAGATAGTGACAATTTATTATACAGTATATAGTATACTATTATCAGGAAAATTTCTCTCAGACTCATCAGGATAGCTCGGGAAACAAAAGGCTTAAAGACTTGAAATATTAACAATAATCCTTTCACCAAGTAGAGGTCAGCTAAGAAGAGATTTTATGATATCCCACCCACAAATGGGTCTGGGTGGTGTTTAAAATAAATCATTTAAAATAAATTACAGATTACAAAATTGAATTTTAGTATGAAGAACAAAAACTTATTACTTTTAAAAACTTATTCTATTATATAATACTATATAAATTTAGATTCTTGTCTCGGAAACTAGAGATTTTTTAAATTCCTTTTATACTCTAATAATTTTTGCATTATTTAAACAAGGTAAAACTTGACACTGTAGAACCTTTTCTAGTTTCTATTAAAATTTTGAAATTATGTTGCATACTAACATTGAGTGCATTATTAATATTTTTTTTTATTAAAGAAAGCATTTTAACCTTCTACAAGAACTTAAATTTGCCAGCGGTAAAAAAGTAGGGCACACTTTAGGCTACCATTATTAAAGATGTAACAGAAATATTTTTATGACAAATATACATAGCCATGACAACTATTCCCTACTTTTAATTACCACTGCCAAAATTTCAAATCTGGTTGAACTGTTAATAATTATACTAAGAAATCATATCAATAGCAGAGTGGTTGGGTGACTGAAACTCAAATCAAAAGAACCGAGTTCAATCCCTAGCTGCAAGCTTGTACCAATAGGTTTTTCCAAAACTTATGCACAATTTATAAATCATTGGCTTGGACATAAAGATGGCGATAGGCAACAAACGTCATAAAAGTGTCTTCGGTGAAATGTGGGTCAAAAGCACTTAATTGTATAAAACCTCTGCTACTCCAGTATTGGGAATGCCATGATGATGTTCGCTTTTTCTTTTTAATCCCACTGGTGGTAAAGAAAACTTAAAAATACCACCACCTAATGAGAAATCAACAATCTTGGAAAATATGTTGCTCTTTAAGGCTGGTGACTTCATATCTTAATGGCCAGAAGTGTATCTGATGCTAGGTCTAAAACTCCAAACTCCTTGCTAAATTTGGTGTTTGTGGCAAATTCTTTATGCAGCCATCATAACAGACCAAATGTAATGTACAAATAAAACGTACCATAACTGACCTATAACTATGAAAAATAACACTATGAATTTTTCTTACGAACAAGTGAGTACTATTTAATTAATTTATATGGCGAATACTTCACTAATTTTGCTATTTACGATACAGATAGTTATAACTTCATGAAAATTAAATTTTCAAGAAATTACTTAATGTGATATTGCCAGTATTACTTTTTTGCGTCCACTTGTCACTTTCTAGGTTTTTTTTAAGCGCTTCGAGCAGTGGGCGTGTACAAATGAAGTGAGAGTGAATACAGCATACAAAATATATAACTCACCTTCTGGAATTCTGGATTGCACCAAAGAAAATTTAAAAGACCGTAAATATATGTGATATCAGCATTTATGGTTAAACAAAACTATAGTTACGCGAAATTGGAGTAACGTTTGTCACCTCTTCATTTATCTACACTTGATGACTAATTTAGGTTATAAAAATTCTAGCCGATTTTTATCTAATTGCCTAAGAATTACGTACATTTAATTCTATATGTCCATTACTTCATTATATTTTTATTAACTAGTTTACTACAATACTGCACATACATATTTAAAATACTTCGATAAAATATAACTCACTTCACTCCTATAAGAACCTATGTGGTGTGGCCATTTCTAAATTGCTAGTTTTGTCCTAGCTAAGCTAAAATTTGTCAAAATATGTCAAACTCTAGTTCAAAATATGCAATACAACAATACCCGTTAATTTATCAATATGAAGTAATTTTTTGTCCTTAATTAGAATAGTCAAATCTTTATTTATAAACAATGATATAATAAAAAGGAAAGATTTAAATTAAGTAACGGATGATCTAAAATTACTAATAAGATGTGGCAACTAAAATAAAAAAAATTGTCCTTAAGGAAATTGCAATCCTTTAAAAGTTTAATAAAACACAGTTTTATTCCATTTGTGATTATCTATCTTGATTCCCATCTTAAGTTTTTTTTTTATATATATAACTACACGACTATTCCTTGATTTGGTAATGCAAGAAAACCAGCAAAGGATAGAAAGTAAGCATCTGGGTTCCACTCATAATGGAGTGGTATGGTATGAACACTCATTTTTATTTTTTAAATTTAACTGCAGTGATCGGAAACAATCATAGAATAAAATGAATACAATATATTCTACATATTCTATAAAACAATATTTTGTTGTCATTCTAAATAAAAAAAAATATCTTCACGCAATTCCCAATACAGGGGTAGACAGAGGTCAAGTCTAGACAATTAAGTCCCTTTGACCCACCTTCCACCGAAGATATTTTCGGGACAACGTGACAGGTGGTGAGCCCGTCGCCGCCTTTATGTCCAAGCCAACGATGAAATTCGTACATAAGATTTTAAAAAACTCATTGGTACTGCCACCTGGGGATCGAACTCGGGTCTCTCGACTCGAAATTCCGACCACCCAACAACTCGGCTATCGTGACTTACTGTTGTCATTCTACAAAACATTATTATTATAGCTTTTTGTTTAGTGGACACTTATTTTTAATTTTGAATATACGTATAATGATTAAATTAAAGAGAAAAACGTATACGTATAATACTTGGTACTCAAAGGGTTTATTTGAGGCAATAAATAAATAAATAAATATCTTCACGCAATTTCCAATACCGGGATAGACAGAGGTCTAGTCTAGACAATTAAGTCCCTTGGACCTACCTTCCACCGAAGTTATTTTGAGACTATATCTTCAAATATTTTAGTCAAAAATATTTTTATAAATTAAATGGGAGGATGATTTATTTTGTGTAAAGCTTTCAGTTTCTATTTATATTCTATTAAAGGATTTTGTAAGAAAATTATAAATCCTATCACATAGCATAATTTAATAAAATCTCCCAAAATGGTAGTAATCCGAATAAAATGGTTACACTGATAAAGAGTGCCTAATATCGTAGACATAATAAACTGTCAATATAAACTATATATAGTTATTATACACTGTTTTAAATTGTAATCCTCCTTCCTCCTTCTATTCCTTTGTAATAGGTATTTGTTCTCGTTTTCCTGCTATATTTTTTTTTACTCTTACTCTATGCTTTCTTTGATAGTCCTCTCTAGCGTAACTGCACGAGGCTCGCATAGAGCGTGCGCGCCGCACCCGCGCAGTTTGAGCGCAAGCAGTTCCGTTTGCGTAGATACTGAATATTATAGTTGTAAATTTACAGACAATTTTCATTTCTACCATATTGATAATACGTATTCAGTTTTCGCAATAGGGAAGAAACTGAGTGGTTGAGCAGGCGTGCCGGCGGCACGCGGGCAGCATAGGAGCGGCACGCGAAGTAAAATTGTACGCACGCGGATCGAGGGCGGGTCGAAAGCGATGCATTCCCCGGATTTTGACGCACCTTTATACTAATACTACTTCTATACTACTGCTATGGGTTCATAGTTATTTATCAGCTGGCTTATAATCATATTTATAAATACCAGATTTTATATTAATATAGTTGTTGTTTTTAAAATTTTGGAAATTCTTTTCATGTTTCAAAGCTTCCACCGGTTGATTGGAAGATTTACACTACTCACTCTAATTACTCAATAAATGAAATCATTAATTATTAATCGGTATAAGTAACATTTGTCTCATCCATCGATTGTCATTTTTAATCTACTACTGTTCTGTAATGAGGTTTCTCTAATAGAGAAGAAACTGGAGAAAAAAAACTCGGTAGGGTTTATCTTTTTATTAACAGGCTTTTATTAACTTCGTCAGTATATTTGTTTGTAATCTGTAAAAAATAGTGACTCCTGAGAATTCCATTTTGGCCCACTTTAAACAGTTAGATTTTATTTAAACTACGTTGGCTTATCTAGTTCCGATGATAATACAAAAAGATTATTTCATTAGCCTGCCTGGGATCGGCAGGATTAATAATTTTTTTACAGATATTTTGCGTGAGTGGGAAAGAGATGGAACAAGTCACAGATAACGCATCTGCACATGCCAATTAGGATTTAAGAAAGTTGCGAAAAAGAATCGAAAAAAGTATGTTTTAATAATTCTTAATCGTAACGCAAGTAACTAACGGTACAGTATACTTGCTTATATATTTTTATATCCATATATACGTATAAACATCCATGATTTGTGGATAAACATACATATTCATCACACAAATATTTGCCCCTGGCGAGATTTGAAGTTGCGAGTTGCTATAGAACGCGACCCGATGGTTTAGTTGGTAGTGATTCTGCCTTCGAGTGTAATTGTAATATCAATTAGAAATGTTAAAACGAAAACGTGTATTTAACTTAACAAACTTGAGCGGCTTCAGAATTATTGAATAAGGTTTATATTTGGGTTGCGAAAATATGACCACTTCCAATTCGCCTTCGCATGAGTACTCATATTCTTCATCTTCTTTACTGTATTGTTCAATCCCAATGCTCCACATTACTTGAAGGATAGATTTGAATATCTAAGAAATTTACATTCTTTTCCACTCCCAATACAGGGGTAGACAGAGGTCAAGTCTAGACAATTAAGTCCCTTTGACCCACCTTCCACCGAAGATATTTTCGGGACAACGTGACAGGTGGTGAGCCCGTCGCCGCCTTTATGTCCAAGCCAACGATGAAATTCGTACATAAGTTTTTGAAAAACTCATTGGTACTGCCACCTGGGGATCGAACTCGGGTCTCTCGACTCGAAATTCCGACCACCCAACAACTCGGCTATCCACTCCTTTTCCACTCCGCTCTCAAAATAATTTTCTGCTTAGTACTCCAAAACACTCTTCTTCCTTCTATGCTAACTCTTTCACTGTAACCGCTATACGACTTTGGAATTCTCTTCCCCTTTATATTCAACAATCTGTTTGAGCCTATTTGTACTTAAGCGGATAATAAAAGTCTTAGGCCACTGGTAAAAACTGTATTAAATGATTATGTTACTAAATAAAGAAAGAATCTTATGAAGGGCGTCTGAATGCCGCGATAGTATCCGACGAAGTTTTTTGCCACCGTAAGTGCTGCCACTGCCGGTGCTGCCACCAACGTAGATAACTGTTGCCGGACGCGTTAAGTGCTTGTGGTGTTGCCGCAATATCCTGTCCCGCGTTGAAGTTTTCAACTGTTGATGATAGGAAGGGGCATATATTATTGTATGCTCTCTGTATCACACCTTTCTTTGAGCGAATGTCAGCGAGAAGGTTTACATTATCAGCACCAGGGTAAAGTTTTATGTTTCGACCTGAAAGCCATCAGTGGTGGCTGATTCTTCTCTCTGATGATAACTAAGGATCCAAGCTTCAAATCATTTTACAGTGGTAGAGCCACGCATCAGCTTTTGTTGTTGCATGTATGGGCCGGGAAGTACCACGACCTCACAGAATACCGGCGTGAAGTAGAAGTTTAACAAACTTCTGCGTTTCGTCTGGTGAGTGCAGGTAACCGGAGGCCCACACACCCCCCTCCCCCGAAATTCTGGGGGGAGGGGGCACTCAAAGGCCGGTAACGCATCTGCTATGCCTCTGGTATTGCAGGTGTGCATGGGCGGCGGTAATCACTTACCATCACGTGAGCCACCTGCTCGTTTGCCTCTCATTTCTATAAAAAAATCGTCGGAAGAGGACTGCCATTTAACTTTCTGCTGGAGAAGAGAGACGTATTCATTTCAGAAACGTTGCCAAAAGAGATGTTTAAGTTTCTCAATCCTGTGATACCGTTGCAACGAGTTGATATTCGCATCACTAAGTTCTGGGTGAGGAACTGATAAAAGTGAGCGTCCAATCAGGAAGTGGGAAGGCGAAAGGCACGTAAGATTAGATGGATTTGAGGATAATGGAGTAAGAGACCTCGAGTTTAAAATAGCCTCTATCTGGATTAAGCATGTGGATATCTCTTTATACGTTAAATGGGTCAATGTAAGAATACGCCTAAGATGATGTTTCATAGACTTAATGCTAGCCTCCCATAAGCCACAAAAATGGGGACTATACGGGGGTATTGTATTAAAATTAATTCCCTGATTCGTCAAATCGTTTTGTAAACCAATGGAATAATTATCAAAAAACTCTGCTAATTTGTTACTTGCTCCGACGAAGGTGGTGCCATTGTCTGAGTAGATATTCTGAGGCTTGCCTCGACGCGACATAAATCGAAGCAGCGCTGACAAAAATGCTTCCTTCGTTAGGTCCGTAACGAGTTCGATGTGCACAGCCTTCACTGCAAAACAAACGAAAATACATATGTAAGATTTAACAAGCTTGCCACCTCTACCTTTGCGGTCGACTATCAGCACTGGCCCGGCATAGTCAATGCCCGTGTTAAGAAAAGGAAACTCCAAACGTGTTCTTTCAATGGGTAAGTTAGCCATAGTTGGCTGAATAGTTCTATACTTAAATCTAAAGCATCAACCATGCACCAGGCGTCTAGCCTTTTTTTCCACTGGTAAAAACTGTATTAAATGATTATTTTTACTAAATAAAGAAAGAATCTTATGAAGGGCGTCTGTATGCCGCGATAGTATCCGACGAAGTATTTTACCAGTTTTTTGCCACCGTCATTCCTGCCACCACCGGTGCTGCCACCAACGTAGATAGCCGTTGCCGGACGCGTAAACTGCTTGCGGTGTTGCCGCAACACAATCTCAATCTCTTTCTATCTTTAAAACTAAATTAAAACTTCATTACCTATCCATTTAATTCGTATATTGCTTATAGAAAATTTCTTTTTCATTTACCTGCTAATCCTTTATATATAGATTTTTTAGTTTTACATGCTATATATATTATATTATTCGTATTATTTTGTACACGCTTTCCGCTTTCTTTAGAAGAATCCTTTTCCCTAAGGTTGCCTGGAAGAGATCGCTGTTTAAGCAATAAGGCCGCATTTTGTACTAATATCTATTGTAATTGTAATTTCTATGTCACTCTTGGTGTACAATAAAGCATATTTTACTTTACTTTTACTTTAATTTTAATTGATAAGTAACAAGTTTAGCTCAGAAAGTTATTCTTTGTATGCTCTATGAAAGCGGTTCTATTTTTTCAAATGCTTTTTTTATTTTTTAATTACTGTTTTATTATTTATTTTCACTTACAATAAAACTAAAACTCAGTAAATTAGCGGATAACTATTCTTGTTATTTTTCAGGTTTTTTTTCTTTTTCCCTATATTTATTAGATATTGACATACATATTTCGTCTATACTAGTAAATAATTGTCTAGACCTCTGTTTACCCCAGTATTGGGAATAGCTTGAATATATTTAGCCTGCGCGTAGGGATTTGACGGATCAATAAAAGAGAGAAAGCCAGAAACTCTGAGAATTCTGTTAAATGCCTTAATAAGTAACGAACTAGTTACAAATAAATAAGATAAATTTTAAGTGTTACAAAAAGTAAAAAATCTTTATCTTCGTTACGTCAGTTCAATTTTATGTTTTCCATCTTTAGGTTGATTGGCAAAGAATACTTTTAGCATTATGTCCGGCTTATGTTTCATTACTGTTTTTGTAAGGTACTTTGCGGGAAACAGGGCCAATCATCTTGATGCACCGATATTTCTCCGAGTAAGCTTAAACAATCCTGCCCATACGTAGGTAAAATACGCGCTCGGACGTAGAGTTGCGGAAAACCACCGTCAGATACATTAATTGACGAGGCGTAAAAAAGTATTAAGAGAACATAAAACTAAAAAGTTTATGCTAGCCGACACAAGATGGCATTAGGTACCTATTTAATAAAAAAAAATATGAACTGTGAAGGATAAAGTCAGTTAAAGTACTTCCACTCACATTTCTCCTTTACCTTTAACAAAAAGGTTTTTAACCTAAATGCTATGTAAAATTTTATATAGCGCCTGTCAAAGTTAAATAATTATTAGCAAACACGGACATTGTTGTTTTACTAAATTCTTGCGTTATTTGTAACAAATAGTAAGTAGCATACTCTAAACTTCTACGAACATTCTTCTCGTGGGTGTCGTTAAAGGTGACTAAGGGAAAGGTGTGGTAACATTGACTACCGATCGATGATGGTATAAACATGTCAATAAATCCGAACTCTAAATTAACATCAGCATAATCCAGTTTGCAATTGTGGCGATTATGGCAAATACAGAGAGTGTTTGACAAAGTCACGACCATTCGGTATCAATTACACCAGGCTGATTACGAGCAAAGTGGTTATGGCGAGCCCCGCGACAGCCATGGAAAGTGTAGTGGGTTAGGTTTCGCCAAAATGAAGATGAGGATGAAATCATTTGGCATAATTATCGTTTCGGTGACGAATCACGAATCAGTACTCATCCAGATAACCGATGTGTCTGTGTTTGGAGAAGTACAAGAGACTGAAAAATAAAGAACTGCCATTGAAACTGTTTAGCGAGGCGGGAAATCGGTATACTTTTGGGGTGGAATAATGATTGGATAACCTCGGTGACGAGTGACGTTTTTCATGTTCATATTGTACACACCGGTTTTCATGTTGTAACCAGGACCTCTGAGGTCCCCGGTTCGATTCCCGGTCATTTGAATATGGAAACACTTTTTCTAAATTTTTTTCAGATGTATGTGTTTGTGGTACCGTCGTTGCTTTTGATGCCATAATACATATTTTTACGCTGCTTACTTTGAGATCAGAGTAATGTAAGTGATGTTGTCCCTATCAATTTATGTATTTATTATCATAAATATTGGAGATACAATGCCTTTGATTCCCTGTTAAGGTTCCATGATACTGATGAAATCATCAGACTATTTAGAATAAGCCATAAGCATCAATTCACACTGGTCGACGATAATGCGCCTGCACATTGAGGTCTACGAGTACAGACCGCTTTCCGAGAATACAATATCACAATATGAGAAAGGCCTGCTAGTTTGCCTGATCTAAACTCGATAAACAGCTCGCTAAAGCGCATCGTGTGCTCTGCACATGGGAAGCGCTTTAGCGAGCTGTTTAGAATATCAGCCATGCCTCCAGATAGTTCAGGAGTCCAGGGAAGCCGCTGTTCAAGAATGAGACAGGCTACTGCAAGAATTGCTGTATAATTTGATCATCAACATTTTTGATGAAAACCTCCTTAAATTTTAGTTAAGTTATGATTGAATAGAAGTAGTAGAATTTAATAATTTATTAAAAAAATAAAAAAGTGTTTCATTTTTTAATTTCAAAAAGTATTTTTTTTTCTAAAACATAAAAGTTCTCACATACTCTTTCTTAAAAAATTTCCATTTTAAAAATACATATATCAAATCTTGCTTGAAAAATAATTTCTTTGCGCGAATTTGTATGCGGCCAACTGACAGCACTTCCGAATTTTCCACTGTGTTCGAAAGTGCTCCAGCCTCTTCGGACCGCATCAAGATGGGCGTAAAAAGGCCAACTTGTTGAGGTGCGAACACGTCCCGACTGTGCGTGAATTTGTTTTGATAGACCGACAACATTTGGCTCGGTCCGAAACCGAGTGTGCTGACCATCTCGAGGCAGTTTGCCACAACTCAGATCGACATCCACTTGCATGCTAATGCAGACTCGGCTTTTCTCACTCACGTTCGTGCTAAAGTTTCTAACAAGACAGCAAGGAGATCAATATATGTGTTTATTATATAGAATGAGATAATGATGAAGGAGATTCTGATTTTTCTTTATTATTGTTTAGCTGCCCCCCGAAATTTTGCGCGCTGTTTACTACTAAAGCGGAACCCTAAGTATTTTTCTAAAATAAAAGTAGCCAAGTTACTCGTTGTAACATTAGCTAGTAAAAGTGCCGTTAAAATTGGTTCCAACGTTTTAGAGATTAGCCCGAAACACTGACAAACAGACTGACAATTCTTTGTTTTATGTAAGTACCATATATACTTTCAGATGCAATTAGTGGACAGTTGTTAACTTGGAATTACAAACTGAAACTTCAATATTAAATATATATATAATTTTGAAGTAAAGGTAATAATAAATGCAAAGGTTAGCTGTCCTTCGCGGCTTTGACCGAGGTCTAATACTTAACACCCACACAACAACCATAATTATTTTTTCTGAAATAAAAGTATGTTGTATGTATGTTACTTCACAAAACTTTAGGTATCTGCCAGGTGAAGTTCCTCTAAAATAGGCCCAGTCTTTTCTCGGCCGGAAGAAACTGATTGATAGACAGACAAATTATTTTTGAATTCAATTTAGAAATAGAAATTTCAATTATATTCATATATATATTTAAATTGTACTTATATGTACAAATAATAAGTAGTTATTAATTTTTTTCCTGCAGCATACTTTTAGAACGAAAATATAAATACTTTAATATTTATTCGAGTAGCGGAACCAGGAAATGAATAAACGCATTCCAACATAAGGGCAACTTAAAATATTTGCAGAAAATGTCATTTTTAAATAGTATTGAAAAGAAAGTGAAAGTTAAACATAAAAAGAATAAACTTAGTATCCTAGTAACGTATTCCACCGATTTACAACTCGCCCGAAGGTTACAATTACAATACTTGGCAAGTTCAAATTAAATAACTAATGAATAGTGAAAATTTAATTTGTGTGCCTTTCGTTCTTCCACTGCTGTGATAAAGATATATTGATAGCTTGGGGGAATCTTGTAATATATATCTTGTGTAAGTTGTATTATTGTATATCTCTCTTTTCTGAAGTAACTTTTGCGGTTGAATTTATATGCATAAAACTATAGTATATTTCAAAGCAAATCAATTCCCTCTCTTGATGACAGATAAGTTGTTGATAACAATGAAGGATAAAACATGTGATTGGAAAAAGATCGAGATCCTATCGAAAAATATTATTTACTGGAAAAAAAATATTACAAGAATTATCTAGAAAGCCGTACCGAAACCTCAAAAAACCAAGAAAGATGGCATCGGTATGGAACAAGGTAACCTATGGAAACCAAAAACTATTCTAGAAAATAAAAAAAAAAACAACATGGAACACAAATAGTGCACATAAGGAAATGGATAAATAAAAAAAAAACAGGATACATAGAATAAAAAACACATCCATGTACACTAGGCATATCAAGTAAGCAGAATAATATTAAAAAAAAAAAACAAATAGCTATCCAGTATGACAAAAAAGTGATATAATAATATATGATTGAAACCATAATTTAAAAATGTAATAAAATACTATTTTATCTTTATGTAGTATATATCTTATTATATTCCCAATACAGAAGCAGACAGAGGTCTAGACAATTAAATAAGTAAATTAATTTTTACAAGCGTTGTCCGAAATAATGGGATAAATTTTTTTGACCTTAATTCAAATGAAATATTTTTGAATACAACCAACACATTATTTTTACAAATCAACCTTCTTTATCCCATTTTCAAGCAGTTATAAACAAAGCCTGATATGAAATTACAATGACTGTCAGAAATTAATGAATAAAAATTAGCAATTTAATTGGATTACATAATTTAAATGGGCTTATTTTGTTTCATCAGTCTTATTTTAATTATAGGGCCATTGGCACGAGCGATTATCTTCAATAGGTGAAAATTGATATGACACGTTGTGTGGAACGTGAAACAAAGATTGTACATATCTATTTAAGAAAAGATTTAACTCTATCGCCACGTACAGATTAAGTGTTAGGGTTAAAAATATTAAAACGTTACATTAAAAACTTTCTATGTGGTTATGGCTTGAGTATATACCACCCCTCCTTTCCCGTGGGTAATAAAAAAAATAAATAAAATATCTTCACGCAATTCCCAATACAAGGGTAGACAGAGGTCTAGTCTAGACATTTAAGTCTCTTTGACCCACCTTCCACCGAAGATGTTTTCGGGACAACGTGACAGGTGGTGAGCCCGTCGCCGTCTTTATGTCTAAGCCAACGAAATTCGTACATAAGGTTTTTTTTAAAAACCCCTTGGTACGAGCTTGCCATCTGGGGATCGAACTCGGGTCTGTTGACTCGAAATTCCGATCACCCAGCCACTCGACTTTCGTGACTGAGAAAAAAGCCTAGTAAACGGGAATGGCTACAGATACATGGCAGCATAACCATTAAAATACAAATAGCCTTTCTTTCTGGTAATATTAATAAATTTTTGATATATTTTATTATTTTAATATATTATCCATGTTGTAATATAAGTTCACTATATTATCATGTCATTAATTTAAAATCTTACAAAAAGTCACGACAACCGAGCGACAGAGTGATTAAAACCCGAGTTAAGAGACCCGAGCTCGATCCCCTGGTGGTATGCTCAAGCCATGGGGTTTTTTCATAAACTTATGTATGATTTACATCGTTGGTTTGGACATAAACAAGTAATCCTAAAAAGTCTTCGGTGGAAAGTGGGTCGAGAGAAATAATTTGTTTATCCCAACCTTTGTTTATCCCAGTATGGGAAATGGCGTGAATAGGAATATGAAGTTCGCTGTATCAGCTAGTTTCTCATAAAATAACATATATATGGTAAATACATAGGGTAAATACATAGATAGGGAAAACATCACACACGCTGATGTCATCCAAAAGTAGGTACTTAAAACACTAGTGTTATAGTTGGAATCTGAAACAAAGGGTTCCACAAACATCCAGGTCCGAAAAAATGTAGAAAAAGTGATTTCCTACATTCACAATACATACAGTCCGGGAATCGAACCTAGGGCTCTCATCTTGTTCACAACTTGGTCGGCAAAAACATATAACAATATTTGAATAGAAATACAATTTTATGTCATCTTTTTACTTGCATCAGGCGGTGTTTCATTTTCAAATGCTGTTTCAAGATGACATACATGGTTTAACATTACATACGTTGTTGTACTCTTATAGATAATAAGCAGTTAATAATAATACTTATAAGAACTTATAAAATTTAAGTTTGTGCATTGTATATATCTATATATATTTGTATTCGTTTATTCGTTGTACGTATATTTTATATATTTATATTATACTTTATAATCATAATGTCGTTAGTTAATAATAGTGATTTTAGTGATGAATCCAGTGATTTCTTGTCATTGCAGTCAAATGGTAATTCCTCTAGTGATTTAAGCTTTCACAGTACAATATCTTCCATTCCTTTAAAAGATGCCCTTAATACGAATTTCTCAGATTCTCTGAAAACTTTTAATGTCATTCACCTAAATGCACAAAGTATTCCGGCTCATTATTCTGATATGCTTGCGTCATTTGAGTCTCGCAATATACACGCTATTTTAATCTCCGAATCATGGTGGAAGCCTTGTTTACTTTCCACTTCTTACTCCTTACATGGATTTCACCTCATTCGCAACGACCGTTTAGGCAAGGGCGGTGGAGGGGTGGCGATTTATCTTCGTTCTTATATTCCTTTTACTATAGTCAATTCGTCCACTCAGCCTCCTCCTTCTAATACGGCCGAGCATCTATTTATCGAAGTTTCATTTTCCCATAACAAAATTCTTCTAGGGGTTTGTTATAGTCCCTCTCTCCATGTTGATTATTTCGCTTCTTTTGAAAGCATACTAGAAAATTTAACCCCATCATATAGTCACACCATCATTATGGGTGACTTTAATACTTGTCTACTCAAAGGAGATAACCGGTGTAAAAAGTTAAAATTGATGATTGATGCGTGTAACCTACACTTATTGCCTCTTTCTGCAACACATAATGTACCTGATTGCATCCCATCATTACTTGACATTATTATTGTTTCCAATCCTGATTTTGTCCTCAATCATGGCCAGCATGAAGCTGATATTTTTTCTCACCATGATCTCTTATTCTTCTCATATAAAATTCGCCCTCCTAAAGCAAAATCGAGAATTCTTCTGCTACGTAATTTTGGCGGGATGGATAAAGAGCGCCTCATTGAGGATACGCGTCGTTTGGACTGGTCCGCAATTATAAATGCTCCTACGGTAGATATGAAAGTAAAGTTGTTTAACTCTTTCCTTATTCAAATTTATGACTTGCATGCCCCGGTTAAACGAGTAAAATTAAACATTTACCTGCGCCATGGCTAACAGACGATCTGAAGAAATTAATCACGAAAAAGGCTACGCAAAAAGTAAGCTTAAGGCTGACAACTGTGAAAAAATCTGCGGAACTATAACAAAATTAGAAATCGCTGCAATACATTATGTAGAGATGCGCAGCGACGCCACATTCACAAATCTGTCGAAAACGGCGACACTACTAAAGTTTGAAATTTCTTAGATCTCTTGGAGTTGGTAAATTGTCTTCTAGCTCGATAAATCATGATATTGATATTGAACTTCTTAATCAACATTTTACCTCTTCCCGTACATTTGATTCATTAGATAAGAATTTCACTTTAAACACTCTTTCTTCAATGCCAACTCCGGATTATCCACCGTTTAATTTCATTCCTTTCACTGAACGTGATGTTAAGAAGAACATATTGTCTGTCCCGTCCAATGCCGTGGGAGATGATAGCATTAGTCGTAACATGATCTTACCTGTTCTTGATATTGTTACTATTATATCCTACAGTTATATCCCATTATTACGCATATCCTGAATGAATCTATCGCAAACTCTCAGTTTCCTGAAGCGTGGAAAAGTGCACTAGTAACCCCTCTTCCCAAAAAAGCTCATGCCTTGCACTTTTCTGACTTCCGTCCTATATCCATTCTCCTGTTTCTGTCCAAGATTTTAGAGAAACTACACAACTAAACTATACAGCGCTGATTAAAGTCTCTGACGACATTCGACGGGGCATGGATAATAAGCAACTCACAGTGTTGGATTTGTTGGATTTCAGCAATGCCTTCAATTCTGTTGATTTTGACATTCTGTTGAGTCTGTTGAGTTCTATTAACATATCTCCATCAGTCATTGGTTGGTTTCAGAGTTATCTGAGGGGCAGGCGGCAACGTATTCGCATTGAAGATAAGTTTTCATCTTGGCGTGAATTACGTGCTGGTGTGCCTCAAGGTGGTGTGTTGTCTCCTTTACTCTTTGCTATTTTTATCAATTCAATTTCACACAAAATAACTTCTTTCTATCATATGTATGCAGACGATTTTCAACTATACACGCAGTCAACCTTTGAAAACTTGCCCGCTGCAATTACTACCATTAATGGTGATTTGACTGCTGTAAGTCAATGGAGTAAGAGCTATGGACTAACGATTAATCCATCTAAGTCCCAAGCTATTATTATCGGTGGAGCGGGCTGGATTTCGAGAGTTGACTGGGATAGTCTTCCCTTAATAACATTAAATAGCGTTGTGATACCATTCAGCAAGTCTGTTAAAAACTTTGGAGTTCACTTTGATAATACTTTCTCGTGGTGTCATCAGTTAAAGGAAGTTAGCAGGAAATCATTTGCTGCCATTGCTTCTTTGCGGCGCTTACGTTCTTTTCTCCCCATTCCTACTAAAATTATGTTAGCACAATCCTTACTCCTTTCCATTCTCGATTATGCTGACGCAAGCTATCTTGACTTAACCGAAGTTCAACTAAACAAGCTTGAGCGAATTCAAAATTTAGCTATTAGGTTTATTTTTGGTCTACGCAAGTATGACCATGTCTCCGACTTTCGTACAAAGCTCAAGTGGTTACCCATTCGCCTTCGCCGGAATCTGCACACTGTATCTCTTCTGTACTGTGTATTGTTCAATCCTACGACACCAAGTTACTTAAAGAGCAACTTTAAGTTTCTTGGTCATGACAGACCAGATAGAGTTTTACGATCTGCAGGAGAATTTATTCTCACTCCTCATGTTTACAGAACCAGCTATTTTAAGCATTCCTTTACGGTGAAAGCCATTTGTTTATGGAATGAGCTTCCTCCGCATATCCATCGAGCAAAAACATTAGAAAAATTTAAGACTGAGATTAAAAATCACTATTTGTCCCTATGTTAACTCTCTGATGACATTTGTTTTTTATTTTTTTTCCTTCCCATTTATATTATGTTATTTATTATTTATATTATATGTATTATATGTATCTATATTTTTTATCTAGTTGTAAGTATGTCTATTATATAACATGGCTATTCGTATATATTATTGTTGTAATAATATTATATATAGGTTTAGTTTATTTAGATATTAGTATGTATGTCTATTGTTTGGACCACCTACCTATGTTCAATAATACAATTTTCCTTATCCTTAAGGTTGTCTGGAAGAGATCGCTCTTTAGCGATAAGACCGCCTTTTGTATTTACCCATAAGACTTTCTTCTCTTTTGTAACTTTTATTTCTTTTCTTTGTGGTATACAATAAAGCATATATAAATAAATAAATAAAATAAATAAATAAAATAAAATAAGTACTTATAAGAACTTGTGTTATAGAATAA
This sequence comes from Sericinus montela, assembly GCA_029286605.1. Lineage (NCBI taxonomy): Eukaryota > Metazoa > Arthropoda > Insecta > Lepidoptera > Papilionidae > Sericinus > Sericinus montela. The sequence continues at coordinate 5,931,831 of JAGSMR010000004.1, forward strand.
GAAGCAACAAAGGTACCACAAAAACATAGATCCGAGGATATGGAAAAAATGACTCAAGCAATCAATGGTCGTCAAAAATCCTAATGGCTATCAAAGGATGGCGGTATAACCATTTCAAAAATTGTAAGTAAAATAAATAAATATAAATATCTTCACGCAATTTCCAATATAGGGATAGACAGAGGTCTAGTCCAGACAATTAATTTCCTCCGACTCACATTCGACCGAAGATATTTTCGGGATAACGTGACAGGTGTTGAGCTCGTCGCCGTCTTTTTATACAAGCCATTGATATAATTCGTACATAGATTTTTGAAAAACCCATTGGTACGAGCCTGCCACCTGTGGATCAAAATCGGGTCTCTTGACTAGAAATTCCGACCACCCAATCACTCGGCTATCGTGACTTTGTATTGCCGCTATATTATATTGAGGCATGGCCGCTGCTGCGAGGTATCTGGTACGGCGATCTTCAATTTGCTAGTCCAGTTTAGGTGTAAAGACAAATCATCCTTACGGGGCAGGTCTTGGTATTAAAATTAAATCCTTCGCACATGACCCACGAAAAGTAATAGACTAGAATGTATTTCGTCGCACGTTAAGTCGCGGGCAAGAGCTAATTATTACGTAAAATATTAATTGGTACGGGTTGTATTCGAGACCTCGACCTCTACTACTGCCGAGCTACCAAATGCTTTAAAAAATTAATGCATAATTGAAATTTAAAAATTCTGAAGTCAAATCGTATATGTGTATTTATTTATGTTTCACCAAGCATTACATTTTATTAATCATTTCTCGAGAGCTATTATATACCCACTTATCTATTGTTTTAAAACTAAATGAAAAGGATGGGAACAAAGTCATAAATTAGATTAAAACGAATTACAATAAAAAATCTAACAGTATATATTTAATTACTTAATATAACGAGAAAAATATGTGTTGCAAACTAAATACCGCTTTTCGGAGTTTGTGAAAATTTGCGAAGATATATTCCTACAGATTTTGTAGGACTTCTTCAGGAAAAATCATTTATAAAAAAATTTTTTCGTCTTCAAAAAGAACACAAAACATTTTTTTTTTGCTAATTTTGTTAATTATCAATTTAAATGAAATACCCGATAAGCACTACTTACTGATGTGATAGAAATCGGCGCCAAGTGTTGAAGAATTTGTTTAATTTTATATCACAGTTGCATTCAGGTAAGATGTTACAGTGTCATCGCCTTCAAGCATCATCAGTGAGAATATTTCATTATTGGAATACTTCATTTACATTAATAATGAACAAGTTTAGCTAATTTTATTATTAAAGGCGGATTTTTTTTAATTAGTTTCTTACTGTTTTAATGTTTGTGTATTTTGTATGTGGTTTAGTTAAAACAAAAGATCGAGAAGTGAATACGATAATACATTGAGGGCACAACCTAAGGAGTCCCATATCTACTTGAAGCTATAAGAAGATATGCGTAAATCTTCCAATCAGTCGGTGGAAACTATTGTACCGAAAATTCGTCTCTTATCATTCAATACCTATGTACCGGGCAGTATTTGTCCACAAATCTTATAATATTGCCTAACTCCTGACCGAAAAGGGGTGCAGGACTTCTATTATAAACTCAGTATTAATATATCATGAGTCATAGTCACATACAACGTAATTCCATCACAAAAGAGCGTAAAATCCACTACCATAGACTAATTATAAACACGCAGCTTAAATATATTTGGTACCCAATAATTGCTCGTCGATTAAGGAGATAAAGATAAGGCCACATATGACAAGGCCCAATTATGCTTCCAAAAACATAAAAATCTTTTTTATTCTCGATGACTGCTTGTAATCTATCTCAAGTAGTCTTAAACATGATTTATCGGTTAGACGTGATTAACTAGTAAGTGACTTTTGGATTATATATATTTGTATACATAGATCCACATTGATTGTTTATTTTTTTAAATTAAAATTAGGAGACTAGAATTCTATCTCCAGGGAGAAAGTATGTCAAAAGCATTCCCCGGTCGAGCCGGCCCATTCCTGCAACAACAAAAGCTGATGCGTTGCTGCCACTGTTAACCTTCGTTGTTTTTGATTCCATATTACAAGTGACTAAGCTGCTTATTTTGGAATCAGAGCAATGTATGTGATGTTGTCTCTATCTATATATGTATTTATTTTACGAACTCTATTTAAATAAATAAATATCTTCACGCAATTCCCAATACAGGGGTAGACAGAGGTCTAGTTTAGACAATTAAGTCCCTTCGACCCACCTTCCACCGAAGATATTTTCGGGACCACGTGACAGGTGGTGAGCCCGTCGCCGTCTTTATGTCTAAGCCAACGATGTTATTGGTACATAGTTTTTTTTCTAGAAAAACCCATTGGTACGAGCCCACCACCTGGGGAACGTACTCGGGTCTCTTGAATCGATATTCCGACCACCCAACCACTCGGCTATCGTGACCTTCGTGACGAAATCTATTTAATTGTTTGTTTTATGTATTCTTTATTTGTATATGTAATGAAATCAAAGTTAAATAGAAGTAACTAGAGTTGTAATTTATCAAATACGAAGCAACATTTTCTTACCCGTATCAGACGTATCTTTCATGCAATCACGACATGATTTATCCACCAGAAACTATTTGCCTAGTTGCTTAATCGTTATTTAAAGTAATTGGTACTAATGTTTACAAGTTGTATTAGTATCTGTCTCGTTTAATAATAACGAAATGAACACTGGTGTAACTATTGATCACTACTGCCGTACTGATCAATGGTTACGTACGTAATAAAAAATCTAAATTTTTATTAGTTAGGCGATTTAACCAACTATATTATTTATATATACATATAATTTTCATGACAGAATCCGCAGCAGAAACAGGATAACCGACGCAGCCATGACGATCCGCAATATGAAGTAGCAATAGCTCGCAGAACTGTCAACTGTTGTGGAATAAATGTTCTCGATCCACAGCCTCATTCTGACAAGCCGTTTCCTAAACGGCTTGACAGAATGAGGCTGTCGATCCCCTAGAAGATGGAACGATCTGCACAACATTGCGGCTCGATGAATGTAGATGACTCGGGAGCGTTCTTTGTTGATTTCTTTCGGGGAGGAGGAAAAAGAAGAATAATTAAAAAAAAATCTTTTATCTAACCACTTTTAAAATCCCCACACATTTTTATTTTTTTTCGTTGGTGTAAATTATTGACAGTAAATTTCATTGAAAATACAAGGAATGTGGAGTTAATTTAAAATAGAATAAGAATGAGATATGTAAATAATATCTTCGCGCTATTTATTCCAGTGCAATTTTTATTTGAGATAACGTCGCATCTTTGTGAGCCCTTCACCATCTTTATTTCCAAATCAACGATATAATTCATACATAAGATTTTGAAAAACCCATTGGTACGAGCCCGCCACCTGGGGATCCACACTCGGGTCTCTTGACTCGAAATTCCGACCACCCAACCACTCGACTATCGTGAAGAAATTAAAAATGATTTTTAACAAGAGTTAGAAAACCTATGAAGGTGAAAAATGTATTTTATTCAATCGGTACTAAACAAGGATGATCTGAGACTTGTCTCGAAAACAGACTTGATGATTTCCTGTCACATAACTAATCTGATAGAGTCTGTAGTAACAAGTAGTTCAAGTGTGTCCCAACTGGTTAGGCAATGGACGAAGTTGTCTTTGACATATTTGTTTTTGTTTAGTATTTTTTTGTTCTTAGACTCCTCAGTCTCATAAACAGATTAGACGACATCAGCCTTGTAAATAAGCTGATTGAGTCTGTAGTAATATAGATTTCAAATGTGTCTTAACAGGTTAGTCAACAAACGAAGTTGTCCTTGACATATTTGTTTTTTGCCTATAATTTTTTAATCTCTGACTTACTAATTACTTTTATCTGAGAACTATCTTAGAGCTAAGTACAATGAAAATAAATATTTAAGTAGTCCGGTATTATAAATGCAGGAATGAATGTACAATGATACAGAAATTGTATCCAGAACATTTTTTAGTTATGCTGAATTGTACCAGACTAAAAACATGCTCTTTAAAATAAAACAAAATTGAAATTTGTGTTTTCATGTGGCGCAGTTTTGGGGTAACAAACATTAAAAATAAGTCCAATCCATTTTTAAAGTCAGAAATGAAATATGTATTTCGAAGATAAGAACGAAAGGTTTCAAGAATGTTAAGGATGGAGTAAGTTAAAGAATTTTAATTTCAGCCACAAATTATAAATTAAAGGTAAATTTCAAATTTAAAAAATAAATCAAGAGCTACGAAAGTGCACTGCATGGCATAGGCATCTACCGTTCGAGAGCGATCGCCCCGCCGGATAAGCGGATTGCTGCGATTAATCTGTAAATATATAGTAAAAAAATATCTTCACGCAATTCCCAATACAGGGGTAGACAGAGGTCGAGTCTAGACAATTAAGTCCCTTCGACCCACCTTTCACCGAAGATGTTTTCAGGACAACGTGACAGGTGGTGAGCCCGTCGCCGTCTTTATGTCCAAGCCAACGATATTCGTACATAGTTTTTGAAAAACCCATTGGTACGAGCCTACCAACTGGGGATCGAACTCGGGTCTATTGACTCGAAATTCCGAACACCCAACCAATCGGCTATCGTGACTTTTAAAATAATATATATTTACAGATAAATTTTTATATTCATTAATTTTCCCTACACTAGGGAATTGGCCACAGAGGATAATTAAGTCCTTTCTACCCACCTTCAACCGAAACCTATTTTTGTGACAGTGTGGCAGGTGGTGAGCGTATTGTGGTTTTATGTCCAAGCGATCGGTATATAAGAATTTTCCATTTCGCTTTCCGAACACTGATACAGTGAATGAATGAAGTTGTAAGAATAGTACTTTCATTTCATAGGAATATCGCAGTCTCTACTTGAAATCGCTATTAAATAACAATACACCTATCATATATTATATTTATAAGCTTATGTGTATAAAATGTGTATGTAACATATATCCAATAAAAGCATAAAAGTTTAAGTAAAATATAAAAGTTTAAATAAAAATTCCGCTCTTTATTTAAAGAACCTGATTCCGGATCAAACAGTATTTTATTCTTTTTGATATGTTTCAAAGTCCTTTTTTCATGGTTGTATTTAAGTTCAACGACTTCAATGCTGACGTCAACCGAATGAAGAGGAAGTTAATTGACATTTTATGTGTTCGTTGTAGTAGTCGCACAAGTTAGATCGAAATAAAATTACTTATATTGAATTTATTGCTTTTAATTTCAGGTTTTTACTTCCTAATATTTTGTTGTGGCCACTGGCGTAGTGAGGTCTTTACCGACCAATGATGAAAACTGACGCAGGGTTACGCAGTTACATGGTAGTAGTTGCCTGCCATAAAGTTGAGCTTCAAGTGAGCTTGGTCAGCCCAATTTGGATGTGCCTTGGTGGATTGTAACAGGAGGGTTTGCCTTTGTCCTTGCACCTCTTGTGAAAAAACGGTCTTACTTGCCTTTTTGTGAAAAAACAGTTGTAGGATTGCTATCCTACAACTGTGGCTGCCATGTTCCCGGCGCGGCAAAGGTGAACTTCTCTGCCTAGATACTCGCGCTAAACCGCCCTATGCGCCCTACACTAATGAGAAGATGTAATGTCTCATTGTTTGTGATTATACTGGTTCTCTATGACGTTGCAAACAAGAAGAGTGATTGGACTACTATTAATCGGTAGAAATAGTTAAGAGTGTCGTACTGTGCAACCTAGACGCTGTCGTTTCCTTAGACAGAAAAGTATTAGAAAAGCTTTTTTCGTTGATATCATTTATCATATATCTTAATGCCAAATTTAACCATCCTGAGTAAGTGGTTTTAGTGGTTACGTAATAGTGTATGAATGAGAATAACCCTAAATATAAAAAAATAATTACGCATTTTCCCATGTACTAGGAAGACAGGGGTCTATGTATATATATATATATATATATATATATATATATATATATATATATATATATATATATATATATATATATATATATATATATATATATATATATATATATATATATATATATATATATATTTTTTTTTTTTTGTGTGGTAATACAAGAGGGTGTTTCTCTCCGAGACAGAATCTGCAACAATGATATTGGTGGCAGAACTAGGAAAAAATTATCAGCTCACTGAAGTGACAAAGTGGCTGAAAGGCTCTCGAGTGCCAGCCTCGTTCTAGCTAGTTAGCTAGCGTAGTCTATACAACATTTGTGCAGTTCGTCACTTCATCTTGTGGGGGGCCTGGAATTGATGCATGCGGGTGGCTCAGGACCGCTCTTTATACAAATCTGTAAGGGAGGTCTATGTTAAGAAAAAGGTAACACAAGATGAGTATACATGAGGTAGTATGAAATTTATGCATCAAATACTACCTTTATGTATTTGTTGGTAGTACAAAAAGCGGCCTTACTATTAAAAGTGGTTTCTTCTATAAAACCTGAATATAAACTTTCGAGAGAATCACCAGTATCAACAATATCGATGATTAAAATAAAGTTTTTTCATGGGTTCTCAGAAAAGATGATGGAAATATTTTAATTTTACGAATTTACCTGTCGGTAATCTACAGGAACATAGAATAGTCTATGAAAATAAGAAAAAGTCATCTTTGCTCTGTTGTTTCCATCGAACACTTTTCATTTTTTTTGGTATGAACCGTTGTCCTAGTAGTATACACCTATAAGCCAACATTTTTACTTTAACCTTTATACAATCGGGTATTTTACTAAATATAAATATTTTTGACAATATTCTTATTATATTATTATGTTTGAGATTTCTCTTCCTATGCCTGGAGACAAAGCCAAAATCAGATCTATAGAAGAAAAATGTAAAATATATATTATAATCGTTCGAAATATAAAACAAGAATATATTACATAGCATACATATGTATCTGTCATAAAAATTTGTAAGAAGTTTATCACTTTAGTCAGTTTGATCAAGATACGTAAAATATTACGAAGAATTGTGATATTTTATCTGTAACTCTCTAAATACAAGGATAGAGTAAATTGATTTTAATAAATAATAATCGATCGCATAATGGAATCATATATCTATAGTTACAAAACATTATGTTTTACATTAGTAATAGAATTTATATGAAATATATTCAAACGAGCGATTGTGTTGTGGTTAACTCGTAAAATGATCCAAATAATTGAGCAATATTACACGTTACCTTGGTTGTTTAAATGCTCTACTAGAATTAATGTCGGGCGTTAAGCCATTAGGATTGAATTTAAGGTGGCAGAAGTCGCTTTAATAGGTTGAGTACAGACAGTGAGAGTTACTTGAATACAGGAAAAAATCTTGAAATAATTTGTTACTGAGAGATCCTAAATAATTTTAAGACCAAATGTTAAATAACATGATACACCTTTCATTTTGTCTATATATCGCAAAAATCGATTGCAAAACCAAGGACTTTGAGAGCGTGGGTGACGGCCTTGCATCTTGTCACTACGCATGTATGCAGTATAATATTTTTATGCAAAATATAGTCATGATAATATATAATGTGATCTACAACCTATTTCAATTTGTTTGTTTGAACTATGTGATCTTCGCTTTTTTCTATATTATTACGTTATTATAGTATTATAGTATGTAACTCAGTAAACCTTGCCATTCTGCTCAGCTGTGGCACAATCTTTTATTAAAATTATTTAAAAAATATCTTTGAAGATAGTAACATAAATTTCAAAGGTCAGTAAAATTATTATTAAAAATAATAATAAAGATCTATTGGTACCATGCCACGAGGCGTAGGGCTCTACGATTATGGTAGTTTTTAGGTTAATAGCTAGTTTTTACTTAAAAAAGAAAAAATGTCCATGCTGCCAATTCCTTGGACTGGATATAGCAACGCCTGCACACTGAGGTTCGACGAGAATATTTTGGAGAAAGTTACACTGGAATGTTGTAGAAGTTTCTAAAGTCCGACGACGGAGAAGCGCTTGTTAATTTCCAAAACTTACTTCATCACCTGGATTAACTTCATCTGTCCCAAGGATTAAGGCCGAGATTGTGATAATGTTATTTTTTGGCTGATTGACTAATATTTGCATGTAAAGTTTACATTCTCACATTATGATAATATTCTGCAGGAAAAGAATATATGTGACAAATAATAGTTAAGCTAATTCGAAATATGATAATTTGCATTACGTAGATTTTTAATTATTTATGATTTTAATGTGTGAAACCAAATTTTCTCACAGATAACAGCCTAGAAAATGTACAATGTAATGTATTATACAGAAACTAGGTAACGAAAAAATTAAAATAACATACAGTCTTTACGAATATTTTCCGGGAAATCAAAATTTAAAATTATACTACAGTCACACCTAACTTCCGTCAATGATAAGGTGAAAAAATGTAGGTAAAAAAAACTTTTGTATATTATTTGAGAAGGATTTTATGATTTTCAATGTTTCTTCAAGCATTTCAAATCTATGATGACGTATAGATAAATTTATATCTTTAATTACATACAAATTTATAACAATTATAAATGGAAATATACAGAAAGATAAGAATACTATATAAAAAAGTCTAATTCAATTTTTTCTTTCTTTTAATCAATTTAGGCCTGTCTCTTATGAAATACACCGATTCATAAAAATAATGTGTATGTTATATAAATTCGAGTATAACTTCAAAATAATCTAAGATCTTTTTTGCTTGATGAAAAATAGAACAGAATGGCCAGAATGTTATTATATTTTATTTCGTGAATACGAAAAATTTATGGAAAAAATGTCGGCAGTGGATACCTTGAGAAGCTGAAAGTTATACAATTAACGATTCTTGATAACAGCCAATCAATAATAAAATTTAAAAAAAATATATCTTTACGCAATTCCCAATACAGGGGTAGACAGAGGTCTGGTCTAGACAATTAAGTCCCTTTGACCCACCTTCCACCGAAGATATTTTCGGAACAACGTGACAGGTGGTGAGCCCGTAGCCGCCTTTATGTCCAAGCCAACGATGAAATTCGTACATAAGTTTTTGAAAATCCATTGGTACGAGCTTGCCACCTGGGGATCGAACTCGGGTCTCTCGACTCGAAATTCCGACCACCCAGACACTCGGCTATCGTGACTGATGTGCGACCGCAGAGTAAACTCTCGGTCGCTCATCGTAGAGTCTATTCGCTTGAGAATGCCTTGTTTTGAGGCGAAAAACGTGTCGCGTTTTCGGTGGTGGTATATGTTACCTGGTTTGAGTGTAGTGGTGGTGGTGGTGCATACAGTGGAATTAGTGCATGCATCTGTGGGAGGAAGGGTGGTGCTCTTCTTCTCTTCGGACCAGGTAACATATACCTTTTTATATTTGCGTGCGGAGGATTGCGAAGTAATTTTTTCAATACCAACTTTACAATGAATTTCCGCAAAGTGACGCCTGAGTCAATTAACTGTAAATCAATAACTTTAATAAAAAAAATATGTAAATCGGTTGTGTTCTACTTGATCAAATATGATAGTATATTTGAATTGAATATATATGTATATGTATATATATATATATATATATATATATATATATATATATATATATATATATATATATATATATATATAGACAATTTAGACCAAACGATTCATTTAATAACATTGGACGACATAACAAGTGGTTATCTTGTCATCTGCTTTAGGTCCAAGCCAACGATATAAATCTTCATAAATTACGAATAATTCTTTTGTACGATCTTACCTCCGTCCCGAGGATTGGACTCGTGTCCCTTAAATCAAGAAAAAGAAAACGGAAGTCGAAGAAATTCCAATCACTCAACCACTCCACAATCTAATCACACAATCACTCAACCACTCGGCTCATATTTATTTTTGTAATATGCATACATCCTTTTGACAGGGAATTGAGTATTTAGGGTATATAATAGATCTTTATTATTATTTTTAAGTATTTCCAATACAATGGTACTTAGACATTTAGAAATATTAGTATTTACTAAACATCGGAGTCTATTTCGGGGAACGTAACAGGTAGTGATCCTGTCAATGTGTTAGTATGTACGTCCTCCAATGTAAATCAAACATAAATTTCAAAGGTCAGTCTTCCAAAGGTCCAAACTCAACATAATATAGAAAAAGTGTTTTTTTCCATTGACCTGTCCGGGAATTGCACCCGAAACCTCAGAGCAGGCAACACTTTGGGAACCGGTGTGTACGTTACTCGTCGACGGAGATAGTCATTATTAGTAGAAAGTTCAAAGTCATTATTAGTTTTTCATTAAGTTTTCCAGTGTTGTTAAGTTACGTTAGAAGAATATACCACCCACTTTGTTTCCTTATTGGTTACCAAAGGTTTAAATTGGCTGCAGTCAGATGGCGAAACAACCAAAAATACCTAATCAAAATTCAGGCGATGATCAGCAATTTCTAAGGTGCAAGGTGTCACTGGTGTTACTGCGATTCTGATTCGCTACAGATTTTGTCCGAATGAAGAGGAAGTTAATTGTACACTCTTGTCACCAGCGGCTACGACTAGTCGCGGATACAATTCCTTTATATACTGCATCACGCGGTGACCGAACGGTTTAATCGTCTCTACGGCAAATGGAACAAATATGTAGTCTTCTTTCAAAGACTCATATTTACGCCACTTACCCTATTCAGGTGCCTCTGTTGCCGCCCCGGCTCTTATCGAAGTACTCTTGATGTGAGAGACCGCTAATGTATTGACGCTAGTAGTCTCCCACATATTATTTATGGAAACAAGAGCCCTTCGAATGATTTTATTCAAGGAGCCGTGACGACAGTCTGCCGGCGCTTTTTGGCATGATATATATATATATATATATATATATATATATATATATATATATATATATATATATATATATATATATATATATATATATATATATATATATATATATATATATATATATATATATATATATCTTAGAATGATCAAGAGCTTGTGAAATTAAAAACATCCTAATTTCAAAACAGAAGATGGTTGGGTGGTACATGTGGTAGCATGGGATCCACTTATAAATCAAACTAAGTGCAAAACCAAGTGTACCACTCCAATATTCTCTGAGCGCGTTTTGCGTAAATCGAATCTGAATTAATACTCGAAAAATAAATGTTGACGAATATATAAATTATGGTAGCCGAAGTTAAGGGTACAGCGGGACGGAAGGGTTTAAGACATTAGTCCCGCGTGACCACAGATGCTGTAAAGCACCCGAACAAGTGCCCGTAGTGTAGTCCCGTAACTACAAAAAATCATTACACTGTGGAATTTTTAGGACAGTGGGATGTCAGATTTTTTTGTCGCTATCTTAGGGCAAGTTTTTTTGGGATTTTCGATCATTGGTCTCCTCGTAGAAGGAGACCAAACGTATTTATTTATTAGTCTCCACATAATAATACATATTTATTAGTCTCAGCAAAAAATATTCTATTCGTAATGGTTAATGGTTACCTTTGGCTTTTATACAGGCCTTTAATCTGTTTGGCCATGAATCTGTGGATTTCCGCACTGTTTCCAAGGGAAATTTCGCCTCGCCGGAAAAAATCGTTAAGTAAGTATAGGGTCTGGGCTAGATGATGGCTAGTCTTCAGCTCTTATAAAGTCCGGAACGGTGGTTTCAAGCTAGGTTTGGGTAGTTCGTGCCTTGTGACCAGGTGCAGAGTCCTGTCGGAAAGTCTACGCTATATTTATAAAACGTGTATTGCTGAGAGGTTTCGCAACATGATCCAAGACTGTATCATGATACACTTTGAAGTTTTCAATCCTTATTCACAAAAATGAACTGAAGCCGGCTGATAACCACGTTATACCTTTCCGACCACTTGAGCACTTTCTTTAGATCTGTGAGCGATAAAGTGTATTATCATTTTGCTTATTGATGTATTCTTCAATCGTGAACATTTTTTTATCGGTAAAGAGGATATTTCTGTCTTTTTTATGCTTTTCACACATGCGTATCGCGTCAGAAAAGGTTTTTGGGCGATCTCTTTAATTATAAATATTGATTCAGGAATTGTTTTATAATACGCGACAGAGTCCTAGATTATTTCTCGTGATAAGATTTTTGTTATCGTCACTGCTATCCTATTTTCTTTAACACTATTTTTCATATAGTAATTTGATAATGAACTGGAAAAGATATGTGAAATGGCGCAAAATCAAAAGGAATTTTGATAATAATACACGAGTTCCAAATTAAAAGTAATTAAGACATTTGAAAAAATGAAAAGTTTTTATGTCACAGTATTTATGACCAGACTAGTAAAAAGTAATAATGTAGTATAATGATTAATGTAATATTACGACAGTATGAAAAAAAAATTAAAGTTTAATTAAGTATTAAAGTATTTGAGACGATTCTAAAGTATTCACAAAAGTAATTTACTACACAAAAGCTTTCCCTCCTCTCTTCCAAGAGACCAAAGCCAAACCGTCAGATCTCTTGCCCTTCTATCTGTATAATATAAGTATAATCCACAAGTTTCTTAAACCGAGGGAAAATTTATGGAGATAAGCGATCTTCGTATGACTTCGTTTAGATACCATGACTATAAAGTTTATCGTCACTTTTTTGGCTTTCACCACGTTGGAGACCCATTCCTTCGAAGTCGCTGCCAAAAAGACAACGATGTAGTTGTCATGCGTAAGCTTTCGCTATCAAATAATAAAAAATATATTCACGCAATTCCCAATACAGGGGAAACAGAGGTCTAGTCTAGTCAATTACGTCCCTTTGACCCACCTTCCACCGAAGATATTTTTGGGACAACGTGACAGGTGGTGAGCCTGTCGCCGTCTTTATGTCCAAGCCAACGATATAATTCGTACATAAGTTTTAGAAAAACCCATTGGTACGAGCCTGCCATTTTGGGATCGAACTCAAGTGTCTTGACTCGAAATTCCGACTGCCCAACCACTCGGCTATCGTGAGTGATCAAATAATATATAATTTTTTTTGGCTGTCTCCGTCACAATGAAGATTGTTCCCTCAGCTTTTCGGCACCTCCGTTTCAGCGAATTAGGTTCCTGTCGTATATCCTTGTCAGGACAGAGACGTCATCATGCTTCCCTAGCCTCGATATGTAAATGTAACTTATATGTACGTGTATATGCGATAGTACATTAAGTTTAACATTCCTTCTTAATACCTTATGTACTTTTATACCTTCGGTACTTAAGACACTATAAGTGATGTGAGTGTTTCTCCCGTAAAGATGATTTATCAGGATTGTCACACTTGGTAAGCAAATTGGCGATCTCACTACCAAAAACCTGGCACCTTAGCCGACGCTGTTTACCGTCACCAGTCTGCTTAATTTTGGCCTGACATTTATGGTGAAGGTTGTTGTCTTGCCATCTGTTGATTTTTTTATAGAATAGGGAGGCAAACGAGCAGGTGGCTCACGTGATGGTAAGTGATTACCGTGGCCCATGAACACCCGCAATACCAGAGGCATAGCTGATGCGTTGCCGGCCTTAGAGTGCCCCCCCCCCCCCCAGTCCTCCGGTTACCTGCACTCACCAGACGAAACGTAGAAGTTTGTTCGACTTCTACTTGACGCCAATATTCTGTGAGGTCGTGGTACTTCCTCGGTCGAGCCGGCCCATTCATGTAACAACAAAAGCTGATGTGTGGCTCTACCAATGTACTGTTGATGGATATCTATGCGTAAAATCATGGTATCAATGATGGATGCTTGATTTCAATGTTGGATATCAATGCTTGTAATGATTGCTTAAATGCGTAGCTTTCAGTAGATTCGAACTGCGAACGCTTTAAAGATTATTTACAGTTATATACAGTTTTTTTACTTCTACACCGCATGCTTTAAACATTCGTTAAGCGCTTGGTTTCTAAAACATAGAAAGTTTCCAAACGGTTGGTTTACTTGTAGTATTTGCCGGTCACGGAATAGATTATACATAATTAATCAAAAAATGTCAATTCATTGTTTGATAATTATGATGTAGTAACATCCACGCTATGCACAAGGTTTAGTGCATTTTCCTTTTTCCTGATAGACTTGTAGTTAATTTAAAAGATCAAAGGTTGTATAAATAACGCAAAAACTTGATACATTTTGATTTTACTTCCTGTGTTTTCCAATTCTGTGGTAGTCAGAGACAATTTAATCCTTTCAACCCACATTTAAGCGGACTTTATTTGGAGCGTCAGAAATATAACGTCACAGACGGTAAACTCTGAGCAGTCTTCGTATCTAAGCCAATGATACAATATACTTACATAGATAAATGTTTAAATCAACTTCCATGACTCTAGTACAAGCATTTAATTCATCATACAAATATTTGCCCCTAGCAGAAATCGAAATCGCAACTATAGCTCCGAAGGCCAGATCACTACAAGCTTAAGCTAAAAATGTTAAGGTTTAAGAGTTTGAAATATATTTGAAATACCGTGATTCGTTAATACGAGGTTCACTAACTATGGGCTAAACTGTCACTGATCATTGCAATCATTATTTATAATTAACACACTTGCGTTTGATGATTGAACGCAAACGGAATCCTTAAATGATTTGTAAAAAATATCGAGAAAATATGAAGACGATGTCGCTTTCAAACTTTAAAAATTGTAGTAGGTCTTAGTTACACTTAGTTTTAGGTAGACGATGATTTTTATTTTAGACAAAAAGATTTTTATTTACAAAATCTAGAAGTAAATAAACCTTTGCACCGCAGCGGGCTAACATCAATGATATTGATATGACACGTTTTAGACAATCGATACGATGCTGCGTAGCCCTTATCGTGTAACTTGTGACGTCACAGATGTCCAAGATATATAGGCAAGTGATAGTGGCGCGCGCGCACATTGCGAGTAATACGCGAGTGACCCGCGCATTTGCCTTCGTCTCGCATTTCGCGCTCAAAGTAGCTAGTTGCGGACGTATAACGACCCTTTTGCTGCATCTATATTTCTTATAAATATTTTTGGACAAGTGAAAAATTTTAGTGATTTATTTTGGAGTTACATAAGCGGTGAGTTTGAAAAAAATCATTTAAAAACATAATTTTTCATTAAAAAAATGCTTTAAATTCTATGTATATATAGAGTTATCTGGTATAATTTTTTTTAATTAATTTTTAATATTAATTTCATTTAATTTACAAAGCGATGGGTAGCGACTCGAGTCCCAGAAAAAAAAAACACATTCGGGGTTTAATTAAAAAGACTACACAATTGTTCCATCTAGGACTAAACTAACTTTAAATATGGGACCATAATTTAATTATAACATAATTAAAACTTGTAAATTTTAGAAAACCCAAGTAATCTAATAATTGATTAACTAAGTAATAATAATTATTACTAAAATTTTAGAGGCCATTAAATATAATAAATTTTATTGCCTTTTTTTAAAATAAAATAATACATTTCGATAACGAAGTACTGTGGAATGGAAGCAGAGGGATTCATTCAAATGAAATATTTTTGAGATTAATCACCATTAGCATTGTGAAAGTCCGACGGGAGTCGGAAGGTCATCTTATTACTATAAGGACTATGAACACTGGCACGTCCAGTTTTGAATATAAAACCGGAAGATTTTACATATTATATTTAAATTATGTTATATATAAAAACATTTAAGTAAATTGCTGTTTAGACCATGAGGCTGTGCTACTATTTCGTAGACTGTGTCCAAGTCATATGAAAGACCTTTAACTGCGACCTCGATATAGTAAAAGAAAATTGCAAAGTAAGTGAGGAATGCAGAGACAGCATATCGAATTTAAGATTATGTAGGTTTTCTATGCGAAAGTTCGTTTTTTATTCAGTCATGAAAGGCTCGAGAAAAAATATAGTTTCAGTTGAAAAAATATATTTGTTTGTTAAGTGTAATATATTTTTATATTTTGTCTACATTTTGAGTAATCGAAACTAAATTGGGAGAGAATTATAAGAATTGGGTTAGTGATTATAATGTCGATGTTTATCTTTACGTTCATTCAGATTAGCACTGAGTAGCATGAAATTTGTTTTTGAAATTTGAAACGATACTAGAAATGACCTGATGACGCCGATCGCTGTCTGCCTCTTTTAAATATTAAACTGGTTTATTTTATTGTTGTATGTTATTGTCGATTAGTTCATCGTTGATTATTATTACTAACTATGGAAAATTTAAAAACGCTTTATGTAAAATATGAATTGATAACAAACTTTTCTTTTAAAATTCGAATTTAGGAAGATGTGGAATTGATAATGGTGCTTTATTAAAATATATTAAAACACACACGAGTTGCAGGGAGTTCATATATGTGACAAATTATTTCATTATGGCTTAAATGGTAACATATAAATTATCTTTGCATTCATTACTTTGTATTTTATACAATAAAGAAAGGAAATCAAAGTCATGTAGGCTAATAAATATGGAAAACAAGTAATGAATATTTATGAGCTAAATAAGTACCTGTGTAAGCTTGTCTTATCCTTTGCCAGGACACTAAGATGGCGATAGACTCATCACCTACCGCAATGTCCCAATCAAGCTACCTTGAAACTACCATTAGAATTAGATCCTCTGTTTCAAAGATTAGTGCAGTAAACTGACATAGAGTGTTTTGGAATTTATATTTTATTTAAAAATATATTCCAAAAAAACGGAAACTAATCACAATCAATGACATTCGTGAATTCGAATTATTTATTGCCATTTATTTCCTTTCATTATTTCTCCCACACCAAACTGCAACACTGAGCTTTTAAAATAAATAAAAGTTATTACGGATAAGCAAGTTTAAAGTACTAGTGATAACAGATTCTTTATACTTTGACTAAGAAAGTCTGTTTTATTTCGTAATTGTTTGTTGCCAGCTTGTTGCCATAATATTAATGACCTAAAGATTGCAACAAAGCATTAACACTGAAACTAATATACCATTAAAATCACGTTTAGGATATTTGTTAATGAACATAGATATAAGTAATAATAAAAGATAGTATTTTGTGTAGTATCAGCACATTGTTCTATCATTGTTGTTGTAACATAATTATTCTCATATAAACTCCAGATTAGAAGTTACAATTAAACAATATTTTTCAAACAATATTGTGTCTTCAAAGCTACGTTTCTCTGTATTTGATTTGATAAAATTTGCTTTATTTATGACGTTTTACTAATTATGACATTTCCGTATAAAAAACAAAATTAAAACAAAATTTTAATTAAGAGTATTGAGTTACTTTAAGTACTCCTGGACGGCGCCAGGCTCACCACCTGTCACGTTGTCCCGAAAATATCTTCGGTGGAAGGTGAGTCGAAGGGACTTAATTTCTAGACTAGACCTCTGTCTCCCCCTGTATTGGGAATTGCGTGAAGATATTTATTTATTTATTTACTTTAAGTCTACTCGTCTTAGCAGCAAGACAAGATGTTTTGGTACTATATTGTCTTATACAAAAACTATCCATTAAATGACGCAACCATTTTTAGCCTAATTTGTTTAAATTCATGGTTTTACTTTTGTACATAAATAAATAAATAAATATCTTCACGCAATTCCCAATACAGGGGTAGACAGAGGTCAAGTCTAGACAATTAAGTCCCTTTGACCCACCTTCCACCGAAGATATTTTCAGGACAACGTGACAGGTGGTGAGCCCGTCGCCGCCTTTATGTCCAAGCCAACGATGAAATTCGTACATAAGTTTTTGAAAAACTCATTGGTACTGCCACCTGGGGATCGAACTCGGGTCTCTCGACTCGAAATTCCGACCACCCAACAACTCGGCTATCGTGACTTTATCGTCACTTTTGTACATGGTTCCGATTTTTTTGTTGCTCCTTGCAAATTAGTTTTCAATTTAATATGCTATCTTCGACAGTTAAATATGTGCAGTATATATACATTATTTTCGTAACTTTAATGCTCTGATACTTTTACAAAAGTCATTGACCAAGTTGCATATTTAAAAATTATAATAAATGTATAATCATCGAAAACTTATTAAGCACAAGGTTTTTTATAGATTATTTATTTCGTATTGATTGATGTACAGCTTTAACAACATAGTAACATAGAGATAATGTAAAAAAGATATTTCTCTTTGTATACAAAGAATTATCAAATAAAATAATTGCATCACAACAAAATAATTGCGTTGCTAGTTCAAGCAACGCAATTATTTTGTTTATATTATTTTAATTGCGCAATATATTATTTTAATTGCTTCTATAAACAAATAAAAACTGTTAAATGAGAAGGGAACAAAGGTTTATTAATTTTGTAAAAAATAAATGTTAGATTATTAAAGATTATCGTCATATTGATCACCAATATAAATTATTTTTAGTCTTTGAAAGATCGCTACAAGTTTAGTCCCCAGTGGTAATAACGCATTTGTTACATTGTCTACAATATTCAATTATCGTTAAGTATAAATAATAACTTTTCTTTTATTTCTTCACGCATTTTTTCAAATACAGTGGTAGCTTGACAATTAAGTCGAGCCAAAATTCAACGAAGCTTATTTGGCTTATGTGAAAGGTGATGAGCCTATCGTCCTTTATCTGAGTAATATTTATGTATATATTTAAGTCTGTGAACGCTAGTGTCCGACAAGGCTGTGTGCTATCGCCAACCCTGTTTCTTCTGCATATCAATGATTTGTTACAAATTAGTAACATCCATTGCTATGCAGACGACAGCACTGGTGATGCCCGTTTTCACCGGCCGTGCCAATATTTCTCGGGAACACGTCGACGAGTACCGGAACAAACTTTTGTCTGATGTCGAGATTTTGTTGAAAATCTCGGACTGGGGCCGACTAAATTTAGTCCAGTTCAACCCTAAAAAGACACAAGTGCGCTTTACCGCTAAAAAGAAACCCTTTGTCGTATCACCTTATTTTGAGAGCATTTCCCTGGTTTCCTCAGCCAGCATCGGAATCCTTGGCGTCGACATATCAAGCAACGTTCAGTTTCGCGGTCATTTGGAAGGGAAGGCCAAATTGACCTCTAAAAAGCTTGGCGTGCTCAGTAGAGCACGACAGTACTTCATGCCGGCCCACCGCTTGCAACATTATAAGGCGCAGGTTTAGCCGCACATGGAGTACTGTTGTCATCTCTGGGCGAGGGCACCCCAGTGTCAGCTCCTTCCATTTAACTGACCTTCGACGACCATGATCTATCTGATAGGCTAGATCCCCTGGCATTGCGAAGAGACGTTGCATCTCTTTGCATTTTTTACAAGATTGACTACGGGGAGTGTTCCGAGTTTGATTAATCAATCCTAGCCGCTGAATTTCACCAGTGTACCTTACGGCATAGTCAAAAATTTCATCAACACCACCGTGATGCTTGGCATTCCACACCAGTGCTTTTTTCGCGGAATTTTCGGCCACGCACTTGCACTTTATGGAATGTGCTGCCGTCAGCGGTTTTTCCGGACCGATACGACTTAGGGACCTTCAATAAAAGAGCCTATACCTTTCTCAAATGGCCGGAATCGCATAGGCTATGCCTCTGGTGAGTGGATTTTTTCTGCTTTTGCAGGTATCGGGCCTCGAAGCAAGCCTCATTAGAGCCTCTGGTATTGCGAATGTTCATGGGCGGCGGTAATCACTTACCATCACGTGAGCCACCTGCTCGTTTGCCTCTCTTCTCTATAAAAAAAGTATAAGAATAAAATTTACTAATATACATAAATGTTACTTAGTTGAAAGTTTCAATATACATACCATCCACAACTCTATCACAGGCTTTCGTATTCATCACACAAATGTTTGACCCTAATGAACTTGCCCGCAAACCACAGCTTCAAAGGCTGGAATGCTACTGACTTGCCTAACAGGCCAACAGAGGTGTTCTGTTATCTCGTTTTTCACCCCACTGTAATGAAAAAAAAATCAATATATAGACCATTGAACGGAAAGCTATAAAAAGACACAGGTTTCGGAGCACGAACAATATTTTTATTTTATTTTTAAATATATAAATATTCGACCCACCTTCCACCGCGCGACAACGTGACAGGTGGTGAGCCCATCCCCGTCTTTATGTAAAAGCCAACGAAATAATTCGTGCATAAGTTTATTTTACGTTTAGTACGAGTCACGATAGCCGAGTTGTTGGGTGGTCGGAATTTCGAGTCGAGAGACCCGAGTTCGATCCCCAGGTGGCAGTACCAATGAGTTTTTCAAAAAATTACGTACGAATTTCATCGTCACGTTGTCCCGAAAATATCTTCGGTGGAAGGTGGGTCAAAGGGACTTAATTGTCTAGACTTGACCTCTGTCTACCCCTGTATTGGGAATTGCGTGAAGATAAGTTTATTTTTTGAAAAAACCTATTGGTACGCGCCTGCCACCTGGGGATCGAACTTGGGTCCCTTGACTCGGAATTCCGTCCGCCCAACAACTCGGCTATCGTGACTTATATTATTTAAGTTTGTTGTTATATCCACTGACAAAGAAATTGGCTGGCAGGTGCCCGCCGTATATAATAATTAAAAATAATCCTTATTTTATTATTTAAAAATAATTCATATAATTTTTCCCAGTATTTTTAATTTGACTGAATAGGAATGAATAAAAATGTAGTAGTATTATTTTTCTGGCAATTCTTTTATCCGGATATCAGAATCCTTAATTTCCAGGAGAAATATTATAATAGCCAATTATTCTTGCGAATAATAATAGTACAAATACTGCTACAAAGTAAATTCTAGGTTTCGATTTCTTTTACAGTAACTGTGCATTTTTCCGGGATAATGAGACTTCATACATCAATCCAGGTTACAAAATATCGTTGCACCAGAATTTTGCTCTAAATTTTTATGATATACTTTTATTGATTTTTAAAGCATATAAGAAATGTTGGATTTTTTTGTTACCAAATGAACGAAAATCAATTTAGTAAATTTAATTGACAATTTATTACGTACTGCTCAAAAAGTTTCTATTTTCATGTATATAATATCATCTCTTCTTCTGCAGTAAAGATATAAAGCCTATAAAGTTTCCACTGCTGAACATAGGCCTTCCTTAAAGATTTTACAAAGAACGATCCCGAGCCAACGCAACACGCAGGTCGGCACTCCATATTGTGTGGGAGGAAGTCCTATATAGCGCTTACTGCGCTGCCATTCGAAGTTTTGTTCCCCCAACCACACAAACTATCATCTTCACTTTAATCCCCCCCTCCCGGGCTCCCATAATTTTGTTTAAAAATTTAACATTGAAAACTTTCAGTCAGTGTATGCAGTGTACTCGTCTGTATAATAAAACTGTTATGATACAATAATAGTTTAACTGCCAGTTTTATTTTGCAATTTCCCACGCGGTTAGTCAGTTAGCAGAAATATTTTTTACATATTACATTTATACATCAAAAAAAATCCAGGATGGAAACAAATATTACCTTAAAGTAGTTTTAATTACCCGTTTTTGCTGTGTTTTTTTTCCATTCGCAACCATCCATTTTGTCGGCGGTTGGCATGTTTTTTTTACTATGATTTTCTTAAGAGAATTATAATTTTATAAATTCAGCAGCATTATCTTTCAAAGTTTGAATAATTTACCAATAGGAGATAAAATAAAAGTTTCAAAATATATTGCATTATATAAATTTTAAAATTCTGTAAACGGCCACAATAATCCGGTACGTTGAGTTGTTTAAGTCTCAGAGAATACTAAGGTGCAAACCAGTCTCAACATCAGCATTCTTTCATAAACCAGTCGACATGCGTGTTTGAAGGCAAAAAAGGAATAGGTGCCCACTAGTAGGTGTAATATAACTGAAAGTATGTACAAGGTCAATTAAATATTTTAACGATAATATCACTTAATAGTCCGCAGAAATACGAATACAATTACCTAAAAGGTCTACAACCTCTGCACAGTGTCGATCCGAAATAAGTATCCGAGTATATTTGTAATTACAACAGACGTTTGCTGGTAATTTTATCGAAACGAAGTAGTTCCGTGTAGAAAAATATTATACATTTACGTTATTCACACAAAAAATCTTTGCCGTAATTAGGTAAGATAGAGGCTACATTCTCTCACAGCGATTTGCAATTCTCTCGCTTTTTCATCTGCCTTTTGATCATATCTGCTCGTAATATGTATGTATAAAAAATTAGTATCTAGTTATATTTAAAAAAATATCTTCACGCTCAGTGGTAGACAGAGGTATAGACAATTAAGTCGTTTCGACCCATCTTCCACCGAAGATATTTTTGGGATAACGTAACATGTGGTGAGTTCATCGCCGTGTCAATTCAAGTCAACTATATAATGCGTACGTAAGTTTTTGAAAAACCCATTGGTACGAGCCCGCCAACTGGGGATCGAATTTTTATTAAAATTGTTTCAGTAGTGGTGCCGTTATACGGAAACTTAACATTTTTAGGGGATTAAAAGCCTATTTGTTATTTATTAGTTCCTCAGGTCCTAAATATCAATTTATGAAAATTAGGACATGAATCCTAGAAAATTTTATGAAGTTAACAACATTTTGTTCGAGAGATAATTATAATTTTTTTTTCTCTAGGCATATTCTCAACATTGAAGTAAACTGCGATCTTAACATTTAAGCCCCAATTTCCAGGCCAGCTGTACAATACAGTACAAATAAATATATTTACATATATTTATTCACCATTTGTATATTTATACTTATAAATATACTTAATGTATGGACTTTCATATTCACCATACAAATGTTTACTTCTAGAGTACAAACAAATTTAAGATTGTACTTCGTCGGACTTAAAACACTATTTATACGAGTACATATTGAAAACTTCAGATGCCCATTATTTTCAAAAAGTCTGAGGTGTCCCACAAGTTTACTAATGGAAAAATACGATGCGTAATGTGAATTAACCTGATTGGATTATTTTCCGAGCAAAACGTAAATCAGCATTATCACAATCGTATGCATTAACATAGATTAGTGCTATTAAATGGTATTACAATGCTCATTAACGCAGATTTACGGAGCCATCTGAATATTAATGAATAGATGGAGGTTTTTATTTTTTTTTATAGTAAAGGGAGGCAAACGAGCAAGGGGCTCTGTGATGGTAAGTGATTACCGCCGCCCATGAACACCCGCAATACCAGAGGCTTAGAAGATGCGTTGCCTTCATTAGAGTGCCCCCTTCCCTATAATTGGGGGAGGAGGGTGTATGGGCCACCGGTTACCTGAACTCACCAGACGAAACGCAGAAGTTTGTTAGACTTCTACTTCACGCCGGTATTCTGCGAGGTCGTGGTACTTCCCCAGTCGAGCCGGCCCATTCATGCAACAACAAAAGCTAATGCGTGGCTCTACCACTGATAAAAAAGTTGTAAGATTTAAAAAAAAATGCAAATAATGCCAAATAACAAAACTAGTATCCAGTTAACCTCCCTGTTAACAAATTCAACTCAACAGCAATGATTTTGGTCTGCGGTGGTAAACGACAATATTCGAATAGCGGACCCAAATCCGCGATGTTATTTTACGCAGTCCGTACCCTAAACCAATAATATAATAAAAAAATTATGAACAAAAGTTATTTTCTTCTTAAATTGAAAAGAGATTTTATATTTTTAATGATAATTAACAATTTCACAGACTTTTATCCTTGTATAGGAAAGTATACTTGTGTAGGAAAACGTACAATATATATTAGAATTTTAATGTTTTTTTATTATTTTCTTAGAATACGCATAAGTTTATAATAAATAGCATTTACGTTACAAACGGTTATAAATATTGTCCACGTGCATAATACATATCTTGGATTTCCATCTCAGTCTCACCAATCATGGTGGCATTGAACTTCCGTCAGACCCTTTCCGAATTGGCCGACGGGAATGTGTCGCGCCGAGTTTCGCGACGCTCATGTCGCAACACAACCTGTTGCCCGCAACCAATACGTGTGCACTGCTTGCAATTGAAAATGTAATGCTATTTGTTTGCATTCAATTATTAAAAATATGCTTTTCTTGGCTTTTTTTGGTGGTTTGATATCGGTTATTATCATTTTTCTCTTTATTTGGATCATCAAACAGTAGACACAATATGTACTTATAACTAATATTGTCATAAAATAAACTATGTCATTGCGTTACCAATACCGTTAATCACGAAATACATCAATGTTTTAATCATTAGAGAGAATTGGTAGTTTACATTATTAATTTTCTAGAAAATTTTTGAAATTCTTAAATCTTATAGGAGTGTAGGACAAAAGATGTGGAAAAAAATAATTTATTATAAAGTATTGTTTAAGAAAGACTCGAAAGTGAAAAACAAATTTAGATAACATTCAAAAAGTTTTATTTAATAATTTTAACTACAATATATGATCAGTTGCTAATGTACTGTTTGACATATATTACAGAGTAGTCCTCGAAATTTTTATAAAATATTATTAATTTCTTTTACAATTGTGAGCAATTCTTTTTTAAAATCATTCCGTTACTATTATTATTTCATAAATATTCTATGCACATTACGATACAGTACTTGATGAGTACTGCTTCACTTTTAATTTAGATGAAATAAAAAGTGAAGCAATACTCATCAAGTACTGTATCGTAATGTGCATAGAATATTTATGAAATAATAATAGTAACGGAATGATTTTAAAAAAGAATTGCTCACAATTGTAAAAGAAATTAGTAATATTTTATAAACATTTTAAAGACTACTCTAATACTGTGTAACTCAATAATGTGTCGTGTGTGGTCTAATATAGTCACGTGTGGCGTTACATACTTAGTAATGAAATATCTATAAGACTAAATATATAAATATGTAAATGATCAATAAACTTTATGTTGCGTTATAAAATAACGTGTTTTATATAAAATAATACATTTATACATGTAATGGCAAAGTCATTCCTTAATAAATAAACTTCGATTTACTTTGCATAAATAAGGTGTGTAAGGTGTGTGTGTGGATGTTAATAATAAATATTATAAGATATTTAAGCTTTATTAAAAAAATAAATATTTTATTTATTCACTATCGAATTACAAAAAATCTCAGTTAATTATAATTCTAAATTTTGATCTTAAAAAGCGTAATCTGTAGCAATGAACATTACTTATAAAACTCTGGTTATAAGTAAAGTTTCATCGTTATAGTTGTTACTTTTTAACTCCTTTTTCGCAAGGGCAGATCTTATACAGTATATTTTTTCACAGTAAACCGTAAACTTTATATAAGAAGCTTTTATATTTTATAGTAGCTTAGAATTGTTATCTTTAACAATCTGGGGGAGGCCTATGTTCGGAAGAAAATTGTGTAAAGCTGAATGTATAAATTTCAAACTTTTTCCTTTTAAAATGACATAAACCCCGTAAAAGTTTCGACACATAATTAATTTTCCTGGGGTTTGTTTTTGAAAAATTTTGAATTGCAAACAACCAGTTCGTCCCCGTTTCCTAACCCTCTTATTCAAAATACTTCCTTAAACTTCTACTGGCAAAATTTTATTATTTTATTTATATGTGATGTACCACTACTCACGTTCAATTCAGCACATGTCTAATAACCATATAAATTATAAAAGTCCATGTAAACAATGTTTATTACATATCATTTATGAACTTTAGAATAGCATTTGCATATACTAAGATGATAACAGGAAGAAGTGTCCAGGCAAGGTTGACAGAACAAGTTAGAAGGTAATAAACTAGCAAGTTACTTTGTTCATCGCCTTCGTAAACATAAATGGAAATAAAACCGCCTCTTGTAGTTTTTATTATTATAGAAGGAAATAAGAAACTTATATAACTTGTAAATCATTCATAACCACTATAGTTTGTGTCTTAAAATTTTTCCATTTAGTTTCGTATTATATATTATAACAACTCAAATCCACGATAGCCGAGGGGCTGTAATCGAAAATCGAATCAGGAGACCCGAGTCCAATCTTTAGAACGCTGCCTAGCACATACCAACGGCATGCATGTACTAATCTGTCACGTCGTCCGAATAAAGTCCGGTAAATTAAATGCCCAAGATTCAAACCAAAATATGTATTAGAAATTTATTAAATGTTCGCAATTTTAGTACTCATTTTTCGTATCAGAAAGCAAGCGAGCGACAGGTTAAAGATAAATCTGAGAGATTTAATTCTCTCGCACAGGGGGTGGGTTAACTTACTAAATTTAATTAAAAAAAAATTAATTAAATCTTTTATATTAAATATTAACAGTTTCAATCTTTTTGGAACTGAGATGTTCAATGTCATACCATATTTGACTCTTTCGTGTTGAGTATACTATATACTGTGGTTGCATTTTTATTTTATATCCTATGTGATATTAGCACCCAGCTTAAAGGGGAGCTATTGAATTCAGTGTTTTTGATGATAAAATTTTAAATTGTTTACTGATAATTTAAACCATAGGTTTAAATTAAAGGAAAATCTTTAAAAGCATTTTAATATTTCGGCACATTTTTGTATGATCAAAAGTCAAACATTAATATTTATATGCAATTAAGTTCCTAAAAATTTGTTTAATTGCCGATGAAAATTTTTATTAATTAATACTGGTAAAAAACGCCGAAACCTGCTAGACTAACTAGACAATTGAGTTTTTATGCTGTTCATGTATTTTGATAACATAGAACATTTTTATTATATAAAAACAACAAAAATGTTGTATGCTAAGAATCACTTAGAAGCTTTTAGTATTCTGCTTGGAATCGCAATGTCGGTCTATTATAGTTAAACGTAGTTTATAGATGGACATTATGACAAACAACCTGTGAGGTTACGTTTATGCTGGCTGTTCTTTGTGATAAATAGTGTAATATTGCCACTTTTATTACAAATAACTCGATGCATAGTAATTTTCTTGGTTCACATTCTAATATACATTCTAATATAGTTTAAAATGCATTAGAGGCCATGACAATATTATTTTTACTGTTTGTATTGTAATCATAGCAGCTCCTAACGTATTTACGTTGTTTTTTTTTATTCCGTATGCAACATTGAATAATACATAACTAAATATTACTTTACATATTATTTTCATTTCAATTTATGTTAATTAAGAAATGAACAAACAGTTTTTGATTTTATAGTAGCCACAGTTATTACAGTTTAAGTATTATTAGAGTCGTGCTGGTTCAGAAAAACTTAAAAGTGTGTTCAACTATCTCAACGGTACAGTATAAATTCAAATAAAATATTTATTACCGTACTAATTTCACGACTGAACAGAACGTAATAATATTTGACAAGGAGAAGCAAAAGAAAAGCTGCAGTAGCTTTTCTTTTGCTTGATAATTAGACCTCTCGACCCAACTTTCATCTAATCCTATTCAGGTCAACATGACAGGAGGAGAGCCTAACGCTATGTTAATATCCCTGAAACTGGTCAAATTGACAAACATAGACACATAGTTAAATAGTTATAATATTATTTTATGTCATATATTATTTATTTGATGACCTCCGTGGACGAGTGGCGAAAACACCGGTTTTTAAGGTGTCGCCATCTCGAGGTCCCCGGTTTCGATTCCCGGTTCGATTCCCGGACGGGTCAATGTAGAAAAACCCCTTTTTTATATTTTCTCGGGTATGGGCATTTGTGGTGCCTTTGTTGTTTCCAATTTCAAGTGCTTTAGCTTCTTACATTGGGGTCGGAACAATATATGTGATGTTGTCCCTTCCTATATATGTATTTATTTATTTACATTTATATTAAAAATATATAACAAACATTCATATTCGTCACACAAATGTTTTTGTCTGCAACATTCGAACAACCAACTCTTGGGTTGTTCGAATGCTGCAGAGGAAACCAATTGATCTCTTGATCTTTTATTTGCATACGATGTAAAACTATATGCAAAATATGAAAACAATTCACCAGTTTAAATATTGAATTCATGCTTTTAAAAAGTAATTAACTTAAACATTCCATTGTTATGTTCTCATGTGGCTCATACACTTTGTAAAATAAGGCCGCTGGGTAGAATCTTGTTGAAAAGCCTTTGTGCCTCTAGTAATTAAAACTTCCTTATAGTAATTATAATAACGACGGAAAATACTGACTCCGCGAATCCACCCATGGGTATTAAAATGTTGTTTATTTCACGTTTTACTTGTCATGGATATAACCAGTCCATTGAAGTGGAGTTTTTTTTAACAGATGCGTCACAAAACAACAACAAACGCTGCATGAGCTGACTGGTTATTTCCAAACTAAGATATTCTGTTAGTTTTATTTATTATTAATCGAGAACATGGGAGAAAAATAAACTGGATTAACGATTTTTCGGATAAAAGGAATTGCATAAAATTAAAGAATTGAAAATTTTATTATTTATACATAATTTAAATTATTGATTAAGATATGTCAAAGAATAAAAACAATTTTACAAGTTACATACATACAATAAATATTTTATAACTAAGACTTATATTTAAGGCACATTATGTAGGCAGCACAAGAAAATCTGCTAGGAGATGGCACCATCATCCTGCGTAGTATCACAAAAACAAAATAGCTTCTATAACTACCTACGATCTAAGCTAACTGTGGCAAAACCCTTGTACAAACAAGAACTATGGTAACCGACACAGCCATGGACATCAGCACCCTGAACTACCACATGGAAGAACTGATAAATATTAGGGACGAAAGGTTCTAGAGGGACAGCCACAATAGATAAAGTGACGTCCTGCACTTTGCGAGGAGTTGATGGATGCAAGTGGCTTATTTAAGATCATTGTCTATGTTTAGTAGTGATCTTAAATAGGGTGTAAATAAGAAGAAAACTTATATCATTATTAATTTATAAGTTGCCAATAGGTATATTTGTTTTCTGTACACCCTACGTTTTTCACTCTTGTCCAATAAAAAAACTTAATTAATGACAAAAATATACGATGAACTTTATGCCTACTAATTATATAATTACAATTTTATTTATGTTATGACATTACAGCTTAGATTAATTTTAAAATATCGTAACTTTTAAATATTTTTTTAATATAATAATTACAATCAAGCATCTTATCCCATAAATGTCAATTTGCGTATACTTTGATATTACTATAATAATTCTATTAAATGACCACTGGCATTCTTACGCGGCTTTTAACATATCTATATTTGCCTAGACAAAAGAAAAACTACTTAAGTTCTTCAAACATTTACCGATAATACTATCAACACTTGTGGTATCAACACAGGTGCGCAATTTTCGAATTCTGTATTACTTTTTTACTTATTTACTTTATAAAAAATTCTGTTTATGTATATTCAAAGTAAATGCGAGTTTGCGCCTGCTATCAAACGACACTCACCATATCACATGTTGACTAATATAGGTTATAGGCATTCGATATCTTTAAAAATTTAACAATCATCCAAAAATGGCGGCGGATACGCGATTACGCTTTTACAACCGGTTTACAACCGTTGGCGGACACACCAGGTCTAAGTTCCCGCGTTCCTTTTCAGGATAGTAAAAAATTCACGAATAGCATATGCTAATATTTGAAGTCTAGTATTTTAGTTATTACTTTAATTTTATTTTATTGCTTTGTGATTAAGTTTTGGAATATACTATACCCATTTTGGCCATATTAGTTGTGAGAGGCGGCTAAGGGAAAAATGTTGGAAATGTAATAAGCCTCCGACAGATGCGTAGCAGCTTCCAAGGTGCAAGTTATCTTGCATGGTTAAGTTGCTATCGCTAATCCGCTTGCCAAGCGAGGCGTTGATGACAAACCCGACAGTACAGGAGACGCCTATATGCAGTGGCCTTTTACAGTACGTTATGATATTGACGATATTCATTATTGTAGGTTTTTATTTACAACGCAGCCATTAACATTTGGCTCTAACTTGACAATCTTTTATGCAATTATTATAAAGGCTATTTTGCAAGCATGCAAAAATAAATTAAAATAAATATATTCACGCAATTCTCAATACAGGAGTAGACAGAGGTCTAGTCTAGACAATTAAGTCCCTTCGGCTCACCTTCCACCGAAAATATTTTCGGGACAACGTGACAGGTGAGGAGCCCGTCGCCGTCTTTATGTCCAAGCCAACAATGTAATTCTTACATAAGTTTTTGAAAAACCCATTAGTATGAGCCTGACACCTGGGGATCGAACTCGGGTCTCTTGACTCGAAATTCCAAACCACTCGGAATTCATTGTGTATTAGGTCAATATGTTTGTCGCCACATGTAACCCCACCACCGATTATTTATCATTAGTAATGTTGAACGTATTAGTTTAGTTATGGTTTGAAGTGTCATGGCCAGTAATATAAACGGCATGGGGATGGTAGCACAGGGCCGCGACTTCAACGACGTCGTGTGTATGCTGTGACCGCGCTCTCGACTTATCAATGCGCAATAAACAGGCTGAGAACGGCATCGATGCGTGCCCCGTCACCATTACGCTGTGTGATTTTGAAATATCAATATTTTTTTTCTACTTTTTGCTCTATTATTTATTTATCAACACTGCAAGTAATTGAGCTGAAAATTTTACGATTATAGTCCAAAAGTTTCGAGAAAACAGTTTCTCGAAGATTTGCGAGAGCTACGAGCAATCTGCATTTAAGGATTCCGAGAAATTTTTACAAAAACGTATTATTGTTCAAGCATGTCAAGACTTAAATGCTTTAAGAATATTGTGATAAAGGTGGAAAAGAAAGTTAGTACTACGTAATTACTTTACCAAGGTTTTCTAAATGTATATTATTTTCGCAACTTATTAAAGTTGCGAAAATAATATACATTTATGAAAATAATGAAAATAATATCATTAGATAGCGGTAATCAAAGTCGAATTGTTTGCACACATTTTCCTTTAGTCCTGCCAGCAGTGTGGTTACAAAATATTATATTACAAATTAAATTCTAGATTAAAAATATCATCATAATAAGAATCTAGATTGCAAAGTATACAAGACGGCTTAAGATCAATAAATTTTGACTATAAAAAGTGTGGAATTTACATACGCAATTAAACCTTGTTTTTATGAATGCGTAAGAAGCAAAAAGACAATATTTTCATTCATTTAATAATTTATAGATGCATTATTACCTACGAGTATTTTAGAACTACATCGTAACGTGCTCTAATATTATCATTAAATTATATTTTAATATACAGAGAAAACACATCATGCAATTTTATATTTACGATTAACTCTATTAAACTCCGCTGGGAATTTCCCATTACTGTGGGAACTTTGTAAGGTTAAATAAATATGTAAAAACACTCTGGTATTAAGTTTATTGGACTCGACCATACAGGTAAAGCTAATAAAGTAATTCCAATTACAGAATATAAAATTTTGCGATATAAAACTATAGTATTTAACTATAATTTAATGATTGCGGTGTGGAATCGTAGGTGCATATCTCTACCCGAGGGTGCCGTAAATGGCAATGACCACCGATGAATGGTACGATAACCATCCAAACCAAAAAATATCAGCCTATAGGGGAAATAAAGAGACCGGTGGCGGGCAACAGCGCCTGTGGTGCGGGATGTCTGGTACTGCGGTCGCCAATCTGCTTGCCTCCAACTCCTCCTCCTTAAGGGCGAGGCTTCTGTCAGGTCTGTCAGGCTTCTGTCAGTAGTGTACTTCAACAGGCCGTTAAATAATAATAATAAAAAAAAAAGTTCTTCGCGCTATTCCTAATGTTGGGGTAGGCAGAGGTGTAGACAATTTATTCCTTATATTCCATATTCAGGGCCTATTTTGGAGCTATGTGACAGGTGATGAACCTATCGCCGTCTTTATGTCCAAGCCAACGATATAAATTGTACAAAAGTTTTGACAAACTCATTGGTAGAAGACTACAACCTTTGGTTGAACTCGGGTTTCTTGACTAGAATTCCTATTACATAACCGCTCAGCTAACGTTGAATAATAAAAGACAGTAGTTTAGACACTAGTTTTTATCGATAAGTGGAAATCGCCCTAAACTTAAATATGATATTTAAAAGATCAAAAAAGAAGTAGCCATAGTCGAGTGGTTGAGTGATCGGAATTCGTTTCGATAAATCAGAGTTCGATTCCCTAGGGGGTACGCTCGTACCAATTAGAGTTTATCAAAACTTTTGTACGATTTATAACTTATATACGATACATAAACATATTACTTTGGTTTCAAAATTTGAATTAGGATGAATGGGCCAATTCGAATTGGAAAAGTGAAATTTGGGTCGAATTTATCTACGTATCTAAATCTTCCAAGTACCCCAGAAATAGAAAAATGCATTAAGGACAGAAGTATAAAATTACATGAAATTGGTTTATCACATTTTAAGCCATAGACTGTGTAAACCATATATTAGAAATAAGAGGAGCTAATCAGCGCAGCATATTCAGACGTGATAAATTATAGTAATAGTAACTCAAATAGAACAAGGATACGAATCAGTCGACCTCCGTGATCGAGTGGCGTACACACCGTTATTCATGGTGTCACCGGATCTGTGGTCCCGGGTTCGATTCTTTCTTTCGCGTCTGGTTATTTTAGGTGCCTTCCTTGTTTCGGATTCCATAACACAATTGCTTTTGATTCTTTCACATTTCCCTGTCAAGGTTACATTTTAATCGTGTTGCAAAGATATAAATAATGACTGCTAATATAAGAATATTTTTCCATTCACGTTGAACTTAGGTGACATTATCATGTTAATTGAAACGATTGTGTAAATTGCATTAATATAATAAATGTATCTAAATTGATATTACTGGGAGTCAAAAACAAATTATAAAAACAAATGAACAGCAAGCTTGGCGACGGAACAAAACATAGTAAATAAATAAATAAATAAATATCTTCACGCAATTCCCAATACAGGGGTAGACAGAGGTCAAGTCTAGACAATTAAGTCCCTTTGACCCACCTTCCACCGAAGATATTTTCAGGACAACGTGACAGGTGGTGAGCCCGTCGCCGCCTTTATGTCCAAGCCAACGATGAAATTCGTACATAAGTTTTTGAAAAACTCATTGGCTCGAACTCGGGTCTCTCGGCTCGAAATTCCGACCACCCAACAACTCGGCTATCGTGACTTCTGTGACAAAACATAGTAACAACACAAAATCAAGTCTGTGAGATAAAATGTAAAAGAATCGTATTTACAGAATATGTGAAAAAGTGTATAACCTCCTATTTCAATTTCCATTCATAAAGAAAGACATTTAGTCTTAAGATTTGTTAATTAAAAAGTTTATTTGGCAACTCTTACCTTTGCAGTATAATTGCTTTAAATTTAATTTAATTTATTTTTATTTATTGGTATGTTCGAATTCGAGTTAAGAGACCCGAGTTCGATACCCGAGGCTCCTAACAATGGGTTTTTTCAAAAACTTATGCACGATTATGGGCTCATCACCTGACAAAATGTCCCTAAAATGTCTTCTGTGGAAGGTGGGTTGAAGGGCCTTAGTTGTCTAGACCTCTGCCTGTATTGGGAATGGCGTGAAGATATTTTTTGCTTTGAATGTAAATTCAGTGAAATAGTGACGTAGTTTTTTAAACAGCTTGAATAGTAACATTTTTTTTTCGGGTTGCTCAGGTTCTGTATGTCTTTTTATATGACATGCAGCATGCACTACTAATTAAGGATCTCTTACCTCTTACCTCAAACAAACTCATATTAACTCAAACTCATGATTGAACCTGTAACTATCTAACAAATCACTCAACTTTTCAAATAAAAGAACGATATGATTTCGTATAAAAACAGTACTGAAAGTTATAAAATTTAAGTGATATATCAAAATTTAGACATATTCACTAATAATTTTTCCCAACAGTATCCGTTCTTATCAAAATTCGTCAAGAAATTTAGTAGTACTAGGAAAAAGTCTTCAAAAAATTTAAGCTGTTTTAACTACCTTAAATAAAATTGATAATTTACCTTTGTGAGAATGTATCTATCAACGTATATATAATAAGCATAAATAAGCCGACTTGATAAATCATCATGCACTGTTATTATGAAATTGCTGATATAAAATTCTCATACACTAAAATTGATCTGAGCGCTATGTACGTCATTACATCGAAGGACTAACAAGTTTGTGGATAGAGGGTCGTTACCCTTTTACTTTTTTTGGTTCTTCTTTCATTCACTGGTTCAATATTTTACTGATATTAATTTTCAGTCACTTTAAAATATTACAAAGAGAATTACATAACCTAATGTAAAAATGATAAATGTGTAACGTCTGGATACGTCTATTCAAAAAAACTCAATACTATGATTAGTTAAACAGTCATTGATTTAGGACTACATTCCTGTATATTAAAAGGTACTTTCTATATTTTAAAATATTATCTTCGGCGTGATTATATACGTAAATTTACTCATTAGCATGGACAGAGAAAACTTAACTTTTAAAAAGAATAATAATTGTGCGCTTGGCACTGGGTGTATTTTCAGAATTTTATGAGGAAAAATCTTATTTGTGCAGAAAAAATATTATATTTTACATACAGTAGCGACTTATAAATAGCGCTATATGTAAATAAAGAAGCAAAAATAAGGTGGCATTCACAAAATACAATATTTTAGTATTAGGTACTGAAGAACTTCACGGTACCAACCAACAGGGTCCTGAAGTATCGTTAGGTGGCTCACGTTGCTAAAAGAGCTAATAACCATTAAAGAAATAAGGTTCTCGAGTGGTAACCTCGTGCAACAAAACGCATTGTACCGACGACCCTTTACAAATGAAAATGTAGTGGAGGGACGATCGAATAGCTCAGGAACATTGTAACTGACTTTTGATAAACTGTAAGAGAAAAAATATGTGTGTACCGTATGTATATGGACGCTATATATAAATATTCAACATTAAGAGAGATACCTCGGCATCATAAAACCATTACTTTACAAAGATAAGTTACCGTAAGTCGGAACAAAGTTAAAATTTCTCTGATTAAAATGAGACACGTACGGAAATACTTGTAAAATAATTTCATTTTAATAGTAATAATAAAATCTTTATCTTAATAAAGCACAAAAAACGATTATTTTAATAGCAAAACAATTTAAATGTCAGCATCTTTTACCTACATATGGTACTACCTGTCAAGGATATATAAATGCTCGAATGATGTGAAATACAATTTAATAAATAATTAAGTATTAAATTAATGAAATTCTTCGCGCAACCAACTGGAATGGGGAAACAAGCTCTGTTGGGCAGCAAGTACTTCTACAATAAAACATTACTTGTTCCGAAATATACCCTAGAAATGTTGTTTTGTTAAAAATATGAAGCTCTCAAAATAATTTGTCTAATATTGAGATAATCGTAGGTGTAGACGAGTAAAGTAATAAAATTTAGTAGAAAAAAAGGGATATTTTTTTACAAACTTTAGAAATATGTTTCTCAATTAATTATGATCCCATTTACAAAATTCACTGAAACACATCCAGATCAACTCTTACTTCGGCACATGTCCTTACGACCTTATGTGATTTAAAGTTGCAACATTACATTAACACGTGCATGCTATCACCCGCTTTCGATTTTGTGGTCCGTATTATATTATTTATTCAAAGTCTATTTTTATTACAATAATATCCTTTTTAATATAAAAAAATATCCTCACGCAATTCCCAATACAGGAGTAGAGGTCTAGTCTAGACAGTTAAGCCCCTTCGACCCACCTTCCATCGAAGATATTTTCGGGAAAACGAAACAAGTGGTGAGCCCGTCGCCATCTTTATGTCCAAGCCAACGATATAATTCGTACATAAGTTTTTTAAAAAAACCTATTGGTACGAACCTGCCACCTGGGAATCGAACTCGAGTCTCTTGGCTCGAAATTGCTACCACCCGACCACTCATCTATCGTGACTACGATAGCCGATTAGTAGCCTTTTTAATATAATTTAATCATTTATTGTATACGTATTATAATAACCTTAATTTAAAATAATAACCTTGAATAAAATTATTTATTGAATTAAATCTTGAATTAAACTTTTATAATAATAACCTTGAATAAGTAAAGGTTCACAATCGATAAACATATGCGGAAATTATTTGTTTCAGTATTAATTATTTTGTTGACGTAATTTTAAATATCAAATCATCACGACTATATGCTGTTAACATTTTATATTAAGAATTTAATTTAATATTAAAGAAGAGAATTTAATTTAATATTAAATAAGAATTTAATTTAATTTTATAATAAGAATTTAATTTTCTCACGACTTCAGCGTCAACATCAACTGTAAATTTGAATAATTGGAAACTTCATAAAATAAAATAATATAGATTCTACTTAATTCTTATTCAGTTTAATTAAATATAAAAAAAATATTAAAGCTAGAGACAAAACTATCGGGTTGTAGCTCAATGTCTGTCGTGAACTTTTTGAAACACAACTGACAGACACGAGACGCCAAAAACACGATTTCACTTGCGTAACTTTTAACAAAAATGATATTCGTTTTAAGGATATAAACAAATGTCATTGTATGAAAATATCTTGCAATCATTTTAGTGCCTCTGCCTACTTCAAACGCTGAATTACTAAACTGCTTCTTTTTAAAATCAGAAGAGCTAAAGGGAAAAAATATTAAAAAATAAAGGATCTGAAAAGCAACAAAAAAGATCCTTTTTAGTCTCCCAGTAACATAAATGAATAAAATCTAATAAAAATTTAATCGATTTCCAACAAACAAACAAGTTTTAGCGATATTACGATAAATATACATATTTTAATACTATTATTGTATATTCCTTCAAAGGTCTTTTTAATAAATCTCTGGCAAACAGCATTTTTCTTGAAACTAGTTAACTGTTTAATTGTATTGAATAATATTTTACCCGATTTGCTCGAAATATGGATAATATTATTCCACAGAGAATACAATATTTCATAGCCATTTAATGTTTTCGTTTAAAGTTAGTACGCTGTAAATCGAAATTACAATACATAAGATTATGTGATAACTAGTAACTCATGATATGAACGTAAATATTTTTCTTAGAACAGGAAGAGGCTCATTCAAAGTTTTTTTTTTCCAGTTTTTTTGATAAGACAGTAATATGTCGGTTCTCAAAACATGTTAACACGCCACGTATTAGTTACTATTATGTAAATGAACATTTTAAATATATGCATTCATAAAAACAAATTCTAAACGCAATATACGCGAATAGCCGTTCAATTGTAGAAACCGGATCGTCAGGTGTCTGAATAGTAGTGATTTCCGATAAATACTCGAACAGTATTTGTATGAATAATATTAATTGTGATCGCAGTTTAACAGCCGGTCCACCATGACATTCGGTAAAGTTGATGTTCGACAGCTGTTGGTAAATGTAACTCGAAACTTGCGACTCGCTATCGCTCACTTACGGTGCACCGCATAAATGGTAATGATTTTAAATTATGAAGAATCATATTATTCTGACATTTAATTTT
Organism: Sericinus montela; assembly: GCA_029286605.1. Lineage (NCBI taxonomy): Eukaryota > Metazoa > Arthropoda > Insecta > Lepidoptera > Papilionidae > Sericinus > Sericinus montela. Next base: position 5,969,360 of record JAGSMR010000004.1, read on the forward strand.
TTGCTCTAGGATTTTTTGCAATAAATTTGTTGTGGTTGTAATATTTTATATGTATAATTATAATTTGTTACAGTGAAAATGGAGATGCTAAATAGGCTAGTGGCGGGATACCACGACTTAATGGACAACAAAAGCGATCCAAGGGTGAAAGATTGGTTCCTGATGTCTTCACCTTTTCCCACGTTGGCGATTTGTCTCACATACGTATTCACAGTCAAGGTAAGTTTATACTAATAACTTTATTTGATTTAATATATACGAAGATGGTTTTGGGTGTTTGTGTGTTAAAATTCAGCCTCTTGGTCTCTTGAGTTTCATTGGGTGAATGTCATTGTGGAGTTGGTTAAAAAGCACAAACTTGACTAGAACTTTTTGAACCTTGCATAAAAAGAAGAAATACTCTCCAGTACGTTATGAGATCTAAAAATGTTTATGAAATTTTATAATGTGACGTACTGGAGTTCCATTATCCACGGAGGCGCTATGCCGAAAGCGTGAAGTCGAAGTGTGGTTGTAAGCTTTATCTGCGTACTGTTTTCGAGATTCATCACATATACTCTAGCAAGCGTACTTGACAACTGCCTCCCTCCCAAATAAAAGGGTTTTCGAAAAGACTGGAAGGATGTCTTCGTTACAGAAGACATCCTCAACTGAACATAGCGGTAACTGAAAAAGCCTTAAGGATTCGCACGCTGAAGTGGCAGTGTGCTGGCGTTATGGCATGTAGTACTGACATAAATTGGGGAAGAAAGGTTCTTGAGTGTCAGCCTCGTTACGGCAATCTTAGATTAGCTAGGTTCATATTACATTATGATATTTGTTTTGCTTAATTCATTTTCTGTATACATTTGTTAGGTATTATTTCGTAACAAGTTCAAGATTAGTAAGTAATTTATGAGTGTTCTACATATTATTTTTATTTTCAGGTACTGGGCCCGAAGCTTATGGAAAATAGAAAACCATTTGAACTTAAAAACGTGCTGATTTGGTACAACCTGTTTCAAGTTATTTTCAGTTGTTGGTTGTTCTACGAGGTAAATTGATATTTTAAAATAAGCATTTGTTATTTTTTACTTCATCTATATTAAACATGAGATATTTTTCACAGAGCATAGTGAGTGGTTGGTTTACTACGTACAGTTTTCGGTGTCAACCAGTGGATTACTCAAGATCTCCAGAGGCACTACGAGTGAGTTGATATCAATTGAATTACAAATATGAATTTATAAGGAAAATGTTATGAATTCATTATATTTTAAATGTTTATACATATTACAACACATGATGTATTTCGAATGTACTATGTTTTATATAATAAATTCAGAAAAGATTTTTGGATGTACAGAACAGTTTTTCCGATTTGAATTTAAGTACTATGTAAGTTTCTAAACTTATGGTTGAACTCTTTTGATCCATGAAACGAAATTCATATTAAATGACATAGAACGCATGTTAATACAAACAAATATGAGATATTAACGCAAATCAATGAAGTACATCACTGCAATGGTCAAAGTAAAAGTTCAATGCCAAGGTCGTTACATAAGCATTTATGCTTTGCTTAACTTGGAAGAGGAAAAAATTGACAAATTGTTAAATATTAAGGTAAATTTAACTAAAAAATTTATCTGCTTAATTTCAATGATTTTGAATTAAATTGATTAAAATTGTAAATGAAAACAAATTTGCAACTATCATTCCAAATTTATAATAATTCAAATTACTTGACCTTACATTGCAGAAATTTAATTCCGTTTATTTCGAAATATTTAATGTAAATCACGTTTTACAACACGTGTCTGTTGAAACCCGAATCGATATAATTTTAAAAAGTTACTCGCGAATATTTTTGTATGCTCTATTTACTGTTCTTTATAGATAAGTAAATTAAATAATTAAACGCGGAAATTATAGTCGATCTCAGTATATAAAATGTAAACCTTGAATAAAAACCAGTACCGCAAAGAAGCTGCCTATCGACCTTTGATTATCATCTATCCATTATTCCTTACATGAAACTCTCAAAATTAGCCTTAAAATGATTTGTTTGTGTGTCTCCGTGGATAAGTGACGTACAAACCGGTTTCCATAGTGTGGCCAGCTCTGGGTTCTCGGGTTTTATTTCCGGTCGGGTTAATGTAGAAAAAGACTTTTTTACATTTTCTCTGGTCTGGGTTTATGGTACCTTCGTTGTTTCTGATTCCGTAATACAAGTGCTTAAGCTGCTTACTTTGGGATCAGAGCAATGTATATGACGTACTCCCCATCTATGTACGTGTTTAATGATTAAAATCATTATCATTTATAAATATGTATTAATTAGTATTTAATGCGTTTGTATTGTTTGTTTACAGACCGTAAACGGATGCTGGTGGTACTACTTTTCGAAGTTCACAGAGTTCTTTGATACGGTAAGTGGGCATTTAGTGACGTAAGATATATTAGAAAAATTAGGTTTGTGAGTTAATATTACTAATGTATCACTGTAATATTGAGATCAATTTGTTGGCACGGAAAAAATAATAACTACTGTTAATTGATTTCCTGATCGTATAAATGTAAACTTCTGGAAGAATCTTGACATATAAAATAAACAACCACATTAGTACAACATTATTGACATTTACGATACATTTTTAAAGTAAAAAGTAAAGCTACATTCTTTAATAACCACAATGGTTATTAAAGAATGTAGCTCGGTTTTGGTAAATTACTAAACAGGCGTCTTAAATTTAAGCCCCGAAAGGTTGTCTCAACCTACCTTGACCCCCTTTATTATTAGCCTTTGCGCTTTATATGTTTTCCCCATTTGGTCTTCACTCATTTGCTCAACGTGCCTAAACCATCGAAGGCATCCCTGGGATAAGCATATTTTAACTTACAAGGACCATGTGAGCAGAGCTTGCTCTTTAAGCAAGAGGGGAAGTTCAGGAGTACTCGGGTACCTGGACGTAATCGAAACAGGTATGTAAGGATTTTGACACTTGGCGATCTGTTCATCCTGGCTAGCCATCAGGTACAAAGCGTGAAAATTTTTATTTATAGATTTAAGGGATATGAAGAAATAGTAGATCAGTGATCGTGTGTCGCCAAAACGAATATAATTTATATAGCTACAAAAATTCCCATACCATTAGGCGGACAATGTAACATAAAAAAATAGTAAGATGAACAGTTTTTGCTATATTTGCTAAGATTACCATACACCGATACCGATATGCAGGCTATAAAGAGACGTAGAATGAGTGTAAAACTAAACGATAATAGACTTGATTTAAATTAAAACTCGTTTTTCAGTGTTTTATGAAACCCTATTTTAAGGGCAATTTTTAATTGAAATATCTGTCTAACAAATTATACTTAATAACAAAACAAAACCTATCGAGGGGGTAAAATACTCAAGAAAGTTATCGCTAAGCATATACTATATAGTTTATTCTTTCTTTATTTTTAACTCTTCATTTTATTTTATTCTTCGTAAAAAACCCGGCTTGTTTTAAATCTACATTCAAATAAAAAATAATTAGAAACGGGATGAATCTAAAAGTATAGCAGATAACACGTTCTTTTTATCTTTTTATACATCGTTGGAGAAATTGTACTTAATTTTATAAATTAATACATTTTTAGACTATTAAATGCTAAGGAATTGTAACACATTGGTTACTAAAAAATAAAATCTCTGTATTTATTAATATATCTGAATGTAATAAGTCACGATAGCCGAGTGATTGGTCGGAATTTTGAGTTAAGAGACCTGAGTTCGATCCCCAGGTGGCAGGCTCGTACCAATGGGTTTTTCAAAAATTTGCGTACGAATGATATCGTTGGCTTGGACATAAAGACGGCGACGGCCTCACCACCTATCCCGAAAATATCTTCGGTGGAAGGTGGGTCGAAAGGACTTAATTGTCTAGACTAGACCTCTGTCTACCCCTGTATTGGGATTTGCGTGAAGATATTTATTTATTTATTTAATAATTATATATAAAATGTAATGGTTTTAAATTGATATACCTGCTTTCATTCATCTTCCCGTACACCAGGGTTGTCGAAGATTTTGAAATTTTTTACCCCTTTCGACCCACATTTTATTGAATCTTAGTTTCCATTTAGTACATTTAGTACACTCATGTGACAGAGTTACAAATAATTTTGGTACGAAACTTCCTCAAGTGAATCTTACTCGAGTCTCCTGATTGTCTTATTTCTATCCTCTAATTCGAGTACAAATATTCATCAACAACTGTTCATCATTAGCTTCAAAAGACTCCATCTAGTAAGTAACTTGTTTATATAACACTATTCATGTTTAAGATTCTACAACAAAAAATATATATATCTTCACGCAATGCCCAATACAGGGTTAGACAGAGGTGTAGTTTAGACAATAAAGTCGCTTTAACCCACCTTTCGACGAAGATATGTTCGAGGCAATTTAATAGGTGGTGAGCCCGTCGCCGTCTTTAAGTCCAGCCCAGCCGTCTTAGGAATATAATTAGTACATAAGTTTTGAAAAAACCCATTGGTACGAGCCTGCTACCTGGGGATCGAACTCGGGTCTCTTGCCTGAAATTCAGACCACCCAACCATTCGGCTATCGTGACTTTTTTCCACAACAAAAAATGTGCTATTAACTGGTTTAAAAATCTTTTTAATGAATAGCTTTATAGGAAGGATTGTTATAATATAAATTAATATATATTTGACCCCAGGGAATGAGGAGATCGCTCCCAAGCAATTTAAAAAAAAATACTTATTTTTATTAAAGATTGACCAAAAATCGAGGATACCTTCGTCTGTTTCTTCTCCTTTAGAGTATCCTCATTACGAAACGAATGGTTTGATTTGAAAGCAGGGTCACTACCAAATATGCTTCGGTCGCTTTTACGATACTTTTGACTTTCCTCAAAAAAAGCTCATTTCATTTATTCCTGTCAATTCTCTTCCCTATTAATATTAATTTGAAAATAACTTTAAAACATAGCAGGATAAACCATTTTCCCCTCTTTTAACCCTAAGGAGGCAAACCTTTAAATGGCACCAATTTTAAAGTATAGGCTCTATAACAAAAATAATCATCTAAATCGAACTATTCTGTGACAAGATACGTCTACATAACAAAAATATTTTGGCTTAAGAACTTCCGCAGTGTTTTACCTCGGTAGGAAATACCGGGACTATGAATTAAATAATGCCATGAATCTCTGACTGCAACTACTAAAAGCATTTTTATAAAAAGTTCACTTAATTCCCAATATAGTCTAGACATTTAAGTCCCTTCGACCCACCTTCCACCGAAGATATTTTCGGGACAACGTGACTGGTGGTGAGCCCGTCGCCGTCTTTATATCCAAGCCAACGATATAATTTGTACATAGGTTTTTAGAAAAACCCATTGGTACGGCCACTTGAGGATCGAACTCGGGTCTCTTGACTCGAAATTCCGACCATCCAACCACTCGGCTATCGTGACTTATAAAAAGTTAACACTAAATAATTGATAAAAGTGTCCGTCATTGTGCATGACAGGTTTTCCTTAAGGGATTTTTATATAATTTTATGTATTGAATATTAAATACTCTTAAAATACATGTTGTATGACATCATGTATTCTTTAGATGCATATCGTCTGCCTTGAGGCATGAACTCGGGTCTCTTGACTCTAATTCCTATCACACAACCACTCGACTATCATGAACGTTGTCCCTAAAAATGGTTTCGGTAGACCCCTGTATTGGGAATAGCGTGAAGATATATAACTTAATCAAAGGAATATTTTTCACAGAAATGTAGTTAAATAATGAATATTTAACTTCATTTATTTTAAAGCAACCTTTCCAGAATAGGCAAAGTTATAGTTTAAAAAGAAATAAACTAAAAGGAATGTAGTAGTTTCAATAATTATTACTCTGCAGTAGGAAAAAAAACTCCGTGTATATAATTAACGTAAGTTGGGTTTTTCTACAGAGTTTTTATGGCCTATAGATGAAATCAGTGCAATTTAATGTTGTATATCGTTATAATTATTATCTGCTCCGCGGTAATATTGACGTAAGTGACAGAAAAGTCTCGAAGTTTTCTTAGTCTAATATTAGACAAACGTTAATAAACTGAAGTCCGTGTTTGACGTGTTTGATTATAATACGATTGTTTATATTATGACACTTCTACCTACGTACAAATTATAGTACATTCCATTAATAGTTATATTTTGCGGCAAGTTTTGTCTATCTTCACTATATTCCTTCTAGAAAAAGTGATATACTGAACTGGTAGTTTTAAAAAACTAAAATAAGAAAAAAACCTTGGCAAATTAACAATAAAATAAGCCAATGTACTTGAAAAACACTACCTAAATTAATTAAAGGTAAGAACCATTTTCCTCATAACACCGTACAAAGAGACTTAAAAATTTTTTAAAGACTTATTAAATAATTAGAAGTCGTAGAAATCCATTCATTTGAGAACTATGATGACAAATGTCAATTAGTTTTACAGATGCACAGCTTTTTTGTGACGGTTTTAAAGGAAGTAAAGCTTGAAAAATAATTATGTATAGAAATATTTTCACGCGATTAGTGCAAATAATGAACAATTATTTTAATGATATTTTGACTTATAATCAGTGAATCACTTAGGTTTTTCCGCGGCTACGTCATTAGTGAACTGAAAAAAAAAATAACAATGCGTTCTAATATGTCTTAAGTCAAGGCGATATTAAGGCGCTTGGTATCAAAGTTGCGGAATATATAAATGTCAAATTCAATAAATACTCTTAAGATTGCGCAGTTCCGGAATTTAGCGTCCATGGTCAGTTCAAATGCAAAATGACCCGATCATCGCCTACACGACGGCCACTGCTATTGGCGGTTTATGTTTGTTTCCGTGACCGTCGACCGCGCAGTTTTCGCAATTCATAAAAATGATTCAATATCACTTCTTTCCTTTCTTGTTAAGTCACGGCGTGTCCGTATGAAGCAACAACTTGAACTATGAAGGTTAAGAGCGAAGTGTGAGTGACATAACCTGTAAAAATTTTAAAATGTATCTAGTCATTGTTATTGTATAGCCGTGTGCTATCGGTGTAAGATTAATACCATCTTCTATCTTCCCGTGGGTGGCATAAGAGGTAACTAAAGGGAAAGCCTTGAAAATGCAATCGGCTACCGACAAAGGGTGAGTTAACAAAAATACCAGATCAAAGCGGTGATGGGCTGCAGTATCTATAAGGTTGAATGTGTCAGTAGTACGATCACCAATTCACTTGCCATGATGTTGCTATGAAAGTTATTTTGATTTTATATTTTTATTTTTTTTTATTTGGCGTGTTTTTCTTATATTTATATCTTCTTAGGTACTCCCGTTATATTTTAAAGCTCTTACTGACATGCAGTTTTAGTTTTTTAATTTCTATGGAAATGTAATAATATACCAAAATACCAAGTTGAGACAAGTAGGGTAAAATTTTTGGAGTGGATGATAAACCCTAGAATTCGCCACTTTAAATGAAGTGTGGCGTTTTAACATCAGCAATACATTGGAGGTAACAAGTAGGTTATTTGGTTTAGGATGAGTAGGCTATGTATGTGCTAGACAGCAAAGCGACATAAAATTTTAAAGTGGAACGTTGAACGAACGAAATTTTGATATTATGTGATTTTGTACGGAAGCAACTGAACCGTCTATATATCATTCTCAACCCTAGTACTAAGGAGCAAATCATCATATGGTTTACAAGTTATGTAACATAAAAGATAGTTTACTTACTATCCCTTATAATTATTATTATTTTATAAGTGTAAAACAAGCATAAATTTTTTGGAGAATATGAACAAAGAAACACACTTTTCAAACAACTAAACAAGAAATTTCTTTTTCAGTTCTTCTTCGTAATGCGTAAGAAGTTTGACCATGTATCAAAACTGCACGTTATTCATCACGGAATCATGCCCATGTCCGTTTGGTTCGGAGTCAAGTTCACACCAGGTAAGTCTCAGAGATGAAATGTCAATACTTCTAATTCCTACCAAAAAATTAAATCCGCCTTTTGCTAAAAATTCTCAACGAGTCATGTTGTAGTGAAATTTTATAGCACAACTCTAGCATATACTACATCAAAAACTTCTATTAGCAAAATATACTATTTTTATATTAAGCTAATGATAAATTAATAAACATATTACATTCATAGTCCCAAATACATTTATATAAACATTTTAACGTATAAACATACATCTAAGGACTTCACAAAATATTCTAGAACCAGGCTTTTAGGTCTTATGTCATCAAGTCTTGTTATATGAGATTTATTAAAATATAAATAAATGGAATATTATATATGTAAGTAAAACACTAGTTGATTTGCGGGCCCGACGTTATGTTTCAAGCCCGCACCCTAAACCATTAGGCTATTGCTGCTTAAAAGACAATTTTATAGCTAACTTATGATTTATGAGTTATGACTACAATCGTGAGTCTAATGATGAACACGGTACTCAATTTTAACCACATAAATAAAAAATAAATCTTTTTTAAGAAAAAATTGAACGGTCTAAAAAGAAAACTTAAAAAGCTAAAGAGTAAGAAACTCTTGTTAGTGTACTAATGCTTCAGTAACATAAATACTTTACTTTCAGTAATATAAATAATTTTGAGGAGGTCCCAAACGGAATGTGTACCTTGAAATCATTTATACATTAATTAAAATTTTTAGTAATATATCGCGATAACTCGTAACGCGAAGCTTCAATGGATCAATTCAATAGCTATACTTGCAAGTAGACTAAATTGTAGGGCATATGATGTCAGTAAAGTATGACGCCTTACTGATGTAAAAACATCTAGAATTGTTTATGTTAATTTTTTCCATTAACCAAGGTGACAGGTGGTTAGCCAGTTGTCTTAGTGTCCAAGCTAGCGGTACAATATACTTTTACATATTTACATAGATAAATATTTATTTATACTTATTGACATCAACGACTCGAGCACCGGCATACATGTTTATCCGCCCGCAACCTGACGCCCGCAAAATGATGTCGAAAACTCGTCGTCAAAAAACTTAATAATTTCAAAATTAATAAATAAAGTTGACGGTAGCCGAAGGTAGCTGTGACAGTGGGACGTCAGTCCCCCGGTGACCACGGATGCTGTAAAGAATCCGAAACGTCGGGAAATAAAAATAGTTTGTAAAAACTAAGTAAAAAACACGATATAATCGGAAAAGCGTTTAATTTAAAATGTGTAGTATTAGCGTAAATACAAGAAATCATTATTGTTCGAATTGAAACCAAAATAATTATTTTTTATTATATAGTATAGTAATAGTTACGATAGCCGAGTGGTTGGGTGGTCGGAATTTCGAGTCAAGAGACCCGAGTTCGATCCCTAGGTGGCAGAATCGTACCAATGGGTTTTTCAAAAACTTTAGTACGAATTATATCGTTGGCTTGGACATAAAGACGGTGACGGGCTCACCACCTGTCACGTTGTCCCGAAAATATCTTCGGTGGAAGGGGGGTCGAAAGGAATTAATTGTCTAGATTATGAGACCTCTGTCTACCCCTATATTTTGAATTGCGTGAAGATATTTGTTTATTTAATTATTTATTAAAACTTATCAAAGAAATGTTGCATCATCCTTCACTTACTAGGCGAAGTACGGACATTTATGATATGATTTCCTATACAGTTATGGTTACCATATCATATATACTCAAACAGTTTTGCTAAACATCCTTCTTAGATCACGCAATGACCTTTGATCATGTCAGTTTTAACGCGTGTTTTATAACAAGCTCTAGAATGTGACGACAGCACTTGTTAGTTTTGGACGGCATGACTAGACTTTTTATTTGAAAAGAATTTTCTCGGTTATCCATCATCATTTAAGTCATTTCAGATTATATTAAGTAAAAAACACTCATAAGAAGGGTAAGAGGAGATCTTTGACAATATTATAGTACTAGAGATAGTATTTTGTGTATATTGTTTTCATGGCGCCAACTCAGAGCTTCCCGGGTTCAATTCCCGGTCGGGAATTTTTCAACATTTTCTCGGGTCTGATAGCTTCGTTGTTGTTCTTAACGCAAGTGCTTTAGCCACTTAATTTGGGATCAGAGCATTGTTTGTGCTGTTGTCTATATCTATGCATATATGTTACCTAATCTGTTTTATTAACAGTGAGGATACTGAAATAGAACTACTGAATCCAGTTTAAGCTAGTATCTTATGAGATCATGGTACTTCACGGCCTAACATACGGCATCACTAATGCACCCGAAGCGTGACTCTTAAACGTATAAAATATAATAATCTCAAAGAATCGTGAATGTAATTTGCTAAATAAAATTAATAAAAAAATACCGAGAATTTTTTTCTGTTGTTCATACTTTAATATATATCTGGGCAAATATTCACAAAATATTTATTCATTGACACAATATTGATTAATTTAATTCGAAACCTTAAAATTGTTACCCTTGTTCTTTTCCTGAGAGGTCGTTCATCGAAGGTTTTGGGTTGCAGTTAAGCCCTGCATCGTGGCTCTTCACGTAAGAGAGATTTCCATTTGCATGATATGCGAGATTGAGCATGTAAATGGTACCCCTGTATGTCGTGGTTCATTATGTGTTGTTGTAAAAGCGTTACAGCTTTACAGATCGCTGTTTTTTTTAGACCTCTGTATTCTTGCAACGGATAAAAATAAATAAAATTATATAAATTTTACTGTATATTTATATTTATATTTATAATACTATACTATGATATTACAATGGATATGGGATACAAATTTTCACTCCTTATAGGATGATTTTCAGGAAATGACAAGCAATCTAAAGTCCTTCCAGGGGTCATAAATTATGTCCGTACAAGTTTCATGTGGCGGTTTCAGCGAATTAACTGTGAAAAGATAAGAGAAGGACAGACTACAGTTTTATATTTATCGGTTAAATTCACTTTTACAATATTAGCACGGTAAAATATGTAATAGTGGATGGATATTAGTGTTTAATAAAAAAAAAGATGTACTTAATAGAATATGTATATGTGATTGTGTAATAACGGTTATTATAATAATTAAACAAAAAAGCTACTGGAAATTTAATGGGTTCTAGTTTATTCTGAGTCGGTAATTTAAACGTAAATCGGGGCCAAGCTAATAGAAGTACAGAAATGCGGATATTATTTATATGACTATTTAAAAAAATATTACACGTAAAGTTAATGACCCTCTTTAACTACTCGATATCCTTTAATTTGTTTATAAACTTAAGGTCAATGCCACGCTTATACAGGTATGTAATAATTGCATGATCGTGGTGGATTAGATTATGCATGCTCTTGCATTATTCGTTAAAACATCATTCATTCGAAACTATTTAAATAAGACACGTGGTAGAGCCCATCTGCCGAAACTGATGATACTTGAATGAGCCTGCTCGTTCGGAATCTGTGCCTTGCAATATGTCGGCCTGCAGTATATCCTTCTGCGTTTCGTCCATTGTGTGCGGTAACCTAAGACCCAAATCTCTTACCCCTTCTACCTAAACTAAAATCTTACCCCTTCTCTTTCACCTTTCCAAATTATTTCTCAAGGTCGGCAGCGAATACACAGCCCCTCTGGTATTATGTGTGTATTATGTACCTGGCGTCGGTAACAACTTATAGTTAGATTAACAGTTTGTTTGCTAACTACTCCCATAAAAATCCGTGTTTTCTTAAAACGTTTCATTACATCGTTTTTTAATTTCTCTAAAAGTCTGGGGGCAAATACTGTATCAAAATAGGTAAAGAGTGCTAGAAGATTCAAAGATTCCACGGTTATTGGATAACCAAATAACCGTTAGTTTCCATTTCAAAAGATTTTTTATTAATGGCCACAATCAAATATTATATTCAAAAGCAAGTATTATAAAAAAACAAATATACAGTTGTTTTTATTTAATTTACGTACCGATCTTACTTGCCTTTTAAAACTAATTGGTACTATTTAATTCAATCAATATAGTGTAGTGGAAAAATACTTTATTACACTAAGGAAGTAAAAAATGAATAAATCAGGCGCCAAATCACTATTATTTTAGCGTCATGGCTCTCAGTTCACTGTTGGAGCAAATTCATAAATAACAATTTAAATTCAGTCACAGTGTTATTATTGTATGCGTGTAACGTACTTAAATTGAATGTAATACGCCGGTATGTTTAAACAATATAAACCTACGAATATCAAAAGTACTGAAGTTCGTCTGTTTAGATGGCCTGATCTTTTCTTAAGCTTAAAACGCGAAAAAAATTATTTATTTTATTCATTTTCATTTATTTATTCATTAATCTTTATTTATTCATCGAACCGATAGCCTAGTTGTTAGTGACACTACCTGCGAAACTATGGGTAGGGGGTTTGAGTACCGCTAGAGGCAAAATTTTGTCGTAAATATAAATGATTGTACTCGAGTCATGGATGTTTATATGAATAGTGGTAATTCTCTGTCAGTATATGTATTTTGTACCGTTTGACATTAAGATGACGTTAGGCTTTCCTCCTGCTACGTTGTTCCGAATAAGCTTCGGTAATTGGTGGGAAGAAATTATCTAATTCTCAAATCCGGATCTCCTTTTTTTTTTCTGCAAAAGGAAATAGCTACCCTGTAGGTAGCAAGCAGTAGTGGGGCCATCGGTGGGGATTTCTTGTTAAAAAACCAAGCCAAAATGAAGGTGACGGGCATCCAAGGCCAGATTAAGCAAGCTATTGCTTATTAATTCGCTGAGATTTTTTTAAGTCATCAAAACAATTCAATACTAAATACAATTATTTGCCCGAGACAATAATAAATAAATAAAAATAAAAAGCTTCACGCAATTCCCAGTACAGGGGTAGACAGAGGTCTAGTCTAGACAATTAAGTCCCTTTGACCCACCTTCCACCGAAGACATTTTTGGACAACGTGACAGGTGGTGAGCCCGTCGCCGTCTTTATATCCAAGCCAACGATATAATTCGTACATACACCTGGGGATCGAATTAGTGTCTCTTGAAATTCCGTCCACCCAACCACTCGGCTATCGTGACGTCTTAGTTAGCCCGAGATAGAATATAAAATAAAATGGGTTGATACGCGGGGCCCTATTTTGCGCGGGGCCCGTACAATTGCTTCTCTTTGTATATTGATAATCTGCAAAGTGTAAAGGTAAAAGGTATGTGTAAAGGCTTCTGGAACTGCGATCATCACTTCGGTAGCCATACGCAGAAAAAAAAATAGGAAAAATCGTGACCGCAGTGAACTTTTATAGCCGTTATGTATATAAATGTATTTGAGTCGTTATGTGAATGTATGATTTACTACACATGTATAATGCATAAGAATAACATCGTAAGACGATCGGATTCTTATATTTGCAAATAATAGTGTACCTCGACACTCAAAAAACAAAAAAATAGGCAATAACTAATTTATTTTATTTACAAAAAAGTCACGATAGCCGAGTGGTTCGGTGGTCGGAATTTCGAGTCAATAGACCCGAGTTCGATCCTCAGTTGGTAGGCTCGTACCAATGGGTTTATCAAAAACTTATGTACGAATATCGTTGGCTTGGACATAAAGATGGCGACGGGCTTACCACCTGTCACGTTGTCCCGAAAATATCTTCGGTGGAAGGTGGGTCGAAGGGACTTAATTGTCTAGACTCGACCCTATTGTCTGTCTACCCCTATATTGGGAATTGCGTGAAGATATTTTTTTTATTTTATTTACAGGCGGTCATTCTACATTCTTCGGTATGCTGAACACGTTCGTGCATATCATTATGTATTCGTACTACTTACTAGCCGCTCTGGGCCCTCGTGTCCAGAAATACCTCTGGTGGAAGAAATACCTCACAGCTCTTCAAATGGTAAGATATCTTAACTGTATTATGACTGTATATAAAAAGATCATTCTCACAATGCCGAACCCACCATTCAGATTGTATGGTATAATATTACTTTAAGTCAACTTGGATTCAGTAAATGAGACTTAGTCAACAAGCTTACTATATGATCGTATTTATAGTTGCAGTATTCCCAAAAAAACCAGGGGCGTATTTTATATAATGCTGGGTTTAGTCAAATTTTGTAAATATTTTTGTGTTATGTTTTACCGGATCTTAGTTGGGACAATGTGAACGGTTGTGAACCTATCAGTCCCTTCTTCTCCAAATCAAGTATTCAATTCTAATTCCGAAATAAATAGAATTTGTTTCCATTATCTAATACCATTATTAAAATTATATGATTATTTTCACGCACTCGCACGTTTGTTTCTGAATTTTGGTATACGTGTGTAGCGTATACGTGTAAAACTTTGCTATTACTCTTAACCTATTTTCTGTCATCTACTATCTATAGAAAATTTCTTTTCATAAAATGAAGATTGTGAAGATATAATAAATAAAATGAATATTTATCATAAAATGAATTTCTGTATAATAATAAATTTACCTTCTAATACTTTATAACTTATTTGGTTTTATGTGGTATGTATTTTATATTATATGATTTTTATTATTTTGTACACTCTTTCCGCTTTCTTTAGAAAAAAATATCTTCACGCAATTCCCAATACAGGGGTAGACAGAGGCCGAGTCTAGACAATTAAGTCCCTTCGACCCACCTTTCACCGAAGATATTTTCGGGACAACGTGACAGGTGGTGAGCCCGTCGCCGCCTTTATGTCCAAGCCAACGATATTCGTACATAAGTTTTGAAAAACCCATTGGTACGAGCCTACCAACTGGGGATCGAACTCAGGTCTATTGACTCGAAATTCCGACCACCCATCCACTCGGCTATCGTGATTTATTCTTTAGAAGAATGCTTTATTCTCTAAGGTTGCCTGGAAGAGATGGATTGTTTTAAGAAACTTGTATTATTAATTTTACGCCCTCCGTGGATGTGTGGCGTAAACACCGGTTTTCAAGGTGTTGCCATCGCGTCGATGTAGAAAAACCACTTATCTACAATATCTCAGGTCTGGGTATTTATGGTACCTTCATTATTTCTGATTCGCATACCACAAGTGCTTTACCTTCTTACATATATATATATATATATATATATATATATATATATATATATATATATATATATATATATATATATATATATATATATATATATATATATATATATATATATATATATATATATATATATATATATATATATATATATATATATATATATATATATATATTTATGTTAGTCAATTCATATTTTAAGTACTTTAACCTCTGAATAACTTTCCATTTTCCCTTATCCCTGACGAGATAACCAAAGAAGTAAAATCGTCAAAAATTACAATCCTTGCTTGCATTCAGCAAACGCTTGCTCTATATTTATCCATTAACAATAGAAAAATCACTGGTTGCTGATGAAAGAACTGCTTCAAGTTTCCCGTTAAATATTGTTACAGATTCAGTTCGTGTTGGTATTTATTCACGCATTCCAGCTTCTATTCATTGACTGCGACTACCCTCGTGCCTTCGTCTGGTGGATTGGCATGCACGCCGTGCTCTTCTATTATCTGTTCTCCGATTTCTACAAACAAGCTTACATCAAGAGAGAAAGGGTACGAATAAGTTTTTGTGTTTATTGGATATTTTAGTAACTATGTAGGAAACCATTATGATGAAATGAAATCTGAAAAATATCTGAAATATTATGATAAAAAATTAGTACGTGCAAAGTCCATTAATACATTTCTCAGTTATTACATTTCTTATAGAACACTCGAGAGAAGACAAAGACGCAGTAGTAGGAAAACAACAAGTATAGAAACAACAATAGGAAAAAACTTTTCATGAGGACATTTTTACGTACTTACTGTAAACTCCTTTAAAAATCAGTTAATTCTAGTAGAAAACTATGTAAATCAATACCTTTAGTTATTTAAGTAACTACTGCTGTATGAATCTTTGCTGTATGAATATTTTAACTAAAATAATTCGTCTTTCAACTTGTTACAATGAATGATTTCATATCAAACTTCTGTGAGCCTTGATATTCTAATTAAACTATTTACTTCAGAAATTTAATTTACTCATTAATTAAAAAAATAATAGAAATCAAGCAACCAGGGAAGGCAGAGGGGGGAGGGACTTAGACGAATGAAAAATGTTTTCGTTTAAAGTATGAAGTAATTATTATTATGATTATGACGGTTCATCACGGGAAACTGCATTTTTATAATGCAATTCTATCTGAAGGTGAGCGAGGTATTAAACAATAATTATTTCCGCAGAACGCGAAGGCCAGGGCGAAGGTAGAGGCGGACACACTTAAATCAGAGACCAAGGAAAGGAAGCTGTCCTTGCTCAACGGATTCAGCAACGGGTCAGCGCTTGGTGACGTACGGCAAAGGATGGCCGGGGCGGTCGCCTCGCAGTGAAACAATCGACTCATGTTCATGTGTCCCTGACTGTACTATGCGTGAAAGAACATTCAGACTGTGATTACTTTGGACGACGCTGCGACACTGCGTCGTGATTAAAATTAATTTAATCTTAGACATAACCAGCGAAAGCGTCGGAAAAAGAAGCTCAATTATTTACAAAGTAATTTAGTTATAATTAGCTATAATTTATAGAAAGGGAAGTTGACTGTCGCTCATTTTGGTGTAGAATATCATCTGAAATGGTGTCGTGTTCATAATATTTGTATGTAATATGTGACTTCACAAGTATATTTACCTATATCTGCTTCTAAAATGTGCGTCAGTCTACGCCTTTTCTATTTAACATAATACACCGAATATTTTTAAGTGCACGAGGTAATTTGATGGACTTGGTTTTAAATGTACTAAATTTTTAAACATTTAGCGTAAGGATGTTTCCGTGAGACCTCGATGGCAGAAGTTGATTTCTACACTTTTGATACAAAACTTTTGATAACGAGTCGATATTTTTTTTTTCTACCTTGAGACTGAACGTCGTGTAAAAGCGATGTTGTGTTGCGTGTCATGTGTGGAGCATATTGAGTGTAATTAAAAATAACATAGTTAAAGTTACTTTTATGTTAGACTATAATTAAACCACATATAATTATATCTGAATTATTATTGGTTATAAGTTTAAATTAAAAACTGTATTGCGAATTGGTAATATACATACAACGACAATAAAGAAGACTCACAAAATTCGAATATTAATTAAGTATTTAAATATAAACCAAAGCAAAACTGATTGTAAATGCCAATATAAAAATAAAGAATCCATGTTGTATTGAGAATGATTTCGAAGAACACACTTTCAACTGTTATCTTAGATAGCATATATCTGTAATTGTCCTATAACAGAGCGTAATATCTGCAAAATAGTGTACTTGTTACTTTTATAAAGTATAAATGTTAGGTGGTTCAAAGGTTTTTAGTTTTTACTACTATTTTATATTTAATGAATGTAAACAAATAAACCCTTTAATTTTTAATATATCATTACTGATCAATTTGTAGTTAATCATTATGAATCCATCAATAACGTATAAAATTATACGACTAGCAATGTTATATTTTGTGCAGTGCATCATTGTTTACATAAATCCCGAGAAACTCATACCATGTTCAGTGTACATTTTATTTCATTTCAAACATAAATTTCCAATTTTCACCATCTTTGCCATCTTTGTCAGTAATTATATCTCCTCTATACTTTTTATATACTTCTATAAAATCAAATATATGTTTACTTCATACATTAATTATGAAACTCAGTTTTTGATTTAGTGTAACTTAATCATTAGCCAGTTCCAAATTCAAAAATAGAAAGTATGCTATTATTATAATACAGGATAACCTAAAAAATCAAATATCATCAAAGATACCCATATACCTAAGAATACTTGGTACATAAAAAATTTATTTAATAAAATTTATTTTCTTTACTACACTTTGAATATGTTCTTTAAAACAAACCTTGATGTTAATGAAAACTGCTACAGTCAAGAAAATTATATATCATAAGATATTTTTTTACCTTATTCAAATTGGTGATAAAGTAATAAAAAATGGAATTTTAATTTCGTTTTATTTTTAACATCGTAATTTAAAGGCACGTCTACGGAGAAAAATATGCTCTGGAAATTTTTACGCAAGAAAACATCGAGAGCTATGCCCTCAATGTCCATTTAGAAACTTCATTTAGTAAAAGCACTTGAATATCCAGAGTATGGTATGGCCGGAGAAAACTACATTTCGTTTAGCAATATGTCAAATTGATACATCGGATAAATTTAAATATTAAACAGCTATACGCAAACTGCATTATAAGCAACCTCTAAAAAAGTAAATAAACTCATTACTTACTACAGGGGCAGGATGTTTTGGATTTTATAATAATTATCTTCACTCTATTTAGACGAAGTTATATATTCAAATGTAAGTAATTGTAACAAAAGTAAATGTAACCAATAATTGCGTAATAACACCAACGTGCAAGTTGGTGTAATAACACCAACGTGCAAAGAAAGACCTAAAGAAGTTTGATCTCTTAAAATTTTAAGTTTTTTTATCAACAACCTTGGACACCTATAAAGTTTGTATCAGGGTGCAAGATATTGGAATTTCCAGGTAAATTATCAGAATGACAATGTGTTACTAACAATCTTGAATGTTTTCAGGTTTCAATGATTGCAGTGGACACAAGAATATAAATTATGTCATATCTATTTTTGAGGATAATATTTTATAAAGTATCCTCCGCAAGGTTTATAAAAAACTTGTTTTTGTCAAAAGTGTGCCTATTTTTCCGGATGTATAATGTTTATTTTAATAACGGAAGTCTTTAAATATGAACTTCCTTAAACGGTCCAAGCAGTGACTTGAGTGGTCTCAAACTGGGGATACCCGAATCACATATTTATGCTAAATAGATACTTTGTACATACCTACAGGACGTGGCACTATAAAATTATGGCAGTAAAAGACCTGTTTTAAACTGGTCTAGACAAGTGATCAAAAGGGACTAAAGTTTAAACCTGTTTTACAATTAGTTTTGAGTTTTTTTGCAAAACAAATTTAAATCACACTCGGCCAGCAAAGAAGCAAAGTAAAAATAAACTATTATTACAGCGATTATTTTAAATTATAGGAAACTTCTACCATATTTCATCACGTGCGTGTCGTAATAACGATAAAAAGTAATGTCAGAAAAGACTTGTAAATTGTGTTGAAGAAATACGCATCTTAAATGTAACGATAAAATCCAGTTGGTCTCTAATATGTGACGTCTGATAATGACGGAAGAAGCACGTGTTTTATCAAAACAGGTATTAAAAGGATATGTAATTTTTAAATGATCAAAAAGCTAAATTTAGGTTAGTATTAACAAATGTAACACAAAACATTTGACGTAAGAAAGAGACCTTTAGAGACTCAAAGAGACCTTTGGCTACATAATTGTGGATAAAAAGAATTAGGAAATATACCCATAAATTTTGTTAGCACAGTTCAATATTATAAAAAGGGCTTTAAGAGGATATGTTATTTTGAAATTATCGAAAAGCCTTTAGATTAGTATTAACAAATATTGCACAAAACATGTGACGTAAGAAATTATTAAGAGACCTTTAGCTACATAATTGCAGGATAAAAAAGTGAGGAAATATATCGATGAATTTTATTAGCACGCCATAATATAGAATGAAAAATAATAATTTGCTGCGGTCTGTGACCCTGTCTGAATAGCATGCAACTTGTTTATTGTAAAGTAAGGTCGCGTTATGCCACATTCACCAGATGAGTAGAATAAAAAAAATGAGAACCGTTATTTTTGGCAGTGTTTTAAGTTACGTTTAATTCATAATTTTAACGTCTCTCATAAATTATTCGATGGTATTCAATACTATTACTCTTCAAGCTAGTAAAATATGGTAAATAAAACAAGAAATAGAGTTATGCAGAGACAGGATGACTAAACTTTATTACATAAATTTACATTATCATTCCGTATTAAGTATCTATTTCTGTTACGCTTTGCTGTTAAACAAATCCGATAAATAACATCTGATTAATAACTACGCGCTGTTAATTTCCATTATATTTAAAAATAGTTTTTTTTTTTTTGTATCGGCATGTTTATTTATTAATTTAATTTTTAAATACATATGATAAATATTACCTTGAGCGGGTAGAAACATGCTAAATTTGTAGCCTGTTTGTTTTTAAGTTGTCTAATATATTCATTAAAAACTGTCATAGAATTATTTCCGGTAAATATCATTAAGGAAAGACCTTATTATTTTGTTATAAAAATCCTCGTCCAAATTTTAAAAAGATTTAAGTACTCAGAATAAACTATGCGGGAGCAACGTTTTTAGTTTATATAAGAGGTCTTCATTGGTAGTTTGGTATCATTCTTCATTTTGTTGAGGCATATGCGCTCAAATAGTGTACCAATTTCCGGCAGCAAGCTGGGTTTTTCATATTGATTTCGTGTGGAGGTTTTTCAGTTTTAGGTACCTCACTATCGGCACATACTACCTGTCCTAGGAAATATTCAAATCTCAAACTTGTAAAAATTATTAATATATCGATTGTTTAAATAAAAAGTTTTAAAATTGTTGTGTTCAATTTAATTCTCTTCCAAATATTAAAAATGGGCTAGGGTAGTCGAAATTCAACCACATTCTTTTAATTCTACCGATGCTGCACTTCTAAGCACCGGTATTTCGTTAAAAATGTAAAATGGGGTGCAAAGTATTCGTCATATATTTACGACTATTTATATAGATTATATAGGAAGAAAATTATATGGGAATTCACTTAAGTTGCTTTAGTTACTGTAAACAAAGTTATTATCAAAATTTACTGTTAAAGGTCGCTTGAACTTTCCAAGAGCGAATGATATTGGTGACCACGTGGGTGCGAGATCATATATTGTACCGTATTATGTAGGGTCTATTAAAAGTCGACTTATATTCTAGATACTTTATCGCAATAATTATTGCAAATACCTGCATACGTTAATTATTGAAATGGCTCCATGAATTATTCTTCCATGATGTTTGCCCTAACAATGAATAAGTGATATTGTAATACCTGCATGGTTATGCATTTTAGTTACTATTCTATATGAATATATATGAATAATAATATTCATCACTCACCTTTTGTGTGTGGTTTGCGACGACATTATCCTGATAGCAAGATCGCTGGAGGACCTCAGCACAGGTTGGTCACAATATGAACATGGAAAAGACGAAAATTATGTCTAACGTCCTTGTCATACCAATGCCGGTTATCGTTGGGAACACTACACTCGAAGTTTTTGACGAATACGTATACCTAGGACAAATTGTCAGACTAGGTAAGTCCAACTTCAACGCAGAGGTCAATCGACGAATCTTACTCGGCTGGGCAGCGTTCGGAAAACTACGTCCCATCTTCTCGTCTAAAATACCTCAGAATCTAAAGACCAAAGTTTACAACCAGTTCGTGTTGTCAGTGATGACATATGGGTCTGAGACGTGGTCTTTCACTGCAGGCCGTATGAGGAAGCTCAAAGTTGCACAGCGTGCTATGGAAAGGGCCTATATATTATATGCTCGGTATTTCTCTGCGTGATAGAATTCGTAATGAAGACATCCGCAGCAGAACCAGAGTAACCGACATAGTCATAAGGATCAGCACGTTAAAATGGGCCGGCCACATTGCTCGTAGAACTGACAAACATTGGGGAAGAAAGATTCACGAGTTTCAACCTCGTACAGGCAAACGCAGTGTTGCACGACCCCCCACGAGATGGAGTGACGACTTGCAGAATGTTGCAGGAAGTTGATGGGTGCAGGTGGCAGAGGACCGTTTTAGGGAAGGCCTATGTTCGGCAGTAGACTCTTGATAGGCTGTAAAGAAGAAGAAGAAGAATAGTTACTATACGATACCAGTTGCTCCACACTCACCTGGTTATCGAATGACGGGCACAAAAATGTTATTGGAATAGCTAATATTTTAACACGTTTTGGATTAACTATTTATAAATGACACATAGGGATTATTACGGAAGTGTAATAATTTACACAAAAAGTTACATTACCATATCTAAGGTCATAAGAGAATTCTCATAGTTAGTTTTAATTAAGATAATTAATTAATTTGTTCAATCCTTGATTTTTTTGGCAAAAACGACATGTTACAGCTATTTAACATACCGTTTTTTTACGATCATTTTATAAGCTACTTTTGACAGATACTCTGTCAATTTAATTTTCAAAAATTTAGTGAATTTAGCCTACAAATAGTTATCTGCTGAGGAAAGGCTTCTTTTGCTCAAAAAGAAATTTGAGTTAGATATTGTCCAAGACTATTGCGTGTATTTGTAAAGTTACAGTATCAAGTGTCGAAGATCGAACATATTGAAAAATAGTCCAGCAGACTACTGTTTAATATATAAAACTAACCATAGTTTAAAAATCTGTGGTATCTGCATAATAACAATATTACTCCCATTCTTCTAGTTGGTATAGAAAGTGGCCATCGGGAGATCTGAGTTCTGATATCACAATTTTTTTTTAATAAATAGTTTTTTGTTTAAAAAAAATCCTTTTCTTCCGACATTACATACAAAAACATTTCTTATAGTACTACAGTTTTATACATACATATTTATTCTTATACATACATTTACATATTTACAGATATATACATACTTACATTTACAGATATTTCCTTTTATTCATTTTTGCCTTTTTGTTTCTATGACTGCGTCTTGTATCTTGGTCTTTTGCTTGATGTTGATGTTTCTTATGCTATCCCTCCTCTTCACTCCAAGCATGCTTCTCTCCGTTGCCCGTTGGTAAAAGAAAATTTTATTAGCTGTGCTTTTTGTTATGGCCCACGTTTGACTTCCATACATCAGAATTGGTAAGATGCAGACGTATAATTTTCTCTTTGTTGTTATTTGTAGGTTTTTGTCTTTTATTATTTCCCTTAGGCTCATATACCTTTTCCAATTGTTTGCTATTCCTTGTTATCTTTTTGCGCCTCCCAGATGTTTGCATGTATTAACGAATCGAATGCCTTGGTGTAGTCGACAAATGCTAGATAGTACATAAGTTGATATTCTTCGTATTTCTCGATGATTGACCTCACAATATGGATATGACCAGGTACTGAGTGAGTCTTCTAAAAGGCTGTTGTTCGTCGAGTTGTCTTTCTAATCGCTTGAGTATGATCTTTGCGATTATTTTATACAAGTTAAATATTACAAACACGCAAGTTAAACTTATGCGCCGGTAGTTTCCGATATCGTACTGATCTCCTTTTTTGTACAAAAGAATTATATGAGATTGAGTCTATTGCCGTGGAATTGTTTCCGTATCGATGATATCATTGAACATTTCTTTGAGAACAGGTGTTAATGTCTGCTTCGTTCGTTTTAATATTTCGTTGCGTCGTAAGAGATGATAAAGTTCCAAGATTCGTTGGAATAACCAACGAATCTTGGAACTTTATCATCTCTTTGGGTATCAATTGCAAATTCTATCTCGTCCTATAGTACTTCTCCTATAGTTTCGTCTTATAATACTAGTAGTAGTCTCATTCTATAGTCCTATAGTACTAGGAACATGCAGTTCCTTGTAGTATGATGTAGCAATTTTTAATATTCTTTTTCTTCGATTCTCCCTCAATCTGTGTTTATCTTTCATCTCTGCATCCATTCTTTTTTTGCTTGTAAACTCCTTATATGCCTTTTTTTTCCTCCTGTCTTTAAAATGTGTCTCTCTGTTGTTTCCATTCTTCTTTGAGTTCTGTCTTTTCTAATACTTTCTTTTATTTTTTGCTGAGTTTTGCTATTTGCTTTCGTCTGTCATTAATATTGTCTCCATTCATTAGGTAAGCTCTTTGATTAAAAGGGTTAATAGTTTTGGTAGTCATCTACTTGCTACACATGTCTTTACTATTAGTCCCTTGTATACATGTTTTTATTGTTCTTTCCAGCCAGGATACCGCTATGATCATCGTTAAACATTAGCCAGACCAAAATTAAGTATATCGGAGACAAACAACTCCGTGTGCCGCTGGCCTGGTCGTCTATTAACATTTGTGCTACGTTTCTTGTTTTTGATTCCATAACATAAGTGCAATCAGAGCAATGAATGTGATGTTGTCCTTGTATTTGTATGCCTTTACTTTAAAAAAAATAACATTTATATTTGTACAAACTACGTAATTAGGTTTGTTAAAGTTAAACACATTTTCTAAACAAATGACATTCAAGATATTATTCTCAGAGTCTTTTACGGCAGCGGAACGCGGTTTACGGTCCGAGACATCCGCGTAAGACAATGATAAAGGTATGGTAAGACAGTGATATCGCATCGATCGATCTTTGCAGTGGTAATTGTTTAACTGCAGGATATTACGTACCTCCCTAAAGTAAGTTAACTGTAAAAGTTACATTAATGTCCACTACTTGGAACTGGAAAAACTCCAGGTTATATAAGAATACTTCATAATATAAGGTATTTCGGTGAGTATCTATGATGAAACAGTCGTGAAGCGATGGCAAACTGCTTTTACTGCGGTGGAAGGAACCGAAATCATATTTCTACTGCATTAAATTTGCTTCTTCATACAAAACTAGCTTTTCCTGCCAAATAATGAAATTGTCGTGTGGTACTGTTGTAAGAATTTACCACTCCTTTCTTCCTGTAAATATTATAAAATAAAACCAATAGAAAAAGCCTCTAATATATTATTGGCTGCCGACAGATGACAGGACAAATATTTCGAAAAAGATGTTTGGTACTACGTTTGAAAATCTGATATTAATAAATAAATAATAAATATCTTCAGGCACTTCCCAATACAGGAGTAGACAGAGGTCTAGTATAGACAATTAAGTCCCTTCGACCCACCTTCCACCGATGATATTTTCGGGACAATGTGACAGGTGGTGACCCCGTCGCCGTCTTTATGTCCAAGTCAACGATATAATTCGTACATAAGTTTTTGAAGAACCCTTTGGTACGAGCCTGCCACCTGGGGATCGAACTCGGGTCTTTCGACTCGAAATTCCGACCACCCAAACACTCGGCTAACCGCTAACCAAGGGTAATTACGCTTGCAACCGATCCTCTTTCAAGGGAGAAGCGTATGTCTTGCAGTGTACTTAGTGTCATTGAGTATGTCTTCACGTAGTTTCCAGTAGAGAGGCAGCCATATTTCTAACTTAATACCAAGTGTTGTCTTCCATAATATCAAGAAGGAAAAAAGCACTAATTTCAAAAAATAATACTTATTATAAATTATTACTTATTTAGCATGAGCATAAGTCGGAAAATCATAAAAAAATTTGAGACAAGCTCTTAGACAAAATTTTATGAGGTCTGGTACTGGTCATGTCTTTACAACTTTCAGTTTTCTTTGCCATTCACAAACAATAACTCAAAATATATACATTGAAACCCTTGTGAACATTTGACACAAATGCAAATTATAATAATTAATGTTAACAGATTACGCATTAATGCATGTGTTTGCGGCTCATCAATTGCGTAGCTGGTTTAAATGGGGAATTACTGTTTCACATTAGAGAAAGATGAGGCTGAAATAGTATATTGATTAATTCCTCTGATAATATTATTGCATTCCAAATAAGTCTTCTTGCATAATTTAACTCAAGCAAGACGACTTATTTGGAATGCCAATAGACACTGATAGTATTGTGTTCAATAGAAACCGTTATTAATGTTGTGTGTTTTCATGACTGATTAAGGGTTGTGGGTTTTTAATTCTTTCGATGACTACATGTTATTAATAGGACTATTTACTTTAATTTTTATATGACTACATGTTATTAATAGGACTATCTTGTATCTTCACGTATAATCTCTGACGGGGAAGACAGAAAGAACTAGTCACCAAGTGTTATTTCAAATTTAACAATTTCTTCATCACGCATCGCGCATCAATTTACGATTCACATATATAGACATCTGGTGTTGAATAGCGGAGCTATGCAAATATTTTCTTATATTTGTTTGTAATGTTTCAGCTACTATTCGCTAGATGTCGAGACCGTTAAACTTATTTTCTGCACTGTATCTTTTATGTTTTCATTTGCAATGTAAAGTTGTAAGTGTCGTTCTGAGTATTTTTTTTTCGGTGGGTTCGAAAGAAGTGACTAAGGCAAAAACAATTAAAGCTACATTCTCGTATCTAAAACGTTCAGATTGCGGAACATCCATCTAGAAAATTAACAGACCAAAATTTTAGGAAACCGTGGGGCAGTAGCGTCTAAGGTACATCAACACATTTGCTATGCGTGGCAGATTAACAAATCCTCCCTAGGGAAAAGGCTTACTCCTACAGTGGATTTTTTAGGATATTTAACCAGGATATTTAACCTATACACCGACTATTGAACAGGAGATTACTTGCTAAACGGCCTATAACAGTTCTCTGCAGAACACGGGTCTCTCCCTTAAGGAGGAATTTCCATAATCATTTGGATTGAACAGCGAATTGGCGATCGCAGTAACAGACACCTTGCACATTGCTATCCGTTACTGCTCTGCTGCATTTTGACCTGGTATTTTTCGAAGTAGTTATCACGCCACCTGGCAATGTAGCCAATGGAATTTTTAAGGCCTTTCCTTTCGTAGGCTTTTACGACAACCACGGGGAGTAAGGGTTCGGTATATTCTTACACCGATACCACACATGGGTGAGTATTAAAATTAATATAGTAAATTATTAAAATTAATAATGACATAATAATAATAAATACATATATAGGTTGGGACAACATCACATACGAGTACATTGTTCCGTTCCCAATGTAAGAAGCTAAAGCATTTGAGGTATGGGAATCGACGTGAAACAACGAAGGCACCACAAACACCCAGACCTGAGAAAAAAGTAAAGTAAAATTGGTTTTTATACATTGATCCGTCCGGGAATCGAACCCAAACCTCGAGATGGCGACACAACCTCGACATAATATTATATAGATTAAAAAATGTTGAATATTGTGACAAAAAAATTCAAAACTTTATTAAATATTTGCTTGCATAAGTATAAGAAATGAATCTAGGACCGCTCTAATTATGATGGTCACGCTGGATAGTTCTTATTTATACTTCTCGACATTTTTTAGTATAATCGAGTCGCATTTGAAACGGACATTTCATTATTTGGACTAAGTGACTGGTTTAACTTTTGCAATGACTAAAATCAATATAAACCTTACGTTGTTTAATAAAATACTATTATTTTCACACTGAAATCCTTATCAAGTGCATCAGGTTTTGCAAAATTCCTTGTCTTTCTCTTTAACATACTTTCGTTAAAATTTATTCTTTTATTTGGCGGCCTCCGTGTCCTTGTCAAGTGGCGTACACAGCAGTTTCATGATGGGATACTGGGTTCAATTCCTGTTCTTCTCTATAGATTTTTTTATTTTCTCGGGTTTGGGTGTTTGTGTTACCTTCGTTGTGATTTCATTACATAAGCTACTTACTTTGCCAGAGCAATGTATGTGATGCTATCCCTATCTACATATGTATTATTTATGGATGTATATAACTTTTTCATTTATTTATTATATCATTGGATTTGACACCGTATTCACTGTTTCATTTAGCTTAAAAGAAATATTAAACAACAAAATTTTTGTTTGAAAATTTTATTTACATTTATTTATTTTATAATACGTCGTTACAACTGTCTACTTTGCGTCAGCAATAAAACACAATCTTAATGTATTTTACGATTGCAATGTCAACATGCAATCATAATAAAAGATAGAGTTACTTTAACTAACCTAATGAAATAGAAATATTCATAATAATATCACAAAATAATTTAGGGTAACTTTAATACGAGTAAGCCTCAATACATATTTAAATAGAACTGGCAACTTTTCAGTCTGGATCGATTATTCTTTATGAAAGAACCTGGTGAATATTTACAAATTAATTGTACTTAGTGTCATGCCCTACGCCTAAATTTGTGACTATATTAACAGTTTAATTAATTTCTCTTCTCGTCGACTTTGATAAATTTGTTTTACTGTCAGAATTGACATTCCAAAAATTTTATTTTTTATAATGCATGCTTGATTTTGTCTGTAACTGATTCTGAAATAAATATATTCCTTACAAATGTGTAATAATAAGATATCTTGACACAAATTTAACGAGGCAACGAATCTAATAGCATTATTTTTACTAAACAATCCCTTAAGCTTTTGTTTTAGTTCTACCAAATTCTTCTATGTGATCGTATTCCGAGAAGCCTGGATCGGAATCATAGTATGCATAATCGTAGCTCGTGTCTTCCTTGTGATTTGCAGGTTTTGCAAAGTGTTTTGGACGTGTAGTTGGTTTCGGAACAGGAGCGGATGCAATCGCAGGTGCTGCTGTTTCACGGTTTTGATATCGTTGTGGTTCGAACGTCCTTGATGGTTGAGTACTAGTTATCCTTGTGGGAGTGGAGTCAAATGAAGGACTGTTACTTTTAGTTAGATCAAAAGCTGCCGAATCTAAGGGTCTTGATGTAGTGGTATATGTTTGATAATAATCGAATGTTCGTTGTGTGTTGTCCTGAACAGGTCGTATTGTAGTTGAATATGTTACATCTGGTACACGAGACGTCTGTGTAATCGCTGTTGCTGATGGAGCCGGCTTGAAAGGTCTTGGTGGGGATGTCTTAGCAGTGGATTTTCGAGATAATTGATTTTTGTTGTACGTTTTTTGTTCGTCACGAAGTTGATTTCCGCTAGCGGCTATGTTAAGTGAATGAGCACCTGAAAGAAGCTCTCGTTCATAAAGTTCTGGCCGGTATTGGCCA
Organism: Sericinus montela; assembly: GCA_029286605.1. NCBI lineage: Eukaryota > Metazoa > Arthropoda > Insecta > Lepidoptera > Papilionidae > Sericinus > Sericinus montela. The sequence continues at coordinate 5,998,188 of JAGSMR010000004.1, forward strand.
TCATCTTCACCCTCCGGAGGTCTGTATTGACCGTCGTCTTCGCCACTATCCGCAAAGTTAGACGTTTGTGCATTAAAAGCGTTGTTAGTATTATATGCTATTGTATTAAAATTTTGGGATGGTACATATCCTGCAGTTGTTGTGTAAACAGTCGTTGTGGGTGTGGTCGTGGGATTATTATAATAGTTTTGTTTAGAGCTTGAGAAATGATTATAATTTTTTTTCTCTTGCTCATATGACAGGCTATTCACGTTTCTATAGCCTGGCGTTGTTACAAAGCTACGAGTGGTAGTACTTAAATCAATAGTTGTAGGATTCGTTCCTCTTTCGACATTGCTATTGTAGTTTTTAGTTCGTAAAAAGTCGTTTTCGTCAGTAAAATCGGGTACAACGCTAAAACTATTTTGAACTTTGAACGGGCGATTCTCATTATGCACGTTGAATCCTGTAGTGGATTGATCTTCATAATTATGGGATTTTATAAAACCATTTTTTTTATTTGACGGAGCTTCGGTAGAGAGCTGAATAAAGGGAGTCGAGGATGCGATATTGGAAAAATATCGGCTATGTTTTGGTGTGACTTTACTAACCTCTACATATTCATCTTTATACTGAGGAGGTATATTAACTGTAGAAGCAAAATTTTGTGTAGTCTGTGATGGCGCTCTTCGATTAAAATTTTGTATTGGTTCGGAATATGTTTGAGGAGCAAATGTGTTCGGTGCTAACGTAGTTGATGGTTGTGTTGTCGCATATATTGGTCGCTTTCTTGCCACTTTTCGTTTGGGAGCTTGGTCATAACGATTCGCTTTGGAAGACTGGGATAAAGGTTGGGATGGAGGTTGGTATATAGTGGTATATTGAGTTGTTGTAGTCGAAGGGCGAGATGTAGTGGGTCGTCTAAAAGATTGTCTTGTTTGTGAAATTGGTTGCTGGGCCTGAGGCGCAGGCGGCAATAAATCATCACGGCCACGGTCTCTTTGGCCACTGAAGAAGTCTGACGAGTGCGCTGCTCGAAGGTCCGAGGAGCTGCTTGAGGCGCCATTGTTTTGAGACAAACGACGATCACCAGTCTCCGCACGCTGTAGGCCAAACTCAGATTCATCGTCGCGATTTTCTTGAGATACTTTCTTGGTGTCAAATCCTATGAAAAAATACATTATCATCATTTTATTTAACACTACTTTCATTTAACAATTTGTTATTCCGCACACTACAAATATAAAATTCATAACATTTTATAAGCACATAAGCTTTTGCTTCAAAAAGTTCACTTTTTTTCTGTTGACGAGGCTTTTCTAATCTATAACCAGGCATTAAATCAAAATTACTGTGTTAGACTATTATTATTATTTTAACTATCCAGTACCTGCGTTCCAATTCATCAGTTTTCTGTATCTTGCATTTAAGGTTAATTCATAAAGCAGCTATTAGAAATGCGTACCTGTGTAATAACCTTTCTAGGGCTATTTCAAATCTACTACATATCACAATATCATTTAATATTTTATTAAGACCACTTTAAACTAATAACAAGTTTTACTTTCGCTGTATATGCTGTAAAGAAGCTTAGTTTTAATAGGGTTAGTTGCAAAGCGCTCACCGGATCCTATCTTGTAGAGATCGAACTGACCGTCGTAAATATCGGCTGGACAGGCAAGAGGATCATCATCGCCCCAATCCGTGCACGTCTGCGCCTCCTGGTGGAACAGAGTACCAGGTGGGCAGAAAAACCTAAAATCCCTTATACTGCCGCCAGCGACTCTAACGCATACATGGAAGGCCTTACATCCGGATTTGGCATCAGCGTAATAGGCACCCAAGATGCGGCCACGGCAGTTAAACCTCTCTGCTCCCCCTGCAATAAGTAATTATTTTATTAAAAGCTGATAAGAAAAAACATGTCAATTTACAGTCGACCGTGACATATAGGTACTAGAAAATGCAACAAATACTTTCTACCATATAAATGATATCAGGACAACCAACAAGACAAACGGTAGTAATCAACAATATATTTTTTTTATAATTTATTTCCGGAAGTTATATTTTTGAACTGTATTTCGGAGACTTGAGTATGTTAAAGAATCAAGTTATTATTAAAAACAGCTGTTTTCACAACGTTATGCAAGCTTGCGTGATGGAAAAACCACGGCGTTTTGACGAAACTGAATTAAAAACCCATTTTTGTTGTAACTGCAATGATAGAATGTTACATCATCATGTCTCAAAGCCTTTATAAAAGTATTAAAAAATTAGGTTATAAATTTATGTGGTTATGGCATAGGAATATGCTTCCTTTGCCTTAAAAGATTAAGTGAAAATCTTTGGCAATGCAATTCGTTATGTACGAATGTTGGAGTAATCATCTCATAAAACACTGAACCAAAATTCAGCAGACCGGCGATGAGTAATCGTCTACGGTACAAGATGCTTGGTTTTGCCATCGCAAAACATTTGTCCTGCAGAGAACTTTATAGGCCATTATGATGAAATAGCATGTACAAGATACTGCTTATAATTTGTTTAAAAATTGTGGCAGTAATAAAAGAAAAACATTATTTAATATCATAAAGTTATGATGCCTGACATATATGACTTAAATATTCTCAGTTCTTCATTTTCTTTACAGCCTATGAAAAACACATGACCGTTGCGTCTTGAAAACATTTTTTCCCTATGAGTTTATGTGTTATGTATAGCCCATCGCCACTTCTTAGGGCCTAAGAATAAATGTTCATTTGTCTATTTATTGAGAAACATACATACATGATACATACATACATATCGGTCTGTTAAAGTCCACTGCAAGACATTGGCCTCTCCCATGGAGAGAATTTACCGATTTGATTTCAGAAACAGCTGAAGTTAATTGTTTAAGCATGTACTCATTACAGAAAACGTTTCGACCCCTTTCAATCGGGATAAAAAAGTTGGATAATTTAAAATGACGTTCTTTAAACTCGATTTATACCACTTTTAATGATGTGGTTGAAGCTTAGAAAGTCAATGTCTTTGTTAGCTATTAAACGAAACCACTCTTGCGATGGTTTTGAAAAAATACAAGCCCTAGGATCATTGATACCCACTCATCTATACTGCTCTATAAAAGTGGTACATATTGTTTTCGTTAGGGAAGAAAAATATTACACATATAGGTAGTAACAAAACAAAGGTTGTAAAATAGCAAGGCGCCATAGAGTATAGAAATGTGTAGGTCAAACGTCGAACGAACATCAGCGTTCTCCTATTGAGGTCGATTACGTGATCAGATTGGGCTTGCTATTTACTCAACTGCCAAATGGTAACTTAATTGAATCTTCCCACGTTTAGGTTCCATTCCACTCGACTTCATATTTTAATCGTAGATTAATGTGGCTTAAAAATACTCGATAAAGTACTTTCAATTTTTATTGATTTACAAACTTATTCATGTCGCTTATAGACCTCATTTTTATGTTGATTAAATTAAAATTATTTCATTAAAAACTTGTTCAAACTTACGATAGCCGAGTTGTTGGGTGGTCGGAATTTCGAGTCGAGAGACCCGAGTTCGATCCCCAGATGGCAGTACCAATGAGTTTTTCAAAAACTTATGTACGAATTTCATCGCTGGCTTGGACATAAAGGCGGCGATGGGCTCACCACCTGTCACGTTGTCCCGAAAATATCTTCGGTGGAAGGTGGGTCAAAGGGACTTAATTGTCTAGACTTGACCTCTGTCTATACAGGGGGTATTGGAATTGCGTGAAGATATGTTTTTTATTATATTTTATTAAAAACTTGCCAAGATAACAGTCTTATAGGCTATTAACTCAACTAAATTAAGTAATACCTCACTACTGAATGAAAACTAATATTAGGTATATTGAACAGTTATCTTTCAAACTTTAATCCTTATTTTGATTGATATTTAGAAGTTTTCAGGTAACGTCACAAACTATGTACCAAAATATATTTTTAAAATATCTCATATAATTAACTCATAAGAAATGATAGCTAAGCTTAGCGAATTTTAGCCAATTTAAATAATTAATAAATTATAACATATTCAACTTTTCACTTTAACCTCATGATTACTTAGATAGTGGCTGTCTTAGAAAAATTTTTCTTTTTCTATCTTGTAAAATATTACTACAATTATATATTACACTACGGTAAGTAGCACCATATTATTTTAAAAAAACAATCTGGAACTAATGTCTACTTCATGATTATTTACCAATTTTTGTTAATTGAAATTAACGGACTTTTTAAAATAAATTTAGAGAGAATGTTATAATCTATCAACAAATAACTTTGAGCAATCTCATGTAATGTCAAATTAACTAAACCCACTTTAATTTTATAGACGTCGACAAAATAGTAGATGTGGCCGAGGTAGGCATCTTTTACGGGTCAAATTTAATGGTTTTGTATTGCAACAGTGCAACATAATGTGGTGAATGTTTGTACAAGAGCGGCGCGTAAGAAGTCCGTCGGAGGTTAAACAAATGAGTTCCCATGCGTGCGCACAAGAGATGGGAACTTTGAACATATTCAAAGCTTAACCACAATTCGCGTGTTTTAATAAGCGGTTTAAAACGACCTCGCATAAAGAGCTAATTATAAGTTGCATATGAAAATATTATTTATATAAAGAGTAAAGTTACATCTTCTAGTTTGTCAACTTTATTATATATTTATTATATGTCATATTTTTACTTTTTTCCTGTACTCTATTAAAATAATAATAGCTTTTAATTATAATAAGTAAATATAACCATTTTGAAGTTTTCATAAGTAAATATATATATCTTCACGCCAATCCCAATACTGGGGTAAACAGAGGTATAGTTTAGACAATTAAGTTCCTTCGACCCACCTTCCACCAAAGATATTTTCGGGACAACGTAACAGGCCATCAGGGGATCGAACTCGGGTTTCACGACCCAAAATTCTGATCTCCTCGGCTATCGTGATTTATAAGTTTTCATGAGAATCGTTCAGATATATGTGATTTTATTCAAAAAACATAAAATAAAAGTTTCAAGAAGGTTTAAGTTTAAAGGCTTGAGGAATACTAGATAAAATCTTTAGCATGGTGACTCTTGCGTAAGACGGCATCGAATGCCGCAAGGTGCCTCAGCATCCGCGGCGAAAGGTCAGCGGTATTAGCTCACATTATTTTGGGTTGAGTTAAAACAGTAGTTAAATATTTTGATGAAAATGTTTTTATATCGCTTAGTTATTATCGCTTTACTATTGTTTTGTTATAAATATTTTCTAGATGATTCAGTTTAGAATGCGCATTGAAAAAAAAACATAGTAAAAACTCTGTAGATTAGAAATATTCCCGTGTAGTTGCGGCGTAAGAATAACTATCCCCTTTGTATTTTTTAGATTATAACAACATTGAAGTTATAAAGAGATATATTAGTATTAATCCATCAAGTCTAGACCCAAGCTACACTATACGAGTATCCTCGTAACATGATATATCGTAAACAAGTAACTTGCTGAGTTTATTAACTTGAACATCAGCATAAAGTAAAATCGCTCACAGTAAAATCTACTGACGCATCCTATGACATAACTAATTATTGTGATGAGTCATCCAAATATTTATAGTGTTGGGTCAAGTTACACAATTATGAATGGATCCAAAAATAGACATACCCTTAGAATTCGTGACATTAGAATGACATTAGAATACATTACAAAAATAAAGAAAATAATACAATTAGGAACAAAATAATACAGGATTTTTCCTTAATATTGTTATTAAACTATAGAAAATTTAATGAATTGGAAAAAAATACTATAACACAAACACCAAACCTTTTTGTCTTAAATTTCCTCCCTTGTTGAAACAATCGCTCCCTTTATCGACGATATAAGCATTCTTTTCGAGAACTTTTTTTCAATAATTTTAGGCAGTAATTAAGGGATATAAGTGTTTACTAGTTTGCTATTTCAATTATCAAAAACCATCTTCTGTTTTTCAATCATTCAAAAATAAACGTAATATTACTAAAAAATGTAAATTAACAATTCCAAGAAAACATCCCGCCGTTACTTTGCAATGAGAACAAAAACTTAAAAAGTATGATGATTTTAACATTTTATGTTTTGTATCAGATTTGCTGGTTTACCAACAAAATCTTGTTTATTAAGTGTTTTAGAAAGCGAGTCATAAGAAAGTAACCATCTCTTTTTGAATTTACATACATTTTTAAGTGAAAATAGTCATATCTAAACAAGAATTGCAATTGCGAAACACATGATGCTTATCAAAAATAAGTTAAACGCACTTTACACTGTTCCGTAGTTTTTTAAATAACGTTGACATTTTGTAAGTTATTAATGACATTTAGCACCTTAGACGCAACATTTTGTTATTTTAAGTTAATTTACTAATTAATATGAATTATGTCTGTAAAAGAATATTTTAAAAGGTACAGGCAGACCACCTATCCCGTGTTTACCAATAAGCTCCTGTCACATGTAAGTCGAAAGGTTATGTAGTCTCCGACAATCCACACAATATTAAGAAATGGGTGAAGATAAAAAAATTTAGGAGATTTTATAAATAGAAAAGATTTAACATAATAATAATTTTAATAAATACAGATAGTATTTGTTAATTGACTGCTGAACTATATTTAAACACCTTTAATGTTTATTAATTTTTATTTTCAATTATACTTTACTAGTATATGATGCTATTAAACTTTAAAAAATCTAGACTTCATTTTTATTAATAAATGTCTGTCATATATAAATACTTATTTAAAATAGTACATGAAATAATGAAATTTGTCCAACCTACCGCAAAATTATAGTAATAGGTTGGACAAATGTATTTATTTATTTAATAATTTATACACTAATGTCTCTAATAGCATTCCTATTAACATGTAATAAAACAATGTGTAGAACGTGATATACTCCGTTGTGTTTCTTTTTTGTTAACATCAGACTAAGGAACCATAAAAAACATCGTTACGAACATATACACGATGTACCAACATACACTTTCTTTCTTCGTTTGTGTAATTTACGTTTTATTACACGTATATTCTGCTTTTATTTGAATTAAGTTTTCAGTATTGAAGCTAAGGAGTGTATTAATAATGAGGCAATAAAACGTTGAACTCTTTTGTATAGAATAACTCAAATTCATTTTTAATAAGAAATTATAACTAATAGTATCATTATAAATAAAATAAATAAAAATAAATATCTTCACGCAATTCCCAATACAGGGGTAGACAGAGGTCAAGTCTAGACAATTATGTCCCTTCGATCCACCTTCCACCGAAGATATTTTCGGGACAACGTGACAGGTGGTGAGCCCGTCGCCGTCTTTATGTCCAAGCCAAGGATTTAATTCGTACATAAGTTTTTGAAAAACCCATTGGTACGAGCCTGCCACCTGGGGATCGAACTGGGGTCTCTTGACTCAAAATTCCGACCACCCAACCTATCTATCTGACTGACTATCGTGACTTTTAACTTAAGAGTATCATTATAATTAAATTTAAGTAAATAACAGCAAAATTAATAATATTATTATTATGAAAAAATAAATATCAATAAAAATATATGCATAAATATGTACAACATCATAGGAAGGATTAGAAAAAAGTAATTTTCAGCATGCACCCGTCCGGAAATCTACCCCGGGACCTCAGAGCTGGCGACACCTTGAAAACGCGATGTGTAAGCCACTCATCCACGGAGGTCGTAAAACGAAACAATAGCATATATTATAACATTGCTCCGTAATTAACAGACGAAACTAACGGATGATGGTTAAACGCATAAAGTTGACCTTTAATCTATTAACAAAAGGAAAGGATGACTGTTTTAAACATTATGTATGTGACCTTGAAATACTCATCCGCTCTCTGTCGACCGTCAAGATGCCCCAGTTCTCCCGGTGAATGGGTCGTGAGAAAATCTCTTATGTAAATTTAAATCCGGGGAATCGATTATCGTCGAGATGTGCGATCGGTAATCGACCACCAGCGTACGCTCGAATGGAAAGTGCATCGGTTAAAGATTGCGCAAGGGACCTAGGTACATTGCAGTAATGCTCCTCTCTAAGACCCCAGCAAATGAGATGCATTATATCTTCTTGTACGTAGTCAAAGCGCGGGTCGGTTATCAATATCGTTGCATTTACAACTTTTTGCTTTAGGTTATAGAAACGGATATTACTTTACTGGCACAATTCATCAAATTAAGTAATGGCATGTTTTACTACATTATAACGTATCCCATAAGAAAATTGTGGCAATGCGTTATTAATGATATTGCTATGTAATACTACCTATCTAATACGCCTGTAGTTAATATTCAAAATGAATATGATAAAGAAATCAAAGCGTGTGTTATTTGTACAGGAACTGTGCGTGTGTATTTAGATAGAGATATTGTGTACATTACGTTTATTGTACAATGCCAATAAGTTTTTCCTCAACTGTTTAAATTTTTTGAGTATTAATTATTTTTGGGTAATAACATTTGCCGCAATAGCTTGACAAATTCTAAATGAAACAGATTTCATGACTTGTTAATAGTGTGGCTCTATGAAACTTTACGGATGATATAAATCAATTTTGAGCGGTAATTTGCCTTATGGTTTGGGGTGTGGCCCGTAAAATATTTCGACGCCAGTTTGGGCCCGCTAATCGACTATTGTCGTAGGCTGAGTTGTTAACAGGTATACACTAGTAATGAAAAAAAAAACATGACGAGAACTTCACAATTCAAGCGGTAGCTACTAGCTGACCAGAATATAGTAAAAGTGGCAAACGCGAGCACTGTTATCTCTTCTGATCCTGATCTATGATGATCTGATTCTGAGGATGATTAGTCCACGCCTCCAAAAAAAAAACTGAATTACAACTTCCGAAAACAAATAAAAACGCATAAAAATTGGTCAGTAAATATAAAATGAGGCATGTTCCTTAAGATATGCAATCACAGTATTACTTCCAAATGTGATAGTATAATGGTATGTATATTGATTCATACTGCATTTAATAAATCGTTTAATAGGTTCATGAGATTAGGACATTTGATTTATTAGTAACTTTGAAAGCTGACTGAACCTGATAGCCTAGTCTGTAGTGACCGAAGCCAAAAGCCGCGGGTTCAAATCCCACTAAGTACAAACATTTATATTTATGTGATGAATATGAATATAAATATAAATGTTTGTACTCAAGTCATCAGTGTATATATGAATATTACATACATACATACAACCACGCCTCTTTCCCGTAGGGGTAGGCAGAGACCACTTCTTTCCACTTGCTACGATCCATACATACTTTATTCACTTCGGCCACTTTCATTATTCCCTTCACACATGCTGTTCGGTATAGGGTACTCTTGACCTGGCATTTTTTCAAGACGTCCCTGATTTGGTCTTGCAACGTCCGCCCATCCAACACTTTCATTCATTCTCGCCTTATACAGTTTTTTCGTCAATCATTTTTATTCATTCTCTCGACAAGGCCAATGCATCGCAGCATACCTTTCTCCATTTTAGTCACTACATCTTCTTTCAGACCACAACGTTTCCTTATATCATTATTCCCTATCCTGTCACTCAGTTTAACTCCTATCGTACTTATTAACGCTCTCATATATGAATATTTATCTATGTATATCTACGAAAGTGAATAGTGCCGTTGGCTTGGACAGTAACAAACAGCGATAGGCTCAACACCTGTTACGTAGTTCCAAATATGCTTCCAAGAAAGATGCGTCGAAAGGACTTTTTTGTCAAGACCTCTGTCTACTCCTGTATTAGAAATTGAGTGAAGATATTATTATTTAATTTTTAAGTTTAAATTATTAACTAAAGCTTTTCAATAATCAAAAATGTTGTTAATAACTCATCTTTGAGCCCACCATTATTACCTACAAGCTAAAGACATTCTAATACAAAGTACTTATTTACTAATAAAATTTATTTTAAAAGTGTGTACTGTTGTGCCAATAAATAATTATTATCGAACTAGTTTTATCTTTTTTTATTTATAAAATAATTTTTCATATAAAAAAATATACATTCGCGTCATTTACCAAAATGTAATGATACGTTAATACTGTAACATATATAAAAAAAAACATCAACTGATCAAAATAGCAACAATTACGTAAACTCCAATTATATTTATAAAATTGAAACCACTACAAGTGCTTATATTATTGACAAACTGAAAATATACAATTGTAAATAATTTCAATTTAGTATTTTTATATAAAGAAGTAAGGTTATAAAATAAATTATGGGACAATTGTGAAAAACCAACTTTGGGTTCAAATGATATTAATCGTCGAGTTATTTCATTCGTGTATCCATAAAATTATCTATTCGCATGTATTTTAGATACAAATAATTTTTATTTCCCACGCGACCGGGTATCCAAAAAACCACGATTTCCCTGTGATGCCTTTGCGCTGTAACCCCCATACACATTATGACGGCTAACACATGATTTAAAAGTTCCTCTTAAATATTAACGTGCACCTTTGAAATATCATCACAATTTTCATTTTGGTATCACGAATAGATGGGCGACGTTTAACACTTGTATATTCACTTTATTGGATGGTTCACATAGCACTATGGACTTACCGAGAATGGGGAGTAGGGTGAGAAGGATCCACAAGGGAGACATGTCGCCGCGCCGTGCGTCGCGCTGTAACTGGCGTAGGTAGCGCTCGCGCCGCCCGCCCGTGCTATGGAGGGGAGCTCTGAAAGCTCACCAAGCTCCCGCCCGAAAAATAATACCACATTATATTATTGATAATTTGTATAACGACAAATATATCGTAGCGCTCTACATTATTTCATGTACTTGTACCTAATAGCGTCGTAGGACATTAATAAAGGCCAAACCGCGCAATCAAATTAAACTGTAAAGTTGTGTTTCTTTTATTTATGCTATTACAAAATGTAAGTTAAATTATTTTACCTTATTATAATGTTTTACTTTGATATAAGCAAATATTTTAGTACACAGATAGTTTAAAAAATATATAGATGTACATATCTTTTACATATCACATTTTTTTCTTCTTGACAAATGAAGCTAATCTTATTAAAATTATTAATTAATTAAATGCTAATAGTCTTTTTTTATTTTCAACCGACTTCAAAATAGTGGTGTTGCATGTTTTTTTATATATATATATATATATAAATATATATATATATATAAATATATATATATATATATATATATATATATATATATATATATATATATATATATATATATATATATATATATATATATATATATATATATATATATATATATATATATATATATATATATATATATATATATATATATATATATATATATATATATATATATATATATATATATATTTATATATATATATATATATATATATATATATATATATATATATATATATATATATATATATATATATATATATATATATATATATATAGATATATATATATATATATATATATATATATATATATATATATATATATATATATATATATATATATATATATATATATATATATATATATATATATATATATATATATATTTCTGATGAACTTGTTTGCTTTACCGTATCACCTTAGGTATCTAAGGCTCCTGACCTTGTAATGGGACCCACTACACTCCTTACTGGTTAGGAGTTAGGCAACAATATACGTTTATCGTCAGAAACTTCTCAGTAGATTGTTATTTGATGATAAAAAACGAATTTGGCGTCTAAAGATTTCCACTGACTGGTAAGTAGATTTACGCATATCTTACTCATTATCTTTCATCATCCAAACCATGCACTCAGCACAAAGTACCGTCGTACTAACTACATATGTATTTTTCTACACCAAAATAGAAAGACGGTGCCAAGATACCCAATACTTGCCATAACTTAACAGCCTTACGGAAGCTTAATGAATTAGAATCGTAATAAAATCTCTAAATATTCTATTAATGATGAGATTTCTATTGAAATGTTATGAAATTAAAGAGAAATTAAACAAATCATCTGACAAGAGCGGAACAATAGTAATTAAAGATCAACCAATAATAAAAATTTATCAAACAATATTTGATGCCATGTGCATCAAATTCTAGAACATCAAGTAAGTAGTTACCTCCAAAATATTTTATTTAATTATTAAATGAAGCTAAGAGAGTAATTTGTAAGTAATTGACTTTTTTGATTGGATGATTTTTTAAATGTTTACCTGTACTATAAAATGTTGCTAAGACACGCATTCAGTTTTAAAAACTATTCCGCGATTTTTTACATTCGAACTCCTACAGGAACCGTATAAATCATATACATAACATATTTCATACTGTATTATAATATATAATTTTTTTATTCATATACATAATATATTTATTGTACAAAACATATGTGTAATAAAAAGGTATTACAGAGATTTCACTTGATTTAGAGTCCAAAGCCAAGGTTTTCAACATAGTATTAAGTATTAAAATTAGGAAAAGAATAATCGTATACACTGATTATGTAACACATTCTCATGTAATATCAACGGACAAAAGCTTTCAAACTGCTATAAACGATCGCCATCATCTGATGATGTATTATTGTCTTCGATGCTTATAGCTCATGCGCTTTACAATGTCACATGTTGTAATATACTGTCATAGTCTGTGTAACTAGCTGTGATATACTATTACAGAATCGCGATTCCTGATCTTGAGCGATTTTTAATCAATTTGACGATTAATCTTTTGGGGTAATAAGTCACGATAGCCGAGTTGTTGGGTGGTCGGAATTTCGAGTCGAGAGACCCGAGTTCGATCCCCAGGTGGCAGTACCAATGAGTTTTTCAAAAACTTATGTACGAATTTCATCGTTGGCTTGGACATAAACACAGCGACAGGCTCATCACCTGTCGCGTTGTCCCGAAAATATGTTCGGTGGAAGGTGGGTCAAAGGGACTTAATTGTCTAGACTTGACCTCTGTCTACCCCTGTATTAGGAATTGCGTGAAGATATTTTTTTATCTTTTGGGGTCGTAGAACATATTTAAAATCGTCTATATTACAGTTTGTATTTTTCCTATATTTGTGTAAACACTATGTCTTTACTTTTACTGTCTGACTTTATAATATGGCTATATAATATGATACGCAAAGAGACACTTCTCTCAATCTAGCAACAGGCGTTTTACTTTAAATACAGGGTAAATAAAATAAAATAAATAAATATCTTCACGCAATTCCCAAAACAGAGGTAGATAGAGGTCTAGCCTAGACAATTAATTTATGTCCAAGCCAACGATATAATTCGTACATAAGTTTTTGAAAAACACATTGATACCAGCCTGCCACCAGAAGATCGAACTCGGGTCTCTTGACTCGAAATTCCGACCACCCAACCACTCGGCTATCGTGACTTCAACTATCATAAATTCAGGGTAATTTACTTAAGCAAAACTAATACGTTGCTTATAGTAATTAAGGCTCCAGCTTATCTTCAGTTCACTACAAGGACATTATTAATGACAAACGGATTTGGTTGATAATTTATGGGCAACATTGTTAACTTTAATAGAACGAACATTAATCATTTTCTTCCTAAACACAGGCCTAAATACATATCGGCCAGTAAAAGTGCACTGCAATACATAGATATCTCTCGTATTATCTCCCGTATATATCTTCTATTATCGCCACGCTTGGCAACTTGATTGGCGATCGCGATACACTGACACATTGCATTTAAGACGCTTCTGCCTTTCACCGGTTTGCTATATTTTGCTATTATTACAGATACGAGTAGGTCTCCCCGCCACCTTTCGGTAGCCAATTTTATTTTCAAGACGTTATCGTAGTCGCCTTTTAGGCCACCTACGAAAAAAATGTCTTTCGCCATTACCACAAGCATTAGGGGTTAAGTTAGTCGCTGCTAACTATAAAATAGGCGCTATGGAGATGGGGGCGTGCTTTACTAATACTTTAAACATTGAGATTATGGTCAACATATTAAAATTAATACATTTTTTTTACTTTTAATAAATTAATTATATTTTTAATAAATTAAATAAATTTTCAATAATCACTGGAGAAACTAACAGCCATAGCGATGATATGTAGATATTTGTCAGATACGGAATTTTACAAAAAGCAAACGTTTGTTATGATCCCTATCTATTTTCTCATTAACTTAAAGCATCATTCATCGATATATTGTGACTATCACACCTTTGCGTGGATGATAGTCCACGCTAAGGTGTGATAAAAGATGAAATCTAAATATGGATTTATTATAGTCCCGACAGCCGAGTGGTTGGGTGATCTGGTTTCTTAACTTGAATTCGACCCCAGGGAGACAGTCACGAATCATTGAGTTTCTCAAATTTTCTCGACCCGCATTTCATCATTTTCTATAAACTCTGGTGAAACTTGGGTCAAAAGAACTAAACTGTCCTATGTCTAAATATGCGTTCAATTCATAGAAGGAACAGACACTGGAAAAGAAAATCAAAATATTAATTCCAAGTAAACTGACGAACCATAAATTCCTGTAAATAACTTTGTGGCCCCTAAAACCATATGGCCACCTTTGTGAACCATAAATTCCTGTAAATAACTTTGTGACCTTAAAGTAATATGGAAATACACTCATTATTGTAATAACATTGTATGGATCCCTCATCACTCGAGTTCAACTCGCACATGTCCCGTTTTTTTAATCTACTACTATATCTTAAAAAAAGTCTAAAAACAGAAGAAAAACGTGAAAGAAACTCCGAAAACTAAAGTAAACGTGGAGGGAATTTAATCCACAATCAATAGCTTTAAAGGCAGGCAGGGCCAGTGCCATCTCGGCTATTGAGCCGTCGACCTACTTAACTTAAAAGATCTTTTAAAAAATCTCTTTAATACTTTGTTATTTTTTTAATAAGCAAAGTATTTCGCCACTTCGACGATTAACGTATAGTTCGTGTAAAGTTTCCATGTCTTTATTTCACAACGCAAGCATTTGCAAGCGTTGACATCAATGTTTAGTGTGTGCCTCACGACGAAAGTGCATTTCAGTTGAACATAATGCATATTACTTTTAACCTTTACTTTAAGATTTTATTGTTATGCTCAATATAAATACGATGAGAGATTCCTTATTTTGATGAACATTATGTCATATGCAATCTATATCCAAATAACCCAATATCATAATCATAATTATAATTATAATAATTTTTAAATATTATTAAATTATTTTTTGTTCAATACTTTTATAGTTATTTGGATATATTATATGTATATGGATTTCAAAGTACACTTCATTCGAGATGTATGAAACCGATTCTTAATTTATTCGTAATTATTTTACTTAGAAAAATCATTTTACTACGTAAACGAAATGAGATTTCCCATTGCATCCTAATTTGTAAAGTAACATAAATTATTTTAAAATACTCAGGTTATTTTGCTTAAAATGTACTCATTGTAAGAATCAGATATTCCCACGGTTTATTTTAACCATGATGGTTATGCCTCTCAAACTAGAAACAACCGTGTCAATTCAACAGAGCAATAATGCTAGTTGTGTTGCCCGCAGAGGTCGTTTGATAAACATTATTTAGTTTTTCTAATTGCTAGCCTGATTGATCTGAATGCCTAGTTGGTAGTGACCGTGCCTCCGAAGCTAAGGGTTGCGAGAGCGAATATCGTTAGTGGCAAACATTTGTGTGATAAATATAAAGGTTTGGACCTGTGTGACCTGGCCATTAATATTGGTGAACATTTGTGTATGTTATATATATCTTTGCATTTATATTGTAACGTAGACAACGATAGGCTCATCATCAGTCACGTTGTCCCGAATAGGCTTTACTAAAAGATTAATACAAGGGACTTAATAGACATCTAGACCTCTGTCTTCTCGCATATTACTTTTGAAAATCTTATTAATGTGGTTCTTCTACACAGAGTAAGGATTGAGTTTTTACCAGATCGCGCAAAATATCGTAACTATCTATCAGTGGACACTATATATTATAATAAATCTACACAAATGTAATCTTTGTAATTCCAGAGTATTAACTATATGTAAAGTAAATTATATATTAAACGCTGAAGAGATAGGATTAACGCTAAAGTCTCAGTAATCAATAATTTTAGGAAGATTTCCCATCTGCCACTTGATTTATTCATTTGCAAGTAATTTAAAATCCTATCCAATATTAAGAATAATTAATTATTATACATACCATATAAGAACAAACGTCAGATTTAATCTTAAATAGTATTTTCTTCACTTAAACATATTTATACATACATTTCAAAATCACATTTTAAAAGGCTTAATTAGCACGAATGTTTTTTTTTTTAATTCTGTTGACGTTAAATTCGTCATGAACAATGACACTGTAAAGAGATATTCATGCACTGTACATTAATTTCTCGATGTGTCAAACGTTGCGGTCATCGCTAAACACTCTGTGTCTAAATAAGTTTAAGTTAAGTTTCGAGAATCACAGTCACATGACATGTATATATGAATGTCAGATTCTATTCGGCAGATGTTGAAATTTGGTAATCTACATTTTTGACATATAAAATGCACTGATGACTATTGTTTCTAATGTTATAAAAGAGTTTTAATATTATTGATAATTGATAAAATGACAAAACTATGTTTCTCGTTTATTTATTTTTTACCTAATCTTAGATTGAAGCGGAAAATTTCTTATAACTACGGATGTTACACACGCAGAAATTAGTTACATAAACGTATCATTTCATGTTTGTTAACTATTTAACAGATTAATAAAAAATATTGAGCGTAATGAACTGGAATATTGTTGCAATAGTAGAATTTAAAAGTAGTTCTTCATGATTCAGTGGTTACAAAGGCACAAATTTATGCGTAGCCCATTATCGGACGGTATTTTAGTGTTTAGTTTTTTAACCTTAGATAATCAAGTCTTTTATTAGCTATCAGGAGTATTTAACAGCAAAGTAAATTGTAAAATTAGTATTTTCAGTAAGTAAGCGTAGGATATAGCGTAATACTTGGTGAGCGCCATTTAGAATTAAATTTACAAAAAAATATTGATAAAAATATCTCCACGCCATTTACAATAGAAGGGTAGACAGAGGTCTAAACAATTAAATCCTTTCCACCCACCTTTCAGCGAAGATTTTTTTTTGGGATAACGTGACAGGTGGTGAGCCGGTCGCCGTCTTTAAGTCCAAACCAACGTTTTGTATCGTACAAAAGTTTTTGAAAAAAAATTATATACGATTATATAAAATTTATATAATAGGTAATGTATGTACACTAAGTTACTAATAAAATAAAATAATATGTACAAAAAACATATCTTTCATTTTTAATTACGTTATATATACCGAATACACTGTAGATACAACGAAAACCATAATAATATATTGTTTTTTTTTTATAAAGATTACTAGCAAATGCCGAATAACATTACTAGTATTCCTGTTAACCACTCCAATTAAGCTGCAATGCTTGTGTCTGGAGTTGGTTTACGTCAATAGTCGAATGGCGGGGCCCGAAACTGCGACGTCATGTTTCGCAGTCCGCACCCTAAACCATTAGGCTATTGCCGCTTAAATCAGGAAATCTTGTAATTGTTTAATATTAAACAATTACAAGATTTCCTGTGCCTTGCATAGCTGGATCGTAATAATATACATATGTATATGCTAGAATGAAGATGAATTATTATGAATACATATAGAAATCCAGGGCTAGACTATAAACATTTAAATTAGTCATACAAAACTTTGCTCCTAGCGTTATTTGAACCCTCTACTCTTAACTCGACATGCATGTCTTAAAAACTGCTGCGTGTGATTAAGGCGTAAGAAAGTATCACCCCTTTTCTTCCGGAGCTTAAGAAGAAACTATGGAGCAAGCCTTGAAAATGTAGCACCTGTCTACTGGTAGTGGCTAATTATCTCATGAACTACCAGACCAATATTAGCAGAATAGTGATGGGTAGCAGAGGCCAAAGTTATGTTTGGTACTGCTATCGCCAATCCGTCCATCATTAGCAAGTTATCAAGCATTTGGATTATAGCAATTTGTGCTTATTGGAGAGGGTAACTTTTAAAGATCGTTGTGTATTCTGTGATTTGTATTAATTTTAAAATATTGTTCACAATCATTAATTTTGCTAAAAAATCTGTGTAATTATAAGAAAATATCTATAAACTAAATAAAAATCAAATAAATATTTTCCGTTGTAAATATGAAAGCAATTTTTATTTACACTGCTTGGAGGAAGTAATTGTTTGCACACATTGTTAGGCGTCTAGCTCGTCAACTATTGGCATCGCATTCAAAATCTGTTCAATGACTGAATAATTTACAGGAATTATTACATAAAAAATTTTAATTAAAATATATCTTCTAAGTGTTTATTTACTGATCTAATTGAAATATATTTGTAAATTATTTTGCTTATCATATTTTTAAATAAAACTCATCCTTTATCTATCTATGTATATACCTAGTCAGGTCATAAATTCTGTCACATGTTTAACCTAAAATAATTAAAACAAGTTTATTCATTATGTAACTATTTATATACCAAAATGAACTTAACAAAACATAGATTCTTATGACACTAAAGTTTATTCAAAATGACCTCCGTGATTTTGAATACAGGCCTTCAATCTGTGCGGCCAGTCGTCTACCGCAGCACGAACGAGGTCCATGTCAATATCGGCGGCTGCCTTAAGATGTCTTGAGTGACTCAAAATAGGGATGAGGCTTTGAGCACGCGTTTTCCTCCAAGTGTTGCCATATCTTGTAATCTAACGGATTCAAATCTAGACTGGAGGAGGGCTAGTTTTCGTGCCCGATAATGTCGATTTCACGCGCCGCCAGTCAGTCTTGTGTGCTCTTCGCTCTATGAGCTGGCGCTGAATCTTGTTGGAATACCCAGTGCCTGTTATTGAACATGGTATGAGAAACAGGTTCCACAAGGTTCGTCAGGACTGTATTTTGATACACAACTGCATTCGTTTTTACAACTTTCTCGCAAAAATGTACTTCTGTTAAGCCTCAATAAGAACCTCCCAACCATACCATGAGCGAGGATGGAAAATGACCTCATTGGACACGCGGAATACGGTTGCTCGCTTCTTCACTACTGTGTGCGTACACCTTATCATTTTTTTTGTTGTAGTTCTCTTCTACGGTAAAAAATTTTTCATCCGAAAAAAGAATTTCCCGATATTTTTTTCCCGCGTACCGCTTAAACAAAGCGCGGCATCTCTTCAGTCTCAGGTAGGTGCATTAGACGAGCATTCAAACAATATCCAGTTTTACTTCGATATGCCCGAAGCCCTAAGTCTTCATTTAACACCCTTTCTGTGGTTCTGATGGCCCCATCTGAAGGGCCAACAGTTTCTGCTTTCGTTTGGGATTTCTTTGAATTCAACAACAAAAGCGGATGCGTGGCTCTACCACTAGTAAAATTGAATCTTTTAGAATGCTGGTGGCCAGCATTCTAAAAGAAAAGTTTCTACTGTGTGACAATACTTATGACCTGACTGTGTATGTATTCATAAATACCTTTGCTTATGAGGCATCAAATATAAATTACTAAACAACCGGTTTGTAATCAGTAACTATGTTTTTGTTTCGACATTGGAGAGCCACACTGACCCGGTACTTTTATGACCGAGCGAGCTTTACTCACCATACAGCGTAAAGCCTTAACGAGAACTATACTTTCATTTTCTTAACAATGATGAGATTCAAAATTTAATCTTGACCACTTCTACTAGTTTTTTCTCCCAGCGTATTTCCTATATGCGTCTCGTTGAAGTCTTTTCTATGAATATTTCCAAAAGAAATGTATACATGACTTTCGTACTTGAACATTTTCAGCACATATTAAGGAATTTGCCTCTCTCTTCTTTATATACTTTTACTTGTTTATATTAAATTTTCCATAAATCCTTCTAGGCCACTCCCATATTCTGAGTCAAGTTATAGTCATCACTGCCAAGCCATTGCAACATGTGGTCTTATAAAATGTCACCGAGAATGAAAAATTTTAATTCAAATGATCAAGTGAGTATTTTCATAAAATGTTTACAGAAATATTAATGACACTGCATCAATTATAGTTAATTATTTTTCTAATAGCTTCTCGCATTTCTACTGTTGGGGTTTTTTCTCAGGGTATTTGAAAAACAACACATTTATAAATAGCTAAGGAACCAACAACTAACATATTTTACTAAACAAAAAAATGTCACGATAACCGAGTGGTTAGGTGATCGGAGTTCGTTTGGGAGAACAGAGTTCAATCTTCAAGCTGTAATTTCGCACCATTAAGTTTTATAATAGGAAAAGTTATATTCAAGATTTATATCATTGGCTAAAGTTGGCGACAGGCTGACCATCTCTTGTCTGGTAACAGTTAAGTCCTTTTGACCCACCTTTCACCGAAGAAATTATAAATATATGTCATTTAGATATATTATATTCTTGTATTACAATTCATTACTCGCATAAGCGGAAAAGAGTAGACGAAACAATAGACATAAACAAGTTACACAGGAGTTACGATCCTTGGTTATGACAATTTACAACATCATTTACGAGTCCCCAGTCGACTCTCTTATTACCGGCTATTACGTTTACATTTCGTAACGTGTGTAACATTCAACCCGGCCAATTAATACACGAAGATCGGGCTTCCTTCTTTGCTCTTAATACATTCATATTAGCACGTGAGATGATTAACGAGTTTAGAATGGCTTGACAATTTCCAATTAACTAAGACCGAGAACTTAGATATAATCCAAACAGAGTAGTAGCGTTGAAACATCTGGTCGATTTAAATATTTAACATATTAATGTCAACGTATAAATAATAAATTTTTAAGTTTTTGTTATGTTCTGTATATCATTTTCATTTTCTTAGAAAATAAATCAAAGATTTCGTGCCTAAATTTCATAATGTTCGTTACATAGAGTAGGTTTCGACGAATGTAGTGATGTAAGGACGTGAATGTGCCTTTGATGTTATCGTTACGACGTAGCATCTTAAACTGGGTGCTCATATTTTTGCATATTTGTTTTTCTGTTTGTGTAAAAATTTGTCATATCTTTATTGCTGAGTTTTTTTTCGCTCAATTCATCTTCATTAGTGGTACTACATTTAAAACTGTTGGGAATTTAATTGTTGATCGGTGGTATGCCATATAAACTTAGCCATATAATTCAGTCTTCAATGAAAGAAGGGTCGAAAAGGTTTAATTGTTTAGACCTCTGTCTATAAAAACAGTTCATGTTTTACAAATAATTGTCTTTATAAAGGCCTGTAAAAAGTCATTGCGAACATCAATGTTCTGAATTAAAGGTCTAATATTTTTTGAAATGGCTATATTGTTATATGTCGCTAGCCTATTACATTTTAAAGACCTATTACATTTATCCTTTATCTTGTCCCTTAGAACTGTAATGAAAATGAGGAACCTATTTTAATACAAACTTATGGTAAAATCGCTTATCTTTTGTCTATGGTTTTCATATCACTCATCTCTTTTACGTGACCATTTAGAGAGAACGGCAACTCCTTTAAGTAAGATTTAAATGATTTTTTTTCTAACTGGTTGGATTACATAATTCTGTATAAATATATGTGTTTTTATTAACATCGCATTTGAAACACTTACATTTAAAGTAGGAAATTATAAAATAATACTTTTGATCAGACCGCAATAATAAAGTAAGTAGGGTATAAAACTACTAATAGCACTATTAACTGACAATTATAACTAACCCTAATTGACTTAAAATAATAATTATAAAGAATTTTAATATGTTTACATAATACACATGCCGGTTGTATCATTAATGAAACATGTGTTAATAATCTGAACTATGCAGACGATGTTATTGCACAGTCTATCTGCTGCTATAAGCTTTGGAGGCTCATATTAACTTGCGAGACATACGCGAGATGACGGCCTAAAATACAATACTAGCTATTGAGATAGTTTATTTCAAGCAGCAGCCGCACCTTGTTCTCTCCATTCCTTATTGTTGTATGTTAGTGGGTATTCTTCCTTCAAAGTATGATGCTAATTGTGTAATAATAATGTCTAATGTTAAGATATTTGCACCGGGCTTACAACTTCCTGCGCTTAAAATATAACAAACGCTTTAGGATGCTGTTGAGACTGTCGTCGGCTACAGTGCTTCAGGGTGTTTACGAAGACACGTGTAAATAGCTTTTAAGCCATCATAAGATGGGGTGGCATCTTTTATGCAGCGCCTACAAAAGTGTGGTAACAGTATACTGAAGATGATTACAGTCGGACGTCGAGCTACATCCAAAATCACTGAATACATGTGGTTTTGAGTACTATTTATTATTTTTGTGCATGTCATAGTATTATTGCTTATATTTACGATCTTAATGTAAATTTTAACAATACTAACATAGTTGTTGATTTGAGATTTTGTTTGTTTATTTGTCTTACAAATACTATAATTATAAACTTTGACATGAGAAGACTAACATAAAAATGTTTTACTAATACCTGTCAAATGGACACCTAATAGGCGGGTAGAAAAATTAATAAATATCTAATTCCTTTGTTACATTCCCCTCTAGACCCATTATGAGATAATAAATCATTATGAGCCATTATTTGTGATGTTCGTACATTACAATCCAATTTGGTCTATTTATATTAAAAGTAATTACAATGCCACTATTTATAGCAGCATCCTTTGCATACAAAGATGACCTCGCGGTAACCTTTTAGATCAGAGGATGTTCGCATTCCGGCAAAGTGTTCTCAACCACGACTTGGCTCTTATTTCAATAAATTTATTACATGTACGTTTTAATGTTATAACAGTGGAATTCATTTGCAAAGAAATATCATATTTATTTGAGTAATTGAAATAATTGATACTATATTTTTAATCTTCACGCAATTTCCCTTACTGAGGTAGGCAGAGGTCTAAGTATTCATTTTCTTCTAGAAAATTGTAGATTTAAGGTAGACAATGGTCAAACGGCGGGCCCAAATCTGCGATGCTATGATTCGCAGCCCGCACCCTATACCATTACGATTGCTATTTCCGCCTGCCGGTGTTTCATATTGCGATCCTCAATCAATTTTCTAATGCTATGGCGATTGTAACAAATCATTTGTACAGTAGAAATGTATGCCCTACAAAGGAATTTTATCGGCCGAAAGCCCCACAAGATAGAATAACGACCTGCAAAAAGTTACCGTCGAAAAAAGTCTGTTGAAAAAATAGATAAATGCAGGTGGCTTAGGGCCTTTCTTTGTGGGAAATTTTTGTCATCTATAGTTTTGCTTGAAACTTTTTAAACTTTTATGTATAACTAAAAAAGTCAACACTGTATAAAATTACACTTTGATAGCCGGAAACAGTAAGATTTTCATTTCATCATGTGTACTCCGATTACCAAAAAAACTACACTTACTTCTCATAAAGTGCAACTTAATTTAAAGATAGAATAAAACGTGACAGGTGGTGAGCCCGTCGCCGACTTTATGTCCAAGCCAACGATATAATTCGTACATAGGTTTTTGAAAAACCCATTGGTACGAACCTGCCATCTGGGGATCGAACTCGGGTCTCTCGACTCTAAATTCCGAACACCCAACCACTCGGCTATCGTGACTTCATATTCTTCTGTTAATCAAACAATATAAATTGTATATACCTTTCCTTCACTTAATAAAAAGTATTATATATAGCTAGAAATTAAAGGTATAAATAATCCATGTTTTATCAAATTTTGTCACTTTCCATTTAAACTAAACGTGTCAAATCTCACACTCTGTGCGCAAAATATGCAGATAAAGAGGTTTTAAACGACTCGATATCAATTAGGCTATTAAAGTTTTAAGGTATAATTAGTCTAATGCGTAATCTTGTGGACTGCAAAACATAACGTACGTTTCATTGGAATAATTATTTAGTCTGTGCTATTTAATAAGTATAAGTACTCAGATACTCGGAGTGTAAGTTCTAGTGGTCAGCGCCCTTGTATTATACTCGTGGGACCAGGATTCGAACTTTTTTTATATAGAAAAGGGAGGCAAACGAGCAGGTGGCTCACGTGATGGAAAGTGATTACCGCCGCCCATGAACACCCGCAATACTAGATGAATAGCAGAAGCGTTGCTGGCCTTAGAGTGCCTCCGGTTACTTGTACTCGCCAGTCGAAACACAGAAGTTTGTTAGACTTCTACTTCACGCCGGTATTCTGTGAGGTCGTGGTACTTCCCCGGTCGAGCCGGCCACTTCATGCAACAACAAAAGCTGATGCGTGGCTCTACCGCTGTAAAACTTATGTCTCTTCTATCCGGCCTGTGTGACAAAAAATTTTTAAAAGCAATTTTATGTGCTTAATTTACCACGAGCACGGCAGTAAAGTAAAACATCGTGAGGAAACCTGAATGAAAAAATTGTATTTTATTTTGAGGATGAGTAAAATCTGCCAATATGCAATGAGCTTGGCAACCGTTCCTCTCGGTCTGGCCTTTACCCATGCAACTGGCATTAGCATGCTATTACTTTACTACTAACTTCGCTTATCAAGTCAGTTTTGGGTACCTAATTAAAGACTCGAGTTAGATCCTTATAAGAAAGCCTCATTCCAACTCGTTTTTAACATCTTACAAAACTTATATACAACTTGAATCATTAGTGTTCAGGACACTTAGATGGAGAAGTTAATTAATGTATGATACTTACGATTGAGACATAGCTATGCGGTGGATTATCGGGATTCGAATCGAGGACACCCGACTTCGATCCCCAGTCGTACAAATTACTTTTTTAATCTTGCTTACAATTTGTATTTCTAAATTGAACAATAAGGTATTATTTATTTCCTTGCCTACCTCAGTACTAGGCTTACGGCCGGTAACTTTTTTATTTAAAGCTAAAAATAAAGAATAGGAAAAAATAAAAAGATTTCTTCAAGCTATTCCCAATGCAGGGGTAGACAGAAGTCTAGACTTTAAGTCCATTCGACTCACCTTCCACCGAAGACATTTTTGGGACGACGTGACAGATGACGGCCCGTCGCCGTCTTAATGTCCAAACCCAGCTACTAAGTAAACTAGTAGTTTTTGAAAAAAGCCATTGGCACGAGCCTCGGGGATTGATCTCGGGTCTCAAAACTCCAATTCCGATCGGCTATAGTGACTACTTATGTATTCCATTAAGGTAATATACTCATAGTATTACTACAATAGTATAATTAAATATAAAAATGATATACAAATGAAGTGTAATATAAAGATGTTTGTAATTTAAAACAAAGAGGAGTAAGGGAAAACATTGTTGGTATACTTGGGTTGTTCATTCGATACGGCATGCAGCGCGAATAGCCGTGAACCAAATATTCTTCACGGTGAGTGATCAAGTCTATGTGGAACTGTATAAAGTACAATTTACCGGACGCAATACGTTGCTACTGAGGCAACGTATTGACGCATCTTTGACGATCTATTGTTATTTTTTCATTAATTGTGAAATCCGACAACAGGTAATGAAACAATAATACGTAGAAAAGTTTACAAAGCAATGCAAATTATTACATTTTCTATCTTTTACCGATGACAGAGAACTCGAAGGTCTAAATGGTTTATATCTTTCGACTTATCTTTCATCGAAGCTTATTTGGGATAACCGTTTCAACTTCTTGAGTAACGATAGCCGAGTTGTTGGGGGGTTCTCGAGTCAAGAGACCCAGTTTCGATGACAGGCTCGTATACCAATAGGTTTTTTAAAACACTTATGTACGAATTTATCGTTTGAAGGTGGGTCGTAAGGACTTAATTGCCTAGACTAGACCTCTGTCTACCCCTGTTCTTCTTCTTCAACTTCTTAAAACATAAAAATTTAATTAGTTTAACATCAATATTCTAACATTATATAGTTGAATTATTTTTCTAAGTGTTACTACATAAACTGTGGTATCTTCAGTGCTAAGATTTTAACTTAACCATTGTTACCATATTAATTGAAACTGTTCATGTGCTATTTCAACGAACTTCCCATATCACATTGTTTTGTAACGAACATGTATTATACTTGTGCAAAAACACTTTGGATTACTGCAACTAGTAAATGTGCAAAGATAAATAAGTAACAAAACATTTTTCACCTTTAATCTTTCTTATTATAAATTTGTTAACCCTAAGCTGGAATTCCTTTACCTTACTATTCATAATATAATAAATAATTGGTTAAAACAAAAGTAACTATTTCTTTAATGCCAACATCTTTTATTAATTTAAGGTTCTGTTAAATATCTACATTATGCTTAATAGAAAATGATAATGTAAAGGAGGTTAAGTCTAAAAACAGTCCAGATACTAATGGCAAACATATTCAACATTAAAATAATTTTCTATCACAACAAGTAGGCGTCTATGAAGTTATTGAAATATACAAAATTTTAATATTAAATTAAAAGTCACGATGGTCGAGTAGTTGGGTGATCGGATTACGAGTCAGGAGATCCGAGTTAAATCCCCAGGTGGCCGGTACATACCAGTGGGTCTTTACAATAACTTATGTACGATTATATTGTTGGCTTGGAAATAAAGTCGGCGACGGGCTCATCACCTGTCACGTTATCTCGAAAAATGTCTTCGGTAGAAGGTGGGTCGAAGGTACTTAATTGTCTAGACTAGACCTCTGTCTACCCTTGTATTGGTAATGGCGTGAAGATATTTACTTTTAAAATTTTAATTAATTTTTGTGATGTGATTCGCTTGGTGGGGGTGTATTGCACGACTTCCGCGAGATGTTTCTGATACGCTGCAGGCAAAGCGAGCGTGGGAATAATTCAATGACCGTTTGCGTTTCATGATGCAGTGTAGCATTTATAAAAGTCATCACTTTTATAAATGCTATACCAGTGGTATAATTGTGTATTACATTTACTTAAAAATCACTAAGTAACACATATTGGACATCTATTATAAATAAATTTCATACTAAAACATGTTATGAGATACGCCTTGTAACTTTTTAAATTTTTTTTGATAATTTCAAGCATACCCTATTCTGGATCTAGCCAATACAGTCCTTTTGACTGTCAACATTTCAACTAATTTAGCTTATTTGAAATAATAATTCAAATAAAACATTAGGTTCTGAAAAAGCCTATAGAACGAGCGTTCCTCGGCAGGATCCAACTCTCCTAAATGGAATTTCGATCACCCAACCACTAGGCCATTTTAGCTTTATGTTCACGCATTTCCACCAATTACTTTTTTCAAACCCTTTGTACGATTTATATATCGTTGGCTTGGACATAAAGACAGAGTAAATGTCTTTTGTGAATGGCGGGTTGAAAGTACTTAATTGTCTGGACCTCTTTCATCCCCAGTACAGGGAATAGCGGTAAGATATAAATTAATGAAACATTTAATTAATCCAACGACACTAACGGGATTCGAAACTGCGACCGCTGTAACTTGGCGATGCCTTTACCTTCAAGCTTTTAAATTTTTGCTTACTTAATAATGAAAACCCCAGCATGCATTATACGCTTTAAAAAATAATCAAAAAACCTTTTAGTATTTGTGTAAATTAGCTAAAATATGACGATGGTAGATCTTAATCTTCCTTAATTGATGATCTCCGTCTCAAGTGTTCACGCCGGTTGTCAAGTTGTCGCCATCTCTGTGGTCCTGAGTTTGATATAGGGGCGTGTCACTGTGGAAATCCACTTTTCCCATTCTTAAGGGTCCGAATAATGAATGTGTGATTTCATACAAATTAATGTATTTATTTATCCACTTTTGCGACCCGATAGGAGGTCAAAAGCGACATTTATGAAGCACCATTTATGAAAATGGCATCATAACAAGGGAATATAATTGGAAATAAAAGATGCATTACACGCATACGGAATACGGAATAATGCATAAGATGCATACGGAATCTTACTTAAAACAAACATCGTCACAAAATCAATACAAAAATAACAGTTAACAAAAACAATGTATTTTAAAAAAAAAAAAAAATAAATATCTTCACGCAATTCCCAATACAGGGGTAGACAGAGGTCAAGTCTAGACAATTAAGTCCCTTTGACCCACCTTCCACCGAAGATATTTTCGGGACAACGTGACAGGTGGTGAGCCCGTCGCCGCCTTTGTGTCCAAGCCAACGATGAAATTCGTACATAAGTTTTTTTGAAAAACTCATTGGTACTGCCACCTGGGGATCGAACTCGGGTCTCTCGACTCGAAATTCCGACCACCCAACAACTCGGCTATCGTGACTTATTTTTTAAATAAGTTTATATAAACTAAACACGGAACTAGTGTCACGGACGTGATGGTATCACTCAGGATTTCTTCATATCATCATTAGCATTCTAACTTAAATAACATTAACATCCTGCATACAACCAAACAATTTTCACGTCACGATAGCCGATTGGTTGGGTGGTCGGAATTTCGAGACCCGAGTTCGATCCCCAGATGGCAGGCTCGTAACCTATGGGTTTTTCAAAAAACTTATGTAGGAATTATATCGTTGGCTTGGACATAAAGACGGCGACGGGCTCACCACCTGTCACGTTGTCCCGAAAATATCTTCGGTGGAAGGTGGGTCGAAGGGACTTAATTGTCTAGAGTAAACCTCTGTCTACCTCTGTATTGGGAATTGCGTGAAGATATTTATCTTATATTTATCTTTAACTAGTAAATAATATAATTTTTAATCGAAGGTTGTTACCTTTGTTTGTTACCTTTGTTTGTTGTTGAAGGTTGTTATCTTGGCTCATCTCGTGTAGAATAAAGGTTACTATGAATATTCCAAATGTAAAGTTCCAGTGTGTAACAACAATATGACAAGTGTAATTGTAATGTAACTCAATAACCATCGAGAGATTGGAAATTTTGTTTAAAGTAGTCCTTATCTAGAATACCTTTAAAACATGAATTCAATATTAATCAGTCCGACGTTAGGTGATAGATGTAAGATAGAACAACGGCATGATCGAGATGAAAGTTACCAGGCATACGTTGGGTGGGTTTTGTTTTAGAATTTTTATTCATTTCGGTTTCAATTCAATCCAATTTGAAAAAAAAAATCTTTAATTTAGAACTGTGCTTTAATTTTCTTTGTGCGGAGTCGCATCATTCTTCCAAACGCCTAGCTTGCCAGATGCCTGTATGTGGTTAGTAGATAATGCCCTATCAGTATTACCAATATTTTTCTTAAAATAAATATATGAATACAGCATAAAATACGGGTGAAATATAGGAATAAGGTATAAAAAAATCGGATGTTTATTAAGTGATAATAGAGAAACAGTAAAAGTTTTATTTATGCAAAGCAAAATTACATAATAAACTAAAAATAAATACTTCCGCTGCATATAATTACGACTTTAACGAACGCATGCACTTTCTAGATCTTTTGAGGACGCTTTTATTACAGCATCATTGTTTAAACTTTCTCACAATTACCTTATCTGGATCAAATTTAATAACAATGATAGATTGAAATAATTAATACCGTAATAACACCAAAGGAAATTTATTTTAAAGGACGTTTACTTATCAATTACCTTTTAGAAGGTAACTGATAAGTAATTTTAAATGCAGTAAGTACTACATACTTTTGGATACGGTACGTTTGGTACTACTTCAAGAAAATTACCATTTTATGTGTTTGCCATGCAGTTATGTGGAGTTTTAAGTAGTAGTAGCTTTGATGTTCATGAATTATGGAAATGCATAGCCTCCGATCTTATCGCTTTACATTTTTACACAGCTATACATCGGAAGCAGGAAGGTGTAAGTACGTATGTACGCATATATAATTTAAATTTTAATAACACTGCTGATGTATATTATTAATCAAGTAAATAATGCAAATAAATATTGTAAAATGATTACCAAATAATGTATTTAAAACATTTAAATTTGTCGTTTAAATTATCCAAAGCACAATGTCACATACTATTTGGCTACAAAATTTTGTAAGCCAAATAAAAAGTTGAGAGGTTGCCATATTTACTTAACCGTGATCAATTTTAACACTTAGCGATCCGAGCGGACGCAAACTCGGGGTGTCAAAGTTATGAAATCAAATTATTTTGAGCGTGTTGTAAGCAAAACCAAGATTTATCCACGACCTTCGGCAGCCGTGAGAAGCAACAGCATGGTCTGCGTGCGACTCTAGCTTTGTCTCCGACTGAATAGTCAACAACAACGGTACACATGTCGCAACAAACATTAAAAACAATGACGTTTTAGTACAGTCGCGTGCATCTGCGGATACTAATATCATAAAAACCAATGCCCGGAGATTGTACTGTCTTAAAATTTTTAAACTTTGGCGCTCGCAGGTCTTTGTTTCAGTTAGTTATACCATTATCATTCGATATTTATTAGGGTTCACAAGTCTGTCATAAGTTACCTGTAACATCCACGAAAAGATTCTTGTAACAAACACCAAAATTCCAAAAGTCGTTGTTATTATCTCAGACATGCTCTAGTAAACTATTTCAGTTATTTTCTTTCAAATATCTTCGAAGCACAGACACGACGTAATTACAAGTTTATAATCATTTTACAATGTATAGATATACAAGCTAAACCCAACCACGTTGTTAAAATTAGTAAAAACATTGCACGTCAGGAATTAGCCTCTGTACAGTAATAATGGTTGGCGTTTCTTCTCATATTATTATTTTTATAGTAGCTTATTAATACTTTTTGTTGATACCAACTAAAAGGACTAGCGTGCGACGAAAACGATTGAATTTACGATTAGCTTCGTTTAACTTTATGAAGTTACGCCTTAAAATAATTGCACGCGATAATCAATTAACCGTTTCATTCTATTTCCTGGACAACTTTAAATTCCGATGTCTGCCGATGAAGACTAACATAACGAAGACTACTTTACTAAAAATAGTTTAGAGCAAATCTTTTAATTAACTTTTCTGGCAATATTTTAAAAATTCAGTACCTCTGACTACTTCGAGACTTCTTTTAAGGAAAACGTCATACATATCGCTCCGCTCCCAAAGTAACGGAATCTGAAACAATTAAAATACAATTGACAATTGAAAAAGTCATTTTCTAGGTTGTCCCGTTATGGCGATCGAACCTGGGAATTCAGTGTCGGTGACACCTTGAAAACTGACAATATAGAAAAAGTCTTTCTCTAGGATGGCTCGTATGGGGATCGAACCTGGGACGTCAGTGTCGGTGACACCTTGAAAACCGATGTTCATGCCACTCAACAATGGCCATCATCTCATTATTATGAACTGATCGATCGCTGATTAATTTCTGTAATAATTATTTGAAATTTAACGCTATTGAATTTTAAAATGAAACTAATCGAAACACAATTTCGTTGGCCGAACTTTAGCTGCATTTGAAAACATAATACTGAAAAAACTTAATTAAAATAATATGACATGCTTAAAGATTATATATAACGAGCTGTAAATGTTTCCCAGTTAGCCCTATGCCCAAGGCTAAGTTAGATAACAGTCAGTCAACTTTCACCCACGGCCCACAGTATGTCACGAACGGAGACGAGTTTCTTCGCTGTGCTTAACTAAATTTAACAGACTGGTGAAATTTGAGATAGCTTATTTATATTTACTTTTTAAGAATGAAATTTTAATTACATAAATGAAACTATTTGCTGCCTTACTTATTTTTTAATTTGAGTGTTATAGATTTAAATTCTTCTAATAACTTTTATGACATTTAAT